>CM033714.1:68178702-68778702 GCA_019671005.1 Hibiscus mutabilis | reverse complement strand
ACTATTTGATTTCAAATATTCTACAATAAGTAGGATTTTAATTTAAGGAAAATAAAATTTTTTATCAAAGATTTGTATTAAAGATTCTTATTTAAGGAAAAATAGGTCAAATGTGAAAATTAGGATCTTTTCAAATAATTAGGATTTTTCATATCCTTAAATCCTTTTTCAAATAATTAGGTCATATTATATTATATATTCAAATAATTATAATTTATTAAATTACATATTCAAATAATTAGGTCAAAGAAATTCTTTCTAGATTAGAGGGTATTTAAGGGTGTTAAAATTGATTTTTTATATTGATTTTATCCATAATCCAACCGGACATAAAAGACCTCGTGGTCTACAAAAAGCGAGGTCCCAAAGTTTTGAAAATTGATTTTTTTAAATTGATTTTATCCATATTTGGTGTTAACATGTTATTTGATTAAAATTTTCAGATTACTAGACTATTCAATTTTTTATAATATTTATTTATTATAAACCAATAAAATTTAAAATTTTAACAAATTTTTAGTTATGATCATTAATTAGTAATACAACTCATATATTAATATAATTTAAATACCATCTTTTTCCCTAAAGATGCTCTTTTTAAGACAAAATCATTATCCTAATAAATATGATTTTTTTATATTATGACTATTTGATTTCAAATATTCTACAACAATTAGGATTTTAATTTAAGGAAAATAAAGATTTAAAATCAAAGATTTGTACTAAAGATTCTTATTTAAGGAAAAATATGTCAAATTAGAATAAATAGGATCTTCTCAAATAATTAGGATTTTCAATATCCTTAACACCTTTTTCAAATAATTACATCATATTATATTATATATTAAAATAATTATAATTTATTAAATTACATATTAAAAATTAGGTCAAAGAAATTATATCTAGATTATAGGGTATTTAAGGGTATTAGGATCTTTCATTTATTAGGGAACAGTTTCAAAACATTAAAAGGAACTTGCTACTCGCAAAATGCGAGGTAGCTGCAGTAAATCCTGCGATAAATTCATCTGCCCCTTCAATTTCTCTAGGACATCGCGTTTTCCAAAACGCGAGTTCTTTTCTACTAATTTTAAATTAGGTTATCTGAAATGTGCATCTACCTCGGAGGGAACTCGCTATACGCAGATAGCGAATTCATTACTCGCATTTCGTATAGTGCGAGATTGGCTTACATGAATAATTTAGGGATCATTTTTCTAAATAACTTTAGTTATGGGTCATTTTCTAAAATAATTATTAAAAATGAGTTTTTTTATAAAAATGCCTACTTGAAAACTTGGGGTCGGACAATGCGCAGTAAAAAAGAGGGGTGAAGTACAAAGCTCTCTGTAAATTCTGCCATCCTTTTCTCTTGTGGAATATTTGTCCAACCAGGGACTAAATTGAAAACAACAAGAAACATTAAGGGTGTTTTTGGTTTGGGTAGCAATGCTGCGTTATCTTTCGTAATCTATGATTTGAGACATTATGTCGTCCAAGTTTTACAATATTTATTGATTGCGGTAATATGTGACGAAATTTAGCGTAAAAGTATGTATTTAAATTTTTTAAAAAAATTAGAAGTATAAACTAAAGTTTTAAAAAAATTGAAGGTTTAATTAAAATTATTAATAATTTTGAAAAATTTAATAATAACTTTTAAAAATTATAAGGGAATTTAATTAAAAATATTCAAAATTTTGAAGCTTAATATGAATTTTCAAGCTAAATTATTTTTTCAAAAGTTATGGGTCAAAATCTAATTTTTAAAATTTTGGGGACCATAACCCTCCAAGTAAATGGGGATCTAGAAATTTAAAAATAAAGGTCCAAAATAATTTTTTTTTCTAAATTGGGTTGCAAAAATATTTTTTTACCTTTATACATTGAATTAAAAAAATAGGAAGAAATTTCTACCAACTTAAATGTGTTTCTGAAAAAATAAGGATTCAGCTTCTCTTTTAGAGGTTGCATGCATCCGCAACTAGTCTTGGTGTAATCACCTATTCTCATTCGGGGTTCAAATAACTAAATTAAAAATACAAAAAAATCCATTAAAAATAAATTTTCATTACAATTAGGCCTCAAGCCCGTTTACCCTTTTTATAGCACAACCAATACCCAAACACTCGACTGGCCCACATCCTAAACTCACATCAAAAACCTACCATCCTTTAAATAGAAGCTGCCGCCACTCTTCTTGTAACCCTTTCAGCTTCCAATGGTGCTAGAGGCTACCAAGTTACAACCTTTTGGTTGCCACACAGCTCTCGGCCACATCATCGAGACGCATGCCAACTGAGCAAGAGCAATTCGCCGTACTGGTCTCCTACCGTTTGGTTCCCCTCATCTCCAAAGGCCACCTGCAAACAACACTAGAAATAAGAACAATTTCAGAAAATGCATCAAGACAAAAATACCAGCAACCAAAGAGGATTTTTCAATTTCTTTTTATTTCTGTAATTTTGGCTATATAAGCCCGAACCAAGCAATGTAAAGAGGGGAGTACAATATCAATACAAAGCAAAACTTCTTCACATATATATATATATATATGTATATATATATATATATTAATTTCACATAGTAATTAGGGTTTTGTTTTCTTCTTTGATAATCAGTGAAGAACTAATTTCTTTATGGTTTCTCATTTTAAAACATAAACCTTGAGTTTTTTTTTAGATTTTCAAAAACAAAAAATAAATTTTAAAAAGGGATTTCATAACCGATCCGGAGCTTTTAATTGCTGGAAAAATAGAAAGGGGTTAGATTTCTTTTCGATTTTACTTTCAAACCAAACCCTAAATTAAAAAAGAGAAAAGCAAGACAAGGAGATAGTGTTCGAAGCTTACCTTTTCCGGCTGTCGGCGAGGACGTCGTCCATGAATGACGCTGAAAAGTAACTTATACTTCAGGCAAACGAGAAAAGGATGAGGGGAGCTTGCTTTTTGTTTTCTCTCCTGGCGTTTTAATTTTCAAAGGAAATGTATTTATTTTTTAGCACTTAATTACCCCTTTATTTCGTTTTCAGCAGAGTGTTCTTTTAATTCAAGGGAATATCATTCTTTAAATCCCTTTCCTTCTCTTTTCTTTATGTTCCCATACCTTTAGTTTTTGTTATGTTAATTTTTGCCTCAATGTCTCTGAAACTTGCATTTTGATCATTCTTTTACACTTTTACTATCTTTTTCTTCCCCCTCAAGTCTCGCCGTTTGATCTCCTGCATTCATTTTATGTATATATTCCTATATATATCTCTATGTATATGTAAACAATGTTATATATTATAGTAGTATTATGTGTATTACGCATATATAACTATATATTTCCTATGTATATATTATTCTTATCTATGTTATATAGCACTTATATTATGTATGTGGTATGCTATATATATATGCACGTTATTTACATACATTTTAATTTTGGTTGTTTAATCACAATTCACCTTCGGTCTTATGTTGACCTGCAACAGGGTATAATCCGTATTATTCGTGGCACGTTCTAATTTGGCTAACTAACTAACTCCTAACTTACTAACATCTAACTTTTAATTTCTGCATTTTAAATTTTCGCACTTTAATTTATTGCATTTACTTTATGTGTTTTTTTTTTCGATCCAGTCTTTTTTTGTGACATACATTTTATTTGTCATTCATTTCACCTTTTAATTCAATGGACACCTCGATAATTAATTAACTCTAAACTAGAGAAATGAGGTATTCATTAATTCTGATATTTGTGTCGTAACAGTCATGGCTCAATGGATGTTGACTGAATATTTAAATTAATTTGTACCGTCCGAAGGTAAACATTAGCTAAAAGTTGACAAATCCCAACATCATGTTTAAATGTCTGCACCATGCATAAAGGTGATTGTACGAAGTTCAAACCCTAAATTAACATGGTAGTCAAACTTATTCGATGTCGGTTTAATCTATGGTCTGTTGTATCGTCACCCCTATTAATTAAACATTTAATTAATTTAAGCCCAGAAAATTTTAAAGCACACTTATTAAGGTTTATATTCAAGTAAGGACATTTAATTAAAGTTAATTTAAATTTTAACAATTTCCATCAGTCAAAAGCAACATTTGATTTGGTACCGATTTCGGACGATGTGGGTGCTAATCATTCCCTACACATAACCAACTCTCAAACCTATTTTATAAATCTCGGATTTTGTGATATCCGGTTTACCTTATTAAAATGATTGGTGACGGCTCCAAATCTTTATTTTTAAATAAAATTAATTTAAAAAAACTATTTTGAATATAGGAGTAATGTTATCTTTATATTGTGAACAATTTCGGCGTTGAAAATTATTGTTTTGTCAATTTAACCATTTTTAAATGGCTCAAGGGCTATTTTTATCCTACAATAGTCTCAATTTATTAATTTTTTTCATATGAAAATTTTGCATCAATTTAGCTTCTAAAGTGGTGGAATTGTAATACTGTTTGCTCCTTGACTGATGAAAGCCAACATTGATCGTTACGGTATTAACGGGGTTGTTCACGTGTGAAGATGACGTGGTAAAGGAGGAAATTGAATTTTTTGAGCGAGTTTGAGGGTAAATTTAATTTTCTGGTTGAATACGAGGGCAAAATTACTTTTCCAGACAAAAAATATTAAAATATTAAAATAACATAAAAATTAATAATTTTTTTTATTAATAGATGACTAAAAAATAAAAATGTCTAAAAATAATTAAAAATTATAGAATTAAAATATCATAAGCTAATAAATTATAAATTATTCGATAATTAAAAATTAAAATATTTATAACGTATTAAAAATTATGATAACTTTTGTCGGAAAAAGTTTGGACGATTTTGATTTTATTTGTTTTAAAAGAATCTAAGGGAAAAAGAATCCTAAAGTAGAATTAATGTGATTCTCTCAACCGAACAAAAATCTCTACCCCTTTTTGGTCCCTTATCTATGTCCCAATACTAAAAAAATTAAACTCTACACTTAACTCTAATTTCTAAATCACAAATCCTAAAATCTAAACTCTTTACTTGATTGATTTTTAGTCATATATTAATAAAATATTTTTATTAATTTTCATATTATTTTAGTATTTTAATATTTTTTTAAATTCGTATTTTTCTTAAAAATTAATTTTGTCCTCGTACTCAATCAGAAAACAGTTTTGCCTTCAAACTCGGTCAGAAAATCAATTTTAGTCCTTTGCCACGTCATCTTCACATGTGAACTGCCTCGTCAACACCGTTGATAACTGCGTCAGCACTGTAACGATCAACGTTGGCTTCCGCTAGTCAAAGGACAAACTATAATACAATTCTACTAGTTCATGGGCCAAATTAATATGAAAATATTATAAGAGCGAAAATAATATATTGGTACTACTACAAGTGCAAAGTAGCCTTTAAGCCTTTTTAAATTAAACATGTCCATTGATCAGATGGCCTGCCTAACTCATGGACACATCTATTTGAAATAAAATACTTGTTTTTGTGCATATGTTTATTTAATTTCTTCAAAATATTTGTCCATTGTGATTATTATTTGATCCAAAATCTATAATAATATCGACAATGATGTAAAAGCATGATCGGTTGTTGAATATATCATACTATTGATTTTCGGTTCAACAATAATTAAATAAAATAATTATAATTTTTTGAAAAAATGACTGAACTACCAAGTTTCTTGTCCTTTTAATTTTAGTTTTAACATTTCACACCGAATTATATAAAATTTTAGTTATTCTACCGGTTCAATTGATAATACCACCAATTTTTAATTTAATCTATCGATTCGGTCCAATTTTACTTACTATAAATATTTTTATTAAATAAAAAAATATTATATTCTTAAAATAAATATTAAGATTCAAACGCATACAAAATAAATAATATGAGATTTTTATTAATCGGCCAATTAATTAATCTTCCAACCCATGAATATTGATTTTCTGTTCAACTAGAAATTTATCTTCTATTCTCTCAAACAAAAGTAGTCTTTGTCATAATAAATATAAAAAGCTAACTTGTGGCCCAATTTTCCTTTTACCTTTTTTTTCTAGAAGCCCAAACTAAAAGAAGTGGGCTACTCCAATCTCACAAGTCTGTCAATTTTACATAGGCTTTAAGTTATTAGATATTGTAGGATGATAAGAAGGCTTAAATGTACCAAAAGATCAAATGAGATTTGCATAACGATCTAAAATAAAGCCGTAAACGAACCAAATGTTTAGTGAACTGTTAAGCGGAAAATTCGTTTATGTTTATTTTGTTTATAAAACGAATGAATATAAAAATGATTTTCTGTTCGTTTAATTAACACGAACAAAGGGCTCGTTCATTCATTTACGTTTGTGAACGTTCAGTGATCCGTTTATTTATGTTCGTTTAAATTTATTCACATATATCCATTTATATTTATTAATTTTCATAACAAAAATATTATATTTAAAAAAATAAATAAATTTATTCGCATATGTTCGTTCAAACGAACATAAACATACTCTAGGTTGTATTCGTTCAGTTCTTTTACGGGCTTAATTCAAAAGATTTATCAATAATAAATAGTCCACATAAAATTTGGTATCCATACACATGAATGAATGTCAAATAGATATCATGTCACATGGTTGCCATGTCATGCCATGCCATACAAGAAAAATAGTAATGTCATAAAATTTGCATTTTTGACTTTATGCCTTTATAGTATTAAGTAATTAAGTTTGATTGAACCGACTTGAATAGATCTATCTCAGTCTTTTATCGAATATCCCTTATTTGAGTCCAATTTAGCATTTTAGCTCAACAAAAGATGGTTATTTAGATGTGATTTGACATGCAAGTTTTGTTTTATTTCTTTTGTCTAAATGTTTGGTTGGGACATAAGGCTACATTTGAAGAACATGCGTAACATGATCGGTCAAAAATATTTAAGGTAACTCTCACGTATCTTGTTGGATTGAATGCTCAACTATTGACTGCTTAAAGACTTAGATATGCACATTTCCTGCCTTTTGTTCTTATAATAGAATCATTATTTATTCTTACTCAAATTTTCAATGTATATTTTATGGTCTATAAATCCTATTTATTTTTTCGAAGACATATGGTATTTGAATAACTATAAATGACAACCAAATCTGAATCTAAAATGGAACCAAATTTAAAAATGTGGCATCGGTGTACCACTAAAACTATAATCAAATAAGATCAGATGACATACTATTTCCACGTTGCATTTATCTTTAAAAAACCATGTTATTATAAGACTAACTGATAATAACACATTAATTATAAAATGATAATATTTTGTAACGTTAGTGGTCACACTTTACTAAAGAGAATAGAATATAAAGAATATATAAGATAGATACTCACAAACCTGGAATCAAAATGTGATAGAAAAAACTTTCTTCCTACCATGTGCTTGATTTTGATTGTATTATAATTTGGCTTTATATAACTTTCATGATTGAGAAATGTTTATAAATTGGATACATATAGATATATTTACTTTTTCTTTGACCAATGATCTTCCATTGCATTATTACACAAAGGGTTTATTTATTATCATTTTATATGTCCTCCACCACCACCCTTTTCCAAAAAAAAAAAAATGTTTCAATGTTGAGATGACATAGAAAACCACTTTGGGATCAACCTTTTGGGTTGAAGCTTTAGTATTTGAGTGAGGGAAAGAAAGATATGGGAAGCATTATTCAAGAAGATTTTAATGGCATTTTTGTAAAAGTGGTGGGGATTGATAAGAAGCATGACCATCTACCAACCTTTCTCCACCTCATCCACTCCCTATATACATTGGTATTAGTATTGGTATTGGTATTGAGCCCACTATACTTGAATCCTTGAACTTACCTTCTATTTGCTCATCAACTTCACCTAATATGTGACCCTAAATCTAAAACCCAATACATGAAATCTATCCATTTTATGGGACCCTCGAGTTTGAGGTCTTTCGTTCCCTCACTTCTGATAGATCTAATAATTCACGTATTCATACCATATTCATATTTTTTTGAGTAGTCTTAAGGCGATTACAAGGTAATATATGTTCATATTACTTTTTAACCTTTGATAAAACACACACCTTGCAGACAAAATTAATTGCACTTGGGTCTCCTAGGATGAACATCATCCGCTTTTTTAGTAGGACAACTTGTTGGATTTATATTAATTTATATATTTTAATATATCATAGTAAAATTTAAAATATTATAGAAAGGAGTCCAGCCTAATCACATCGGGGAATAATTAGGTCGATCTATATAAATTTCTTATATATTCGTCCATTGGTATTTTTATGTGATATAAATCATATTGTTTTCTAGTTCATGCATTGCTCCTAGAGACAAGCAAAGGACTTGGTGGGAAGGGGGTCAAAGAAGAAAGAATGCCATTGGGAAAGAGTAAACAAAGTGGCTTTAAAAAGGGTTTAATAAGGTCTTGATTATGATTCACATTGCGCCATCCTCTTGTAGGCATGGCCTGGCCCATTTCAAGCTGTCGTCCTCCATGCTGTTCCCCCCCCCCCCCCCAGCTTCTTTTGTGCACTGCATTTGCCCCCTTTCTTTTTTTCCCTCACTATACAAAACAAAACATTAACTATAAAATAAAATAAAAATAATTTGAAAATTTGTTTCCCTTCCCCTATCAACTTCTATCCTCCAATCATTCACTTAATGAGTTGCCAACATCCATAAGATTTATTTTATCGTTTGGGTATAAATTTATACGGATATATAAATATATGGATAATTATTTGATAAATTTATGATAGTCTTATACCAGCAGGGTTGGTTCAAGTGGTAAGCAGTTTTGTATCGCATAAGCAAGTCTCCGGTTCAAGGTCTTGTGTATGCAAAATGGTTCCCGCCGAGAGCAGGGACGGAGCCAGGATCAAACATTCGCAAGGGCTAAAATATTGAATTTAAAAAATGGAAGAGTTTATTAAGTATTTAAAACTCAAAATTTATGGGGCAAGGCTAATTTGTCTAATATTTAAACCTATAAAGACTTAAATTGATATTGGACCTAAAAAATTGATAATACATTCTTATTCTTCTTTAGTTCAATTCCTAAATTATTATATATTTAATAAACTTGTGTATTTTTTAATTTAAATATTTATTTTTACAAGGGTCAAATTGTAACTAGACTAAAATCTAATAAATATTCTAATTTTATAATAGGGGTCGGGGCCCATTGGGCCCGAAGGGGGCTCCACCCCTAGCTGAGAGACTCTCCAGCCAAAACTATGTATGTAACGTGATCAGTTCGAATTAGTCAGGATAAAGTCTTTGGAACCAAAAGTATAACAAAAAGAACTTATAGTCTTATTTTTCTAATGACTAAAAGTATGATATTTTATTGTACAAGGTTTGAACCATGTTCTCTCTCTCATTTATAGAAGAGAGTTTCAACTCTTCAAATGAACTAAAAACTATCATACTACCTTAATTGATATTTCACGAAATAAAAATTAAATAAAAGAAATATATAACAGTTTATTAACCCGTCTGTGAAATTTAAAAAATTTATGACTGAATCAAATAATTAAATGTAAATATAAATTCTTAAATGTTATTGGTTTAGAGTTTAGTGTTTCATTCCATTTTTCTTTCACGTATGCCAAATCAGCTGTGTTTTTATTGCATCTAATCTTATTGGTTCATGGGACATACCGTCTACAATGTTGGTACCCGAAAGGATTAGGACATTCTGATTTCTTACCCGACAAGTAGGATTTTTATAACAACTTGTTCCTAATTATTTGTTTTTTTTTTTCTTCTGTTTGATATGTCATGGATGATCCACCATTATAACCATTTAGTTTAATTTTGTTTTGGAAATAACCATTCGGTCATTTACCCATGAAGGTACACAGTTTGTATCTAGCATTTTTTTTACCGGTCTCACAAGTATAAATTTAATAGAATTATTTGATGCATTAAAACTTAATGTGCGAAGAAGTATTGTGTTTCTGAGATGTCTATGCTCAAGTAAAACCATATGTCCATAAAAATAAACTTGACTTGGTACATGGTTTTGAATCCCACCAACGACGCCACTATAGTTTCTCTTAGTTGATGTTCCAAATACCTTCTAATTGGTAAGGATGTTCATTGTTCGGTTAAAATCGAATTAATCGACCGAACCGAAATTTAGTTCGTTTAATCAGTTCGAAATCGGTTAATTAACCGAAAATATTAAATATAATATATATTAAACATATATATATATAACCCAATTAAATTAGATGCTAACCGTTATTTTATATGCAATGTATATTGTTATTTTGATACTTAATAATTAGATTCAAAATGTTTTTAGGTACTTTTCATTGTTATATTGGTTAATTTGAAAATTAACCGAAATAACCGAATAAAGTTCGTTTCGGTTAACGGTTAAAAGGAGAAATTCGGTTAATAAATTTTAACTAGTTCGCTTCGTTCGATTAACCTAATTAACCGTTTAAACACCCCTACTAATCGAGTAGGAGAAACAATCATGGGACAACTTGAGCATAGACATTTCTGAAACATAATATTGAACATGTTGAGGGGTCATCAACTATCCGGTGAACAATACTTCGAAGAATCCACCTACGAAGTCAGAAATCCTCAACATCGGGTAGTAAATGTATAATATTAAATGTGTCTAAGAATATAAAATCATATATATCACAATGCTTTTCATAATATGTATGTATGTAACTCTTAAATATTTTCAATTTTGCCTATAAATGGTTGTACTTTGGGTTATAATCAAAAGGTAAATTGAGAAATAAATTCGGTATAGGTATGGATCAACAAGTTTGATTTGAGATTTCATCATTAAGAGTGAAAGACAAACGACATGCCATGCATTTATGTTTTATCAGTTGTTTCTTCTAAATATGTCAAGGTTATATGTCTCTACAAAGTGTGGAATTTTGAAGTCTCAAAGACTAAAATAGTACTTTATCCTTTGGTGTCAATATTTTCTACCCATACTTATGTCTATCCAATCAAAAGATATAGCAAATTAGAAAAGGGTGTGTGAATATTTATGTCCAATGTTTAAAACTTTTTTCTATCGTATTTAAATGAACGGACCGATATAATCGATTGAATTGATCGAATATAATATTGAAAGTCATATTTATAGTAACCCATTTTTATCAAGGGCCTTAGAGCCCATTACATATTATATACAACCCAAATAAAAATCCATTAACCTAATATCCAAACCCATTACCAAAAGCCCTAAACCTAAATTAAACATAAACCTAATCTAACCCTATCTGCAGCCATCTAACTTGAGCCGCCGCGGCCGCCTCTAGTTCAAGCCCCTGCCAGCCATCACCGCCCTGCTTTGCGGCCACCGCCCATCTGACACCATCCTTATCCCCTTTGCATTATCACCCC
The DNA here is from genome assembly GCA_019671005.1 of Hibiscus mutabilis. Classification (NCBI taxonomy): domain Eukaryota; kingdom Viridiplantae; phylum Streptophyta; class Magnoliopsida; order Malvales; family Malvaceae; genus Hibiscus; species Hibiscus mutabilis. Next base: position 68,767,283 of record CM033714.1, on the reverse strand, counting down.
TCAACGTGGTCATTCGACATTCACCCATTCTCCCTGTAAATTCGACCATATGCAACAACATAATGGGGGATTTGAACAAAAAAAGAGATCAAAAATGGGATACAAAAAACCGAACCAAAAATCAGACCAAAAAATCCAAAAAAAGAGACAAGATCGAAAAGAAAAAAAAGTAAAAACATAATTGTTAGATCTAGGCCATTTGGGTAAGTTTTAGAGAAAACGGACCTTAGATTCAACCTCAGGATCTAAAATCGAGCCTAAACCATCACTATGCATAAGCTTCGGCCGCCGTTCGCGGCGCTTCTCCGCCACCGACGAACAACGGCACATGACAGACAACCGAGCGGCGCTGGGGGCACGACCGAGTGAGGGGGAGAGAACATTTGAGTGGATCTATTTTTTTAATTATCAGTGGCAAATGAGTTTTTTTTGGGCAAATAGGGGGATTTATAGGCAGTCAAAACGATGTTGTTTAGGGGTTGTAACCCGCGCTCTGACCCCAGGAGGATCCGCAAATTAATGAAATGGGGAAATTGCATTTTCGGTCCCTCCGTTCCAGTATTCTTATGTTTCTATCCTTTAAGTTGCACTGCTTTACATTTTGGCCATTATTTTCAGTTTTACTTATTCATTTATTTATGTTATTATATCCATATTACATCCTCTTAAGCCGCTTTCCTAACCTGATGGGAGATATTTCATAATGTCTACGACATTCGAGTTTCCTTTCAATCGTACTAAACCCCAACCCCTCGGACTAAGGTAGAGCTCTTGAACTGTTCAAGGGAATTCCCCAACAATCAAGTTTAATAAAACAGGGCAACAACCCTTCGAATTAGGCTTCTGGAATGAAATACCTCGCGCTTTAGCAAGAGAGGGTGATTTTAACCTTTCTTGATACATCATGAAGTACATCTATCGTTACGGTCACTTTCAGTTCCTCGTAAGTTGGTGTCTACCTTCTATGCCTTCGCTTTACCTGTCGCTTGAGCTTTCAAACCGCGAGCTGCTTTCCTCAAACAGTCTTTACTTGTACGGAGCACGAACTAAATATGAGCAGTTGCCTGAATGAATTGATTACGTTTTTCTCAGTTCTTCACATTTTCATGTGATTCGTTCTTCTTTAGCTCGGTCTAAACGCAAACCAAATCATAGCCTTTTCTTCCTGGCAGTTCAACTGTCTTTCTATACCTGGTCTCCTGACAGACCTTCCTACGGATCTAGGGTTTTTAGTTTCAGTTTCAACTCCGTCCCTCTATCTACTAGGAGAGCCACCTTCATCCGCCTCGCTTAAAGAAATGAATCAAATACTACATGTTCCGATTACAGATCCCGATACGGGGAACAAAACACAAAAACAACATTATTATTATTACAATTGCTAATATATATGTATGTACACTATAATATATATATTATACTTATATATCATTATTATATATTATATATTATATTATCATTCATATGTTATATTATTATTATTATTATTTTCATTTGTAAAAGTTACACGTGTGTATATATTTTATACCTACATTATTATTGTCATTACTATAAATATTATCTTTTAATATTTATATTCTAATATATATATATATATATCCATATATACTTTGTATTTGCGTGATTCAATTTGGTTTTTAAATTAAAATGACCATCTTTTTAGGGATTATCATGAGAAACGTACCTCAGAGGTGCCGCTTTCCATTAGTTCTTTTTATGAAATATCGTCTTTTGATTATAAATTATGATTTTCAAAATAGAATCTCGTCGTTCGGGAATCTAACGAAAATTATGCCTTGGGAGTAGGGGTGTAAATTCCTTTCATACGAAGAAATATTCTTTTAAAAATTTTAAGGGATCACAAATTTTAGATTAAATTCGAATTCTTAATTTCCATCATTTAGACAATGTGTAGTTGACCAGGTACCAATTTTGGGCGTTGTGGGGGTGCTCACCATTCCCCCACACGTAACTGACTCCCGAACCTACTTTTCTAGTTTCGCAGACCAAAACTTGTTGTTTTAATAAAATGTCAGAAAAACAAGTCTTATTAAAATAGCTAGGTTTTCAGGTGATCCAATATCACCTAAATTAAAAAAGATTGGTGGCGACTCTATCCTAAATATTTTTTCGTAAACAAGCATCAAGCACCACCACAGGGCGAGACCGTTGTTACAGCTTGGCGACTCCGCCGGGGACCTCTTTTTTTGAGAGAGTCGAGCCACCATTCTTAATGAGTGGAAACTATAAATTTGATTTGATTTACTTTGTGATCCCTTCCTTTTTTTGATTTTTTTTACAAAAAATTTTAAAATTTATTTTCTTGGTTTTGCATACCATGAGCTCTGTACCCGAGCTCCGTCACTTTTAAGAAGGAGTGAGAATCTACACCTTCGTGAGATATCGCCTCCGTGCAGGATAGTAGATCGTTTTTGGGATATATATGTACTTTTGTCTTCGCGAGATCTTCATCTCCAGACAGACCTAGGGAAATGTATCATCCCGAATCGATATCCTAGCGACAGTTCAGGTACCGTTACTTTAGAACCTAAACCGCATGCAGTGAACTACAGTAGCCTACCTTGTCTAGAGCCATACCAAACCTCTGCCCATTTAGAGAGTCACCCTATAAGTGCATAATAGAGAGATATGAGGGGTTTTTTTATTTCTTTCAATTATGCTCTTAAATTTCAACGTTATTTATTATTTTGTAATATTTTAATATGTTTATCTATGTAAAACAAGTATAAGGGTAGAAAAGCATGTTCGGGTAGGATCCACCTTTTTTTCAACACATGTAGGTAGAAAGCATGATTGGGTAGGATTTCTCTTATTCAGGAAAAACATGTCTACTTATAGGTTCTAAACCTTTTTAACTTTTTGCAATAAATTATTAATTATTTAATTTGTACTAACTTGCTTTATTTTGTTTTTGCATTGCATTAACATCTCATCTTGCATACATTTATATCACATCATATTTCATAATCATTTCTTGGTTGAGCTTGTAATTCTGAGAGAACGACGATCGCAGTGATTTTGGGGCATCTGATCTAGCCTAGTCAGCATTGGTTTTTCGCTCGAAGTAAGGCTAAAGAAATGGATGGCCGTTTGGAAAGGTTGAAAAAGCGTACGAAGATATAAAGAATGCCATGGAGTAAAACCTGGGAAAGGTACAACAAGCAACTCGCGACCACATCTTACAGTCACAAGAGGATCTACTGGCCAAGATAGCTGCGATGTTGGTAGGCAAAGATCCTGAAAAGGGAAAAGGATTGCCTATTGACCTTAGTACTCTACAAAAGTTAGAAAATCCTTTTGACAAGACACATTTCCAAGTGTCGTCTTTAGTTGAAAAGCAACAAGGTCCTCGGGATGGATCTTCGTCGCATAAAGGAATTAATAAACTTAGTGAGTACACTGTCCCAGATCCTAATGAGGTGGCTAAGTGAAGATCGAACTACCTAAGCAGTTTGGAGATTGGTGCCAGCGGCTTGAGAAAAAGTTTAAAATTGTAGAAAGGCCGGATGCATTTTGCGAGATTGATGCAAGAAAATTGAGTCTGGTCCCTAATTCAGTGTTACCTCTAAAGTTCAAAATGCCAGAGTTTGAAATTTTCGATAGAACAAGTTCTCCATCTGATCACCTCACCATGTTTTACCGAAAGATGACGGGGCATGTTGATAATGATAAACTTTAAATTCATTATTTTCAAGATAGTTTAAAAGGGTCTGCCGCTAAGTGGTACAATCAGCTTGGCCAGGACAAGATACAATCATGGATGGATCTAACTAAAGCCTTCACAGAGCAGTATAAACATATAACAGACATTGACCCAGACCGTTTAACATTGCAAAACATGAGAAAGAGACCCAACGAGAGCTTTAGGCAATATATGCAAAGGTGGAGGGATGTTGCAGCGTAAGTACATCTGCCTCTACTTGAAAGGGAGATAACATATACTTTTGTTAGAACCCTAGAAGATCCATTCCTGAAGTATATGCTGGGAAATGTAACCAAGAACTTCGAAGACTTTGTGATATCGGGTGAACTCATAGAAAAAGTCATCAAATAGGGGAAGATTATAGATTCTAACAGTTCGATCGTCAAATGAGGAAGTGAATCAAAGGTTCATATGGCGGGGTCTTATCTGTCCAATCGACATTGGTCCTCGCACCAATCAAACTATTCGTGCTCACGTCGACCTGCGATGTTTTAGAAAGTTGTCCATCCAATTCCGGTAACATATGCAAAGTTTCTTCCAATGTTTGTTAAGGAAAACTTGTTAGCCCCGATTTAGTCTAAACTGAAAGAGCCTCCTTAACTAGAAGGCTATGATGTTAATGCTATGTGTGATTATCATCTAGGAAGCATGAGCCACACTAGCGAGAATTGTAGAGCTCTGAGGAACAAGGTGCAAAAACTGATTGAAAATAGTACTTTAAAATTCAACAATGGAGTCCCTAAGACGAACTGACAATGAGATAGTGTTAGATATGTCTGATCAGTAGACAACTTTTTAAGACATCTTTGTCGTTTAAATCTCTTTTGAGTAATGCCGGGAACAAATCTTTTGCCTAGGCTCGAAGGGAAAAAGGAATTTTTTGTAAGGGCGTGTGCGCGTTTGTTTTAATGAACAATGCATTTTTACAAATTTTCTTAAAATTTACCTTATTCATATGACATGATTTTTCCATACATGTAAATACATATATGAATATAGCGGGCCCTTATTTTCTAAAAAAATCATATCTTAGAAAAATAATATAAGCATCTTGCATGGTTGAGGAACAAAAGATTTCTTGCATTACTATTTATAGAGATTTAAAGTACAAGGACCTAAGGCATGTGTCTACTCAGATCAAAAGTTTGAAGCCTTCAAAGTATCCAATAAAAATGATATCCGAGCCCAAGATTAAGGGGGCATCAAAACAAACTTGAGAAGATTTGACCAATGATAGATTCAATTTCCCTTGAGAAAAAAAAGAAATGATGTCAATATCATTCAGCTCAAAAATCCGAATTCAGAATGAGAACAACGAAATTTTGGGGGTAAACTTTTTTTAGGGCAGATTTGAAACAGGAATGGATCAGAAGATCAAGCTGGGCCAGAAGAAAATGACTTATGTAAGTATTTCATGTATCTTCATTCATTATGGGGGCATACATGAAAGCATATGCATCATAGCGTCACCGAACATGTTCATACACAATAACATCTAGTTTGTCATAAAGCATTCATAACTTGAAGATTTTTTCCGACAAGAATTCCATGCATCTTTGCATCACCGCAAAAACACGCGCATGCATGCCATTTGCATAAATACATTACTGAAAAATAATTTTGCACTCGTTGCTCAAGGAAATTTTCTAAATCAATCCTTTTATAAGGATATTTTTCTTAAAACTGAATTCCTGAATTCGATCATTCCACATGAGTTTCTTAACCCCGTTCTTCCATAAGGACATTTTCCTAAAAAATAGGAGTTTCTTAACTCCGTCCTTCTATAAGGACATTTTTTTCAAAAATAGGAGTCTCTTAACTTCGTTCTTCCATAAGGATATTTTCTCAAAAACGGGAGTTTCTTAACTTCGTCATTCCATAAGGACATTTTTCCTCAAAACATGAGTTACTTAACTTCTTCTTTCCATAAGGACATTTTTTCTTAAAACAGAAATTTCTTAATTCCATAATTTTATCTTTCAATAAGGATATTTTCCTCAAAACATGAATGCCTTAATTTAAACCTTTCATAAGGATATTGTTTTTCTGAAAACAAAATTTCTTAATCAAATCTTTTTTAAAAGATGTCTTCTTAAATCAATCCTATATTTTCTTAAAGGTACTTGATCCTTTCTTAAAGGACCAAAATTTACAGGTTTGATATTCTCAAACAAGAAGGAGCAGATAGTTGTCAACAAATTCCAGTATCCTTGACATGAAGAAATAGGGCAAATATTTGTCTAATGCCTTCAACCAAGAATGAACAGAAAATCGTTAAGAAGATCCAACATCATCGACACAAAGAATCAATCAGATCAAACCTTTCAATTTTATTATAGAGCAGTTAGTTTATCACTCACTTTGACCAAGCATTTTTTTAACTTTGACAGGTCTTATTTTCCTGAAAGAATCGTGACGTATATCGATCGACCAAGTTCTATTTCCCTAAAGAATAGAAGACAAAAAGATCAACCAAAGAGAGAACAAGCTGCCAAAGAAAGCATAGTCGAAAAAAAAGATGAATTCAAGATCCTTGGGACGTCACCTTCAGGAGTAATGCTAGGACCTTCGGGATATCACCTTCGAGAGTGATGTTGAAACCCTCGGCAGATCAACCAACTTGTTCCAATCCTATCTCACCCATAACAAGAGTCGTAGCTTGATCAAATTTAAATCCCAAAATCTTGCCTCCGTAGTGGTGTAGCGGATCAAAATCTTTTTTTAGATCTTACCTCTCCGGCAATGGTGTAGCGGACTAACTTATCATGCATTCTTGTCAGTGTCGTAACTTGATCAACCTTTATTTTTTTTATCTTGACCCTTCATCAGAAGTGTAGCAAATTAAATTTTATCCTTTCGGGTCTGATCTCTATGTCGATGGTACAGTGAATCCCATATTTTCTAGATCTCGCTTCTCTATCAGTGGTATAGCAGATCAAACTTCTTTCCAATCTAGTCTCTCCATTAGTGGTGTAGCAGATCAAACTTTTTTCCGATCTAGTCTCTCCGTCAATGGTGTAACAGATCAAACTTCTTTCTGATATAGTCTCTTTGTTAGTGGTGTAGTAGATCAAACTCCTTCCAGATCTCGCCTCTCCGTTAGTGGTGTAGCAGATCAAACTTTTTTCTGATCTAGTCTCTCTTTCAGTGGTGTAGTAGATCAAACTTCTTCCAGATCTCGCATCTCCATCAGTGGTGTAGCAGATCAAACTTTTTTCTTATCTAGTCTCTCTGTTAGTAGTGTAGTAGATCAAACTTTTTCCAAATCTTACATCTCTGCCAGCGGTGTAGCAGATCAAACTTCTTCCTGATCTAGTCTCCCCATCAATGGTGCAATGAATAAAACTCAATCCTAGTCTTGCCTCTTCGTCAGTGTTGCAACTAGACCAAACTCTTCTTGGACGTCACCTCAGAATCCCTACTAGTTTCCAAATAAAAAATTATCAAAAAAGCAAAAGAAAAAATCAAAAAAATAAATAAAAAATCCAATCATGGTCTTGCCTCTTCGTCAGTGTTGTAGTGGATCAGACTTTCAGATCATGCCTCTACGTCAGAGTTGTAGCTTGATCAGAATCGAACTCTCATATCCTGCTTCTTCGTTAGTGCTGTAACGGATCAAACTCCAGATCATGCTTCTTCGTTAGAGTTGTAGCTTGATCAGAATTTTTCTCCAGATCATGCCTCTTCGTCGGTGTTGTAGTGGATCGGCCTCTTTTAAGATTCTATCTCCTCGTTAGTGCTGGAGCAGATCACCCAAATTTATAGATTCTACTTCTCCAAGATTGGGGGAGTAGATGAACCACCTTATCATTAACCCTTTTAATTTCAAAAACAAAAAGCAAAACAAAAAAGAAAAAAAAGAAAAAGAAAAAGAAAAAGAAAAAATAAGAAAAAGAAAAAGAAGAAAAGAAAAAGAAAAATTTTGTCAGGTCTTGCCTCTTCGTCAGTATTATAGCTGGATCAAATATCAGAACCTTCATCATTCGATCTTGCCTCTTCATCAGTATTATAGCTGGATCAAATATCAAAACTTTCATCCTTGGATCTTGCCTCTTCGTTAGTGTTGCAGCTGGATCAAGTATCAGTACCTTAATCCTTTGATCTTACCCCTTCGTCAATGTTGCAACTGAATCAAGTTTTGCATACCTTGCCTCTTCGTCAGTGTTGCAGCTAGGTCAAATTTTCTCTAGGTATTGTGCCGTCGTCAGATTTGTAGCAAGCTGAATTCATTTTCCTCCCCCAACGAATCACCATAGTTCAAAGATTTTATCTTCCCAACGAATTACTCCATTTTGAAGATTTTGCCTACAAGAGTGGCCGAGCAAATCAAGTGAAGCGGAAGAAGAAAAGTTATGTCGAAAAGAAAAAAACCCAACCGAACATAACAAAATGGGTTCCTTTTTGTCGTTGCTTCATTGTTGTATAACAACAATGAGCAAAGAGGGGCAGCTGTAGTAACTCATTTTTATCCAGGGCCTTAGAGCCCACTACATATTATATGCAACCCAAATAAAAACCCATTAACCCAATATCCAAACCCATTACCAAAAAACCCTAAACCTAAATTAACCTAAACCTAATCTAGCCCTATCTACAGCCATCTAACTTGAGTCGTCGTCGCCGCCTCTAGTTCAAGCCGCCGCCAGCCATCACCGCCCTGCTTTGCGGCCACCGCCCATCAGACACCATTCTTATCCCAATTGCATTATCACCCCTCAACGTGGCCATTAGATATTCACTCGCTCTCCCCTGTAAATTCGACCATAAGCAACAACATAAATGGGGATTCAAATAAAAAAAAGATAAAAAAATGGATACAAAAAGCTGAACAAAAAATTAGACCAAAAAAAGAGACAAGATCGAAAAGAAAAAAAGGTAAAAACATAGTTGTTGGATCTAGGCCATTTGGGTAAGTTCTAGAGAAAACATGCCTTAGATTCAACCTCAAGATCCAAAACCGAGCCTAAACCACTACTTTCATAAGCTCCAGCCTTTGTTCGCGGTGCTTCTCCGCCGCTGGAGAACGGCAGCACACGACAGACAACCGAGCGGTGCTGGGGGCAGGCCGAGTGAGGGGGAGAGAACATTTGAGTGGATCTGTTTTTTTTTAATTATCAGTGGCAAATGAGTTTTTTTTGGGCAAATAGAGGGATTTATAGGTAGTCAAAATGACGTCGTTTAAGGGTTGTAACCCGCGCTCTAACTTGACCCGGGGAGGATCCGCGAATTAATAAAATAGGGAAATTGCATTTTCGGTCCCTCCATTCTAGTATCCTTATGTTTCTGTCCTTTAAGTTGCACTACTTTACATTTTGGCCATTATTTTCAGTTTTACTTATTCATTTATTTATGTTATTATATCCATATTATTATTATTATTATTATTACAATTGCTAACATATATATATGTATGTACGCTATAGTGTATATATATATATATTATACTTATATATATCATTATTATATATTATATTATCATTCATATGTTATATATTATTATTATTAATGTCATTTTCATTTGTAAAAGTTACACGTGTATATATATATGTGTAAAACTCTTTAAATTTTACACGTTTTTTAGATCGTTGGATGAGGAAATGGATAGCTAAGATTAACTCCTTACTTTTTTCCGAGCGATAATCTTCACATATTTTACTGTTAATCTCAGCTATCCGTTTCACCCATCCAACGATCCAGAAAACGTGTGAAACTTAAAGAGTTTTACACTGTGTAACTGGATCCTATCTCATATATTATACCTACATTATTATTGCCATTACTATTAATATTATATTTTAATATTTATATTCTTATATATATATATATACATATATACTTTGTATTCACATGTTTCAATTCGGTTTTTAAATTAAAATGACCCATTTTTTAGGAATTATCGTGAGAAACGTACCTTAGAGGTGCCGCTTTCCGTTAGTCCCTATTATAAAATATCGCCTTTTGATTATAAATTATAATTTTTAAAATAGAATCTCGTCGTTCGGGAATCTAACGGAAATTATGCCTCGGGAGCAGGGGTGTAAATTCCTTTCATACAAAGAAATATTATTTTAAAAATTTTAAGGGATCACAAATTTTAGATCAAAATCGAATTCTTAATTTCCATCATTTAGACAATGTGTAATCGACCATGTACCAATTTTGTTGTGGGGTGCTCACCCTTCTTCACACGTAACTGACTCCTGAACCTGCTTTTCTGGTTCCGCAGACCAAAACTCGTTGTTTTAATAAAATGTCACAAAAACAGGTTTTATTAAAATAGCTGAGTTTTCAGGTGATCCAATCTCACCTAAATTAAAAAAGATTGGTAGCGACTCTGTCCCAAATATTTTTTGGTAAAAACGCGTCAAGCACCAAGGCAGGGCTGGACAGTTGTTACAATATTGATTTAACCTCTAATTTGATTTTCTTAATCTTATTTATATAATAAGATGGTTAAATAGTTATAAAAGTTTGATTTAATATGGGATGCATGAAAACTCATGTCCCGGATCATTTTGTTCATTTGTCGGATTTCTTACACAATTAAGCTGGATACCTTGCCTAATTCTGTCATTGTGTAACTGATGTCTGAAATGTAAGTGTAGTCTGTTCATACAGAACTGATTAAGATTACTCAACCTAAGTGCTTACATCTGTTAAGCTTAATGCCCAAAGAGTCCAAATGTTTGTTTTTCTCTTTTCGGTCTTTTCTAGGACAAATTACAGTAACCCTTGGGGGCTGGGTCCCCATTTTTCTTATACTAAAAAGAATAATGAATTTTTTTTATCTATTTAGACCTTCAATTTTCAATTTATTTGAAATTTTCTCCCTCATTTTTTATGATTAATTATACTTTGTCCCCTAATCTTAATTTCTGTTTCTGTGGTGGTTTTAATCTTCCTTTACCCTAATGACAAAGCAGTGAAGTCTCATCATGTCCATTTATGTTTAATTAAGGAAAATGACAGGAAGAAAGCAGAAAAAGAAACAAATTAATATACTTCAAATCATATTTGTAATAACTAATTACTTGTAAATATAGTGAATTTATAGAATTCCATCAATGATTGTGAGTGTGACAATAAATTACAAGTGTATAATGTTTTACATATTCTACTTTTGGGAGTACAATATATATAAAGATCATATGTATTTGCAAGGTAAATCAAGTCAAAGAGGACCATGTTGATGATGATGAGTGGAAGCAAAGCAAGCTAGCCCTCCAACATCTCCTTCTCCCATCAATCGTTCCAACTGATCTCTTGCCCCCTGTGCTTTTGCCCTCTGAAATTTGTCATTCATTTTCAGGAAAAAAAAATCATACATACATATACGTATATGTATTTGTATATATACTTTCTAGCTATACCTGCAATCTTTCCATGGCATCTGAGTCTGAGTTGAAGTCATAATAAGTACTTGCTGCTGTTAGCTTCATTGAAAGAAACTGCAACATTTCAAAAACAGTAAAAAAAACAGAAAGCTTAATTAGGACAGTGAATTTATGTTACAACTGTATAGTATAGTACATACATGCATGTATGTATACATAAGAACAAGGTGAATGAGTTATTATTCTTTCTTTCAACTGACCTCAACTTGGTTCTGCAAGGACTGGACATAATTGATTATCTCATCTAACATGACTGCCATGCCCATGGTCTGAAAATAATCAACACACATTAGAAAATGAAAATATTTTCCCACTTTTGATGAATTTATACAATAATTTTACCTAGTAGCATCCTGGGACAATATCTTGCAAGCATTTTAGCCTCTCATTTATTTTCCCTCTTCTAACCTGATTGATAAAAACAAAAGAAAAAAACATCATTTTCAATTCGTCGAACGGTCAAATCAATCAAACTTAAGAAATGTCAATTATTTCTTACCCTTTCTGCCAAACTATGACTATTAGTAGCTTCACCTCTTCTGGCCCTGACATGAACCACATCTTTTGGCTTGTTTTCTTCCTTTTCATTAGCTTTTGCTCTTTTCCCTCTCCCAGAATTCTTCATAAAAAAACCCAGATAAAAAATGAAGTAAATTTTTTTAAAAAAATGGGAAAAAATGTATAGAGTATAATATATACTTACATTTCTTCTCTTGGTCCAGCTTTGAAAAGGTTTTGGAGATGTTGAATTCCCAGAACTACTTTCCGACACGTCCAGTGATTTTCTCTTGTTGCTTTCATGGAATTCGTTTTTAGCAGTGACAATGGGTAGTGCTGCAGTTAAACCCTGATTGGTATCATGGAAAAAGCCAGGCGGGTTTTCTCTGCAGTTTCCTGGAATTTCAGCACCTTGGTTGCTGAAGAAGCTTTCATTGGAGAAGGGGAAGAGGCTTTGGAAATTCATGGCAGCTGGACTGTCTATGACACTTTGGTTTAGAACATCACCAAGTGATGACTCCATGGTTGTAGGATCAATATCCAAGAAAGAAAATGATTGTTTAAAATTCTGCAAATCTGATGTGAAATCAACCATATGGAATTTATGAGAGTTTTCTTTTTTCTTCTTCTTCTAAATGGGTGTTTGTATAATGAGAAAACGGGACTTGTGTGTATTTATAGAGTGGGATCAATGTATTCAACATGCATGTGAATAAACCTTTTGTTTTTCCTTTTTTAACTCTTAATTTTTTTGATAAAGTACAATTATTGTCGCCGAATTATGAAAAATAATTATTTTGGTTACTTACTTTTTTAAAAGTTATAAAATGATAATTGAATTTATCTAGTTGTATAAAGTAATTATCGGACGTTATAAAATAGTGTAACGATTTGATTAATTTAATAATTATTTTATAGTAAATCGATAAAATATAATAATTATTATGCAATTTCTTAAAGTTTAATGGTCGATTTTTAAAGATATGCCTTGACTAATATAGACCAACCTGCATGACACATCTTATTTTAGTGAGTGGGTCTCTCAACGGAAATTTTTTACATACACAACGCCTCAAACTCGAGACCACTTAAGCAGAACCAAACTTCTTACCACTTGAACCATAAATATATTTTTTTTATAATTTAACGACTACATGCATACTTTTTCCTTGTTTTTACCCTAAATTTTTATAAAGAATGAAAATGAGTGGACACGTGGCATTTTAGGCTTCTGTTGTTTTGCTCTTAGGCTGGGACCCATGTTTCAGGAGAAAGATCCAATAATGAAATGGGCCCATGAATAATCTTTTGGCCCACTTTTAGTTTACATGTATTTTATTAAAAAAATTATCATTAAAATATTTTTAATAAAAAAATTGATTAAGTTGGGTCATTATGAATTTATGATTATTGTTGAAATAAGTAGAAAGAAGTGTGTTCAAGCCATAATATTTTTTTTATTTATAAGAGAATATGACCTTAAGTTTTATTAAAAAAATTTAAACATAGTCAAAAAAAAAATAGTACTCACAGTAATATTTATAGAAAGAAATCTAATTTATAATTGTTTTTAAAAGGAAAATCGAATTTTAATGTCTTCCCGTATCATTATATTAATGTTTATATTACATACAAAAAGAACATATAATTTAAAAGACTAAAGGACATTTTATTTGTATATGAAGGAGTATGGTCTTTGGTCCATATAGAGTGGTTGTTTTATGTTAATTTATTCTTTATTATAATCATTAAATATTGGGGGGGGGGGGCTTATCATCTGCACCACGACCAATGTTATGATTGCTGCAACAAGTGCATTTGGACATAAAATGGGCATATCAAAAGTATTTGCTTTAGTGGTTACAGAGATGTGAATCTTTGATCAACTATACATTGAAACCTAAACCTTTTTCCATTATTTGAGGAAAAAATATTCAATAAAATTGAACCTAACAAGTGTCTTAGTAGAAAAACGGTGGATGTTCATTTTAAGAGATACGAGTTTAAATTGTTTTATCTACAATGTATATGTATATTGTCAAAAAGATTTAACATATATATGAGCATATGTTACCTTATAATCGCCTTCGGACTATTCAAAATATTCAATAAAATCTCAATTTGAGGATGCACTTATCACTTGGAAATGCCCATCATTTTCCATGTACCATGATAAATATAGATTTCATAAGTTGGATGTTTCTTTGTTTGATGTAACTTACATACATGATTGATCCTAGTATATAGCTTATACAAACATTGATATTACACCAAAGGCAATTGGTTAATTTATATCCTTTTTATTGCTTTGATAATAACAAGTCATAAATCTTGAATTATAATTTTTTATAGAAGTTGGAATATAATTGTATAATTGTTTTAGCTTTTAATTTTATCATTTCAGGGAGCTAAAATATAATTTTACCATATACTAACTTAAAATTTGATACTTTTAGAGGGGTTAGTTCACAATTTTACCAAATGGGGGAATAGTCCCTGTCAACCCCATAGATTCACCTCCGAAAGAGGTGTCTCGTGTTCTCCAAGAGAGAATAAAATCTGTTTGTCTCTTTCATGTGTTATTTTATCAATAATTTTAAGTCATGTGTATTATCAATAAAATAAAAATAATTAATAAAATAATAAAAGTAAATTATAAATATATGTGATGTGACATAAAATTATTGGTAAAAAATATAGAAGTACATAGAAAAAGAAAAAAAATATGTTCGAGAGTAGACTGAAGCGAAATTAAACTGGTGCCCGACCAGTGCTGGACGTTTATGTGCCGACCTCTTTGGCTTTGGCGAAGCCAATGGCTTTTTCATGGATGAGGACTGAACAAGTTGCATGCATGGGCAGCTTTTCCTTTTCCACTGTTGTTTTGGCCGATACCTTTCATTTTCATGTCCGTATATCAAGTAATAAATATAGATAGATAGATAGGATATAATTATACATTTTTTTTTGTTTTACGATGATATATGATCATTTAACGAGTGTAAATTGATGATTGAGATTTAAAAATTAAAAATAATTTATGAAAAAAGAAGGATTTAATCTCAGTCATCAAGTATTCTCATCCAATGATCCTATATTAGTGTAAAACTTTTTTATATTGTGTAAGTGGATTATTTATCATATGAACCTAATGAGTGGAGAATACCCGAGTTCAAGCAGCTTTGTGTTCAATATGTGTATCTTATCAAAATGTTAAGAAAAAAGTACGAACATATACCACATTGTAATCACCTTAAAATTATTTAAAATTATTCTCATTTCTATTGTTAATCCGAGTCATTAATTTTCACTCATCAAACGACCTAAAAATGTGTAAAACTTAAAAGTTTCACACCTGCCTAGGGATCAACATATTACAATTTCTTAATTGCCATATATGTTTATTGGTCCTTGCACTTTTCGAAATTTGAAATTTCAATGTTAATTTTAAAAAATAGTCGTGAAATTTGGTTAGTTAAATTATGTTATTAATTGTTGTATTATACGTAAGTTGTAGATTTAGTTCATGTTCTCCAATTTGATATTTGAAGTCCTTATAATTTAGTAATATACTCATATAGTCCGTATATTATTTGGATCAAGACAAAAAATTTAAATTTTAAAAAGTACAAACCAAAAATCGATCAAATTAGAATACATGGACTAACACATACTTCGACCTTTCATAATAAAATCAAAACTTTCTACCATTATTGTATAAAGAAACAACAACCCATAAATGAACATGAATAGATTTATATAGTATTGGAATTGAACCAAAAGAAAAGTAAAAAGAAATTAATTCAATCCATGTGAGATGTGTGTTTGGTAAGTGGGCAAAAACATTTAAGTTTTGTTTCTACTAAAGGCATAGATTGCTAAGCTTCCTTAACAAACCAAGTGATAGTGGCATGAGTTTATAGACTACGGCCTATAAAACAAGGGAGTTGGAAGGTTTCATTTTATGTAATTGAAGCCATTTGCCCAAATTTGGACATGGTTTGAAAATATGGGTAGCTAGTAGGATTTGGTGCCTATTGAATGATGGGTTCCTCAATAGTTTACTAGTTGTGTATTGAATTTTAGCCACAATTGAGATGTATTTCGTCCACAAATTCACCTCCCTTGAAAAGGGTTTGTTTGACTTATGTAAAAGATGATTAATTTTAGGCATAAGTCATTGGGAATTGGAAGTATATAAGTACACGTTTGTTCCAAGTTATGAGGTACATTTACATTTAGAATCTTAGCACTATTGACTAGTAGAAAATAGAAAGAAAGAAAATGAAAGCAGAGCTGAACCGAGGGCTAAGAGGCGGTCACCCTTAAAATTTGAGATTTGTATATAATTTATATTTTTTTTTATTTTTATTGAAAATTTATTTTATCTCTTTAAAATTTTATAAGTTCAAACTTTAACATAAAATTATGCGTTCGTCCCCGAAAGAAATGATATTTAAAAAAATTGTGATAGTGGACAAAAAATGGTTATATATTGTAATTTGGGATGAAATATTGAGGTTTAGAATATAATTATTCTTATAGTTTGAAAATCACGTAAAATTAGAGACAGAATTATGATAAAATATCGGGTCTGATATAAATAATAATAGAATCTAATAAAATGTAAAAAAGTTGTGCTAAAAATAATTTCTAAATACACACATCCAACCTATCATAATAGCTTAGCAAATAATTAGAGTGGAATTCATATTTGATTTTACTGCGAGATTTATTTTTAATAATATTAATCATTGGAAATTATTGTTCCGTCGTAGCTGTAAAAATTAAAAAAATAAGAATGGAAGTCACAACTTTATATACAATTTTTCTTGTTTCACAAACTGCTTACACATTTAAAAAATAGTTGTTAACTTTTTTGTAATCAGAAATTAAACATGCATGGTTAAAATGTTCGAAATACACTCTCAATTGCATACTATCATGTTTAACTTTTAACAATGTTCAAATTATAAAATTTGTGGATCAAATGATGAATGTCACTGATTTTTTTTCTTCAAAAAAGTGTGCATCTCCATTGTATCTAATGCAAAACTAAAAGTAAACAACTCTACCTTAGGATCATTTGAAGTTGTCAGTCTATTGTTAAAAAAAAACTTGTCAGTCAATTCTCAACTGAGTATCATTCCTAATATTAAAAGGAAAATACTTTAATATATGTAGCGACTATTTTTTTTATTAAAAAAGTCATTTTTTATGAAAATTTAGAGTCGTCATCGATCACTTTAAAGGGGTAGACCATACACCAAAAAATAAAATCAGAGAAAAATTTGGGACTGGGAGTTGGTTATGCGTGGGGAAGAATTAGCACCTCACAACGCCCAAAATTAGTACCTAAAGGTTCACATTGTATTCATTAAGGAAAAAAATAAAAATTCGAGTTAATTTAATTTTAATCTCTAAAACGCATGATAATTTAAAAATTACCCTGCTATTCACGCCATTCAAAGGAGATGACACTCGGAGACCGGGATGCCACTCTCAATAGAATACCGGAACAATAGGGCCTACACTAGATGTAACAGTTATATGCATGATCAATTAATTTGATAGAAACTTCAACAACACATAAACGAATTATAAAATAATATTTACGGTACAAAACATAAATATATATATATATATATAAAACATTATGTACTACAATGTGTCAAAATATTTATTAATATAATTGTAACTATATTATACGTTAATACATATACAATACAATACATAATACTGTAACATAATAATAATAATATAATACATAATATAATATTAAGTACATAACTACTATTACTACTACTACTAATAATAATAATAATAATAAAGACCAGATTGCAAAAACCATTAAAATACTAGGGACCAGGGGGCGATTAAACCATGCAGCAGAGGCAGAAATAAAAATTGGCTAGGGGCGGAGGGACTAAGGGTGTAATTTACCCATTTGTTACTTAATATATAACCTAAATAATACCCAAACAGATATGTTTCCTCATTTTTTTTCTTTAGCCGCACTCTCCCCTTTTCTCTATCTCATTTTTTATTCTTTCAAACCCTAAAAACATCCCCTTTTTTATGTTTGAAAGATTAAACCCCTAGATCCGGCTACATAACGACGACTCAACCCCGGTTATGGGCGGCGAAAGCAGTGATGATGGATCGAATAACTAAGGTACGAGTTGAAACCCTCATTTTTAGCTTCTTTTATTTTTTTGCACTCATATTCGAATGAAAGAAGAAAAAACGTACACCTTTATGAAATTTCTGGATCTGGATCTCTCTTTCCTCTTTTCTATGCTCCAAACGAACCTTAAATCTTAATATTATCCCCTTTTTGTATTCGAAAAGAACCCCTCAAGATTTGATTTTTTATTTGATCAAAGCTCTCTCTTTTCCCCCTTTTTCGAATTACATGGATTTGGGTTTTTATACCCATTTGATTACACAAAAAGTATAAAAAGATTGCCTTCATTTATGGTTGACGTGGCTTGAAAATCATCATAATCTTCTCTTTTTATTGTTTTGCAGGTTCGAATTGACTCTGGGCAGTGGAGCAGGCGGCCGGTGTCAGGGCGGTTGGCAGTGGCTAGCGTGTGTCACGGGGCCATTATCCTCTTCCCAAAAGACATGTCTGATAGGATGTGCAGTTCCACCGTATTTATATCCCAAGACCTCTATTTTCCTTTCCAATGTGGGATTAATGACCCCGCCTCTTCTCAAGTGTGACATTCTCCCCCACTCAACCTCGTGACGCCCTCGTCACGAGCTTCCGCTCTCGTGATGGGCCACCTTGTCACAGTTGTCCACCCTGCCTACACCACACATGGGCGCTCAGCGTGAAATTGGGCAGTCAAAGGGTCGCTCTAATACCACTTGTCAAGGGGTCATTATCCTCTTCCCAAAAGACATGTCTGATAGGATGTGCAGCGCCACTGTATTTATATCCCAATACCTCCATTTTCCTTTCCAATGTGGGATTAATGACCCTGCCTCTTCTCAGGCTTGACATTACGCGCGAGGGAGGTGAAGAGGCAGGGGCGCGGCGGCAAATGAAAAGTTGCTAGAGCTTAGGCTATTTTTAGGGTTAAGGGTATTATGATAATTAAGATTGTATTAGGTTTAGATATTAGGTTTTATTTTTAATTATCTGGGTCTGATATGGGTTTGTTAATTAGGTAGGCAGATTTGGGTGATTTGAATTTAGGCCGGTTTGCAAAGGCTACTGGGTTGTGGGTTTGGTTTTATGTAAATGGGTTATTGTAATGGGTATTAGTTTGTAATGGGCCTGGTTGAAATAAAAACAAATTTATTAATATTATTTTATGGACTTGGTTTTGGTTTAATGTCTGGGTCTGGATTTTGAATTTGGGTTTACGCCTAGGACAAAAAATGGTATTTACAGCTGCCCCTCTTTACTCATTTCTGTATAATAGGAATAGAGTAAATATAAAAAATAACCATTTTTTTGTCTGGGTAATTTTAGGGTTTTTTTCTCTGTCCACCGTTTGTTCCTTGGGCTTCAATTGGTCCATCCGACCACTCCTAGAGGCAAAATCTTCAAGATTGAGTAATCCATTAGGGAGACAAAGTCGTCAATCTGGAAACTCGAGGTCACAAGTTCTTCCTATATAGAATTGTTCACTCTTCTTCTGCCCGGAGCCTTGGAGGAGCGAATTCTTCCTATATAGAATTCAGCTTGTCTTTGGCAAAGTCCTTGGGCTGGAAGTTCTTCCTATATAGAACGTTTCGCCTTCGATTACCAACTCTGCAGGATCTCCCTATATAGAACCTTCTACGTCATGGGTGGATTCTTCAAACTAAGAGTTCTCCCTATATAGAACTTCTCGTCTCAGAATCCTGAAGTAGATATTTTCCTATATAAAACTATCTACTTCAAAATCTTCTGAGCTATAGGTTCTTCCTGTATAGAACCTCTCGCTCGCTGGATTCTTCAAGCTGCAAGTTCTTCCTATATAGAACTTTTTCGCCTTGGAGTATTCGAGTCAAGGGTTCTCCCTATATAGAACTTCTTACTCTAAAATCTTAGGAGTACTAGTTCTTCCTATACAGAACTTTTGTCTTTCAGTCACGAGTTCTTTCTATATAGAACATTTTCAACAGTAGCACTTTGTTCTCTGATGTCACAAGTATCAGCAATTTCTACCGTTTTCTATAGGCTGAAGAACATAAATATTCGAAATGATGCCCCGATTTCTGATCATCTTGGCGTCATTAATCGAATATCCTGATCAGGTTCGACTCTTGCTTCTTTGTTAAGATTTGCTTCCCCAATTGTGCAAATCTGGTCTTCCTCTAACTCTTGAGTACCTGTCAAGAAAATAACCAAGATACTTGAATAATATGAGTTAGCATGCTCCTAATCTTAAGGATGCCTATCTTATATGATGTATGATATCTCGATATCGTTCTGACGTTTTCTCTTTGATCGGGTGATGTTAATTTTCTTGTTGTTTCATTTTTTCTTCTTCATGTGATAGTGACACCCCATCTCTCATACGAGTTCAACCTTTTGACTCTTTCTTTTAAGTTTGAGAGTCCATTCTAAAGTGCCTTTTTAGGTTTTCACTTTAGATTTATTTCCGCGAAGTGTCTCTATTCGGGTTTTCCTCTTCGCATTTTTTCTTCTTTTTCCTTTTTCTTTTTTTCTCTTTTTTTCTCTTTTTTATTTATTCTTCTTCTCTCTCTTTTCATTTTTCAGGTTTTCGCCTTGAAATCTTTATGTCCTTGTAGTTGCCATCTTCTTGTTTTTTCTTGGACAAGTTTGCGTTTAGATGACACTCGTTGCCTTATTTTGGTGTATTCTGAAAACTTGGCGCTTGAGATCCTCTTGTGAGTTTTCTTTGGCATGTATGATCCTTTGTACCGAGGTCAATTTTTCCCTTGAATCACCTGCACTTTGTAGGCTAGAACTAGAACATTGTAATGCCAATAATTTTTTTCTTATCATGAATCTATGTTAACTCACTTGCAGGATGTTCGAGAAAATAATAACAAAGGATAAAAATAGTATTTTATTAGTAATTATGATATAGTTCAAAATGTCATGGCAAACATGAGACAAAAGAAAACAAATGGTGATACAAAGTCCTAGGTACTCACTGTATGAATGACGCGTGAACCCATCATGAGAGGTGGAATCTTTGACTCAAGCTCTTCTACAAAGCATTGGTATTTTCCGAGAGGGCTTGCCTGTTGGATGCCCCATCTCAAAATTCATTTGAGCCGCCCTTTACGGGTTTTCAACTCAAATCCCTTATTGGTTTCAAGAAGCCATTTTCGGGTTTTCATCTTGAACCTTTTTTTTTTCTTTTTCCTTTTTCTTTCTATTTTTTCTTTTTTTATTTATTATTTATTTTTCTTCTTTTTTTTCATTTTCATTTTTATTTTTCTTCAGGTGTAATACTTTTTGATTGAGTCATAGTTTACTGGATTTCTCAGTTTACCCTCATCAATCTTTTTAGGATTAACGCCCCTCCGAAAAAGACCTTAACGACATAGGGCCCTTCTCAATTTGACATCCATTTTTCTCGAAAGTCCTTCTGAACTGGCTAGATCTTCTTAAGCACTAGATCCATCTCTCGAAATTCCCTTGGGCTAACTTTCTTGTCATGAGCCCGCATCATCCTCTTTTGATACATTTGACCATGGCAGATAGCTCTCAATCTCTTTTCTTCAATGAGATTCAGTTGATCATACCTAGCATATATTCATTCAGCTTCATCCAACTTTACTTTGCTCAAAATTTGAAGCGACGAGATCTCAACTTCAAATTGGTAGCTTATCATGCCAGTCTTTGAAAATTTCTATCATTTTCGCTATGATCTTCTTGATGTTCTTATTTGCTGCTTCCACTGCCCCATTCATCTTAGGGCGATAAGTGGTGGAATTGTGGTGCATTATTTTAAAATGCTCGCACACTTCAATCATCATTTTATTATTCGAGTTAGAAGCATTGTCAGTGATGATCCTTTCTGGCAAGCCATACCGACAAATAAACTCATTCTTTATAAACTTGCAAACTGTTGCCCTAGTGATATTGGCGTAGAAGGCTACTTCTACCCACTTAGTGAAATAATCAATAACCATCAGGATGAAGCAATGTCTATTGGAAGCCTTTGGATGAATTTGTCCAATAACATCCATACCCTACATTGCAAAAGGCCATGGTGAGTTCATGGTATGCAAAGGTAGTGGCGGAGAATGAATCTTGTCAGTATATATTTGGCCTTTGTGACACTTCTTGGCACAGTCAATGCAATCTCCTTCCATGGTTGACCAGTAATATCTATATCTTATGATCTTTCGGGCCATCGAAAAGTCTTTGGCATGTGGCCTGCACAAACCATCATGCACTTCTACGAGAATATTCTTGGATTCCCGAGAATCAACGTATCTTAAGAGTATATGGTCTTTACCCTTTTTGTACAAGACTTCACCATCTAAGACGTACCTAGCTTCCATTCTTCTAAGAGTCCTTTTATCATTCTCACTCACTTCTTTAGGGTAAACTTGGAATTTGATATACTATAAGATATCATGGTACCACGACTTGCCATCTATTTCTTCTCCCAGGCTGCAACAGTAAGCAGTCATTTCAAAAGTTTGCATTCGTATTGGTCTTATTTCCGTCCTTGTACTTGCTTTAAACATTATGGCTAAGGTCGCTAGGGCGCATGCCATTTGGTTGTCTTCTCTTGGAAGGTGGGTAAAACTAACCTTCTCGAATCCTTTAATCAGCTCTTGGATTAAATTGCGACATTTAACTAATTTTGGGTCTCTTGTTTCCTATTCTCCATGAAGCTGATACATCACCAGAGATGAATCTCCAAAAGCTTGGAGTATCTTGACCTTCCTTTCGATGGCCCCATGCAATCCCATAACACAAGCTTCATACTCAACGATGTTATTTGTACAGAAGAATTTTAATCTACTCGTGAAAGGATAGTAGACATCGTTATGGAAATCAGTATTGCCCCTATTTCATGACCAAGGGCATTAGATGCCCCATCGAAATACAGTTTCCATGACTCCTCCTCTAGGGCAATCTCATCTTCAGTCGTGATGCACATCAGGTCATCGTCAGGAAAATTAAAGTTCAATGATTGGTAATCATCCGAGGCAAGACTTGCTAAGAAATCAGCTATAGTGCTCCATTTTACCGCTTTATATCTTACATAGATAATGTCGAACTCGGATAGCAACATTTGCCAGCGGGCCATCTTCCTAGTCAATGCACGTGCTTCTATCATGAACTTTAACGGGTCTAACTTGGATATCAACCAGGTGGTGTGATGCAACATATATTGCCTGGTCCTTTTAGTGGCCCACACTAAAGCACAACACAAATTTTGAATTGGCAGATACCGTGTGTAACACCTCATTCCCGGCTTGGTAAAGAATTGGGTCAGAAAGTGTTATTGGAACTGATTCAGAGATTGGAAGTTTAACCGAGTTCGAAATCCTATTCATAATGTCTTATTAGTCTATTTTAAGACTTTTTGAACTAACTTATTAATGGCTTACTCAGTTTGGGGTCAATTTTAACCTTTTTTCCAACTTAGGGACTAAATTGCAAATTTTAAAAATTAAGGGAATTTATCGGATTTTCTTTATAAAAATCTTCAATTAAACTTACCAATTATTAACTTGTGAAATATCATTATTAACGGAGGTCATTTACCTATCTAATTAGACTATTTAAATATTAGTGACCAATTTGTAAACTATTTAAAACTGTAGTTTAAGTCTTTTAACAGAATTAACTGACACCGTACCGATACACTTAAGCCCGTATCGGTACACTAAGTCGAATTTCACAAGTTTCAGATTTAAGGATAACAAGTATGTACCGATACATCTAAGTTCGTATAGATACGCGTTGACTTGTTTCGGTACACCTAAGACTGTACCAATGCAATTAATTTTCAGACCTTACTGTTCAAATCCGTATTGATACACCCCCTTTACATATCGGTATGGCTCGTTTTACTTAGTCCAATTATGCAAGGCTGTATCGATACGCCATTATCCGTATCGATACGCTTGCCCTGTAATGACAGATTTTAGCTGGTTTTTAATCAATTTAACATGTTGAACATTGTCCAAACTTAACCAAATTTTACCAGAAAGTCTAATATCCATATTTTTAATAGCATACAAAATTTTAGGACATTTCGAATTCATTTACTAGGATTTTACCTTTTGGTGCCTTAAGGCCTATTTGAACTAGTTTTAACATTCCAAAACATACCAATTCACACATGCATCACCTAGGCATTATTAGGCTATTACACACATATCAAAATATGCAAACATGACATATTTGAGCCATATGCCACCTTACTAGGAGTTCAAGGCAAAAGTTTAACATACATATGATTAGTGGGAGTGACTTGCAACCGCAACTACATGATCAGAGTCTGGAATACTTCAAGATCCTGAAATGCATGAGACACACGAATGTTAGGCTTACATAGCCTAGTGAGGTAGTTATAACAAATGCACAACAAGTTTATCAAATACATGAATAACATATAAGTATGTTTGGGGTGACATTTTACATAACACCAATCACAATAAACATATTCAAAGCCAATAGTCATGATTCTATATAGCAATTATAAATCATATAAGCATATCATTTTCCTTTGGACATGGTAACCAATAGATACACGGATTCCCCTATACGCCACACATATCAGAAATAGGTCGCAGCCTTGAGCCGTAGCTCCTAATAGTATCTTACACAATCCATCCTTATCTCGCCACACATAAGGCCGTAGCCTTGGACCATAGTCCAATCCTGTACTTAGTGAGCTTGAATAACCCTATGGCATGCCAATTGTATCCAATGTACACAAATGTCCAAGTTCACATATCATCACAAAACTTACCTTTGGTGCCCTTAGGCCATAACATAACGGAAACGGAATTGAGCCTTAGCTCCACATATCAAATGTTATGGATTATTCATATCAATCTCACATATAGCATATCTTGATTATCACACATAAGCTTATAACATACCAACCATATCGAAGACTTACCATGCTCACCATTAGCATCCGCAAAGCTTGCTCTACTTAAGCCTTTAATCGAATGCAAACATAATGTAACATCCTGAAAACTGGTCTAGTCGGAGTTGGGTTTCGGCGATCAGAAATCCTACTCTGGGAAGTTTAAATTTTGCACCAATGTTGACTATATAATCCATTTTCTTAATGTTGAACCTTGATTGAGTCTAATCTTTGATATGGAGACCTTATAGGAAAGTAAAATGTTGAATTTGAGTCATGGGTATCGATACGGTAAGTACCGTATCGGTACGATATAACGGTTTATAACTAACTCACCTCTATAAGGTTAACCGTGCCAATACAGTTAAGAGGATATCAGTACGATCCTTTGTTCAAATCTATTTCGAAAGCTACAACTGAAAGATAAAAGGGAATAGGTGATGAATCACCACCTAGCTTGCCCTCCCACATGGAACATCTCTGAAAAGCTAACCAATTGTCATTCAATATGTTATTGGTTATTATGGATATGTTACATGATAAGTATGGTATATGTTAATTTGAGTATTATGCCTTATGTTAAAGTGATTAGAATTTCCATTGGGTTATGCTATGTTGCGCATAATGTCCATTCATGGTTTATGGCTACCTCACTTAGACTATATAAGTCTAATGCATTCATCTTCCACATTTCAGGTTAAGAAAGTTATCGGTTCGAGATCAGGATTAGTTGAAAGATCGACAAGTCACATCAAGCTTAAAGTAATGTGTTTTGTCCTTATGAACTCCTAGAATGGTGGCAAAGTAGCTAAACTAGTCACGTATGACTCTTTTGATGTATAAACGTTGCCTATGTTTTGTATAAGACTAAGTGGCCCTAAATGACCTTTTAAAAGTGACTAAAAATGGTTAATGTTTCATATTTGGCCTTAAAAGGTGAAAACAAAGTAAATGGGTTCAGATTAACATGAAATTTGGCATGCTGGTAGTTTATAATATTTAAAACTTATTGGTAAAGTTTTATTACATTTGGATAAAGCTTGATAGGCTAAATCGGTACACTATAGGCGTATCAATACGAAAATTGGTCACTAGAATTTGGGTGTAGAAATGGTATCGATACGGTCTTAGAGTGTATCGATACGGAGTCAATAGGGTCAACCTGTATCGATATAGTCTCAAGTGTACTGATACGGTTTTGCTATGTTTGAATCTAGAAAATCTGAAATTAGGCTGAGTGTATCGTTACTACCCTTAGGGTATCGATAAGGTGTTAGTTAATTATGTTATAAAGAATACAAAGAATTTCTAGGCAGTTTGCAAATTGGTCACTAATAACTATACGGACTAATTGATTAGGTAAATGATACCCGATAGTAACGAAACTTCACATATTAATAATTGGTAAGTTTAATTACAAGTTGGTAATAAAGAATTCAGATTAGGATCACTAACTTGTAAAATTTATGATTTAGTCCTTTTACTTTAAAAAGTTTAAATTGACCTAAATTTCTGATAAGGTTAGTAACGAATAAGTTCGTTAAGTCCTAAGAATGATTAATAAGACATTCTGAATAAATCCTGAACCCCAAGTCCGTCTCTGAAATTCTGAATATGTTTTCGAATAACACTTTCTGACCCAGTTCTCTACTAGACTGGAAGATGGTGTTACATTTTTGGTATCAGAGCTAGAGTTTAGTCAGTTCTAGACTAAACCGAGGTCTGTTTATATTGATCCTTATGTTACTTTGCCACCTAGGAGTTATATTGTTGTATATTGTGACTTGCCAACTAATTATGTATAGAAATGTCTAATTCCAATCAAGCTCGAATAGATGAGCATGTCGTGGACTCCTCAAATACAAGTGAGGAGGTCGGAAGGAGAGATCCCTTGAATCTGCAATCCCCTCCAATGCGAAATCTAGAACCCGAAATATGATCTGCTTAAGCTGAATGTTTCAAGAATATTGTTGATATGATCAAAACCATTGTGAGTACGATGAGGGATGAACCACCCTATCAAACCCCTATTGTTGATCATGTGAACATCCGAGCTCCCATTGATAAGCTTAAACAGTATCCAGTCTATACCTTCACTGGTCAGGACTTGGACAATCCCGAGATAGCCGAATATTGGCTAGAAAACACTCTCAAAGTATTGAATAGACAAATGAAGTGCCTTGAGAAGCACAAGCTTGAATGTGCCTTGGCCTTGATTTCTGAAGAGGCACAAAGTTGGTGGGACACCATGACGTTCACCGTGCCTGAACACCGAGTTACGTAGGACTTCTTCCTTGAAGAGTTCCTTAAGAAGTATATCAGTGACTACTATATCGTTGAAAGGCGTAAAAGGTTCCTCCACCTAAAATAGGGAGAAAGAACTGTGGAGCAATACATCCAAGATTTTCTGTAAGTATGCAAGGTATGGTGCTGAGATCATACTTACTAAAAAGAAAAGTGTCGGATGTTCGTCGATGGCCTTTGTGATGAACTACATCCTCTCTTTACTGCTTTGGAGATAGATGACTTCCAAACTCTTGTTAATCGGGTCATTGCTACTGAAGCCTCCCAGAAGGCCTATGAAAAGAGGAAAGAGAACCAAGCTCAATCTAAAAAGAGGCACCGAGAGGAATCTCATTCCTACGAATCATTCCAGAAGGGAAAACATCGTAGTTCGAAACAGAATATGTATTCGCAGCCTATCCAACATGAACATTATGCTAAGCCTAAGACCGTCACTTAGTTATTCTCTAGTGTCAACACCGTTGAGAGCCTTGATGGCTCGAAACAAGAAGTGGAACATCAAATTTGCAACTTTTGTCAACATAGGCATCCTAAAGGGGAATGCCGTAAGAAATTGGGAGCTTGTTTCTTCTGTGTCAAGATAGCGAACCTTATCCGAGATTGTCCTAAGAACAAGTCTGCCTCTGCATGAGTTAATTCGTCCCATGCTCAATCCTTTTGAGGTAAGGGAAAGAATCAAAGATCCTTCGGAATGTCTAGAGGGTAATCTAAATCATCGTACCAGCCTGAATCTAAAGTTTCTGCCCAGATATACCATGTGAAAGCTACGAGACAAGGGAATGATCGCCCTACCAACTCAGGTAAAAAAATTCAAGGATGAATTTTTCTTAATGAGTGAGAATTGTAACATCTCGAAAATCGGTCTTTTCAGAATTGGGTTCCGGCAATCAGAAATCCTACTACAGGAAGTTCAAATTTTGCACCAATGTTGACTATATGATCCATTTTATTAATTTTGAACCTTGATTGAGTCTAATCTTTGAAATGAGGACCTTATGGGAAAGTCAAATGTTGAATCTGAGTTAAGGGTATTGATACGGTAAGTATTGTATCGGTATTGTATAACAGTTTATAACTAACTCACCTGTCTATGGTTAACCGTATCGATACAGTTAAGAGGCTATCAGTATAGTCCTCTGTTCAAATCTATTTCGAAAGCTACAACTGAAAGATAAAAGGGTATAGGTGATGAATCATCGCCTACCTTGCCCTCCCACGTGGAACATCTCTGAAAAACTAACCAATTGCCATTCAATTTTCAATTGAAAGAAAATGATTTATTAATTGGATTTAGTAAACCCTTGGTGGTAGGATACCCTCCTATTGGCCACAAGTGAGGTGAGGAATGAATAAAGCTTTTAATCTCTTTAAAATGAATAAGAAGAAATGATGCTCATCTTTCCTTAGCTTCACCGAGACCAATTCCACCTTCTTATTTTGAAAGAACAACTACACACCTCCATTGTCTTCAACCTTGAACTCCTAAGTAAGCACATCTCTTATTGACCTCTTTATGCTCAAGTTTTCTTTGAGTTCGAAGCCCCTATCCATAGCTATCGATCGGGTAAGATGGAACCCTTTATCAATTTGAGGAATCCATGGATAATTTATGACTAATTTCATGTTGAAATTTAGGGTTCATAACTAATCCGTAGAAGCCTTATGGCTAAATGCTATATTGAATTATAATATCGATTTGTCGATGTACCGATTCTAATACAATTCTTTTGTTTACCTAGCTCAAGAATTTGAAAATGACGATTCGACACCTTCAACCAAAGCTAGGAATAAAGGGATTGTTATTCATGAGCCTTAGTGCTTCGAAATCAAGGTGAGTACTATCGGAGTCTCGAGAGTTGGCTAGGTGCTATCTCGAATCATTGGTTATTGTTTATTGTGTGACTAACCACTATGTTGAAGAATTTTACATAAACATCATTGAAAGATTTGTTTGTAAGCATGAGTAAGTGTGGTATTGAGTATTGACCATTGCATATAGTTATCAAATCATTGAGATATGTTCTTTATTGTTGAATCATTGACATGTGTTTGTTGCTATTGCCTATTGCTATGACCATATGAGTATTAAGCTAATGTTATTGAATCATTGTTATGAAACTATTGCTATCGAACTATTCATTATTGTACCTTGGGATCGAAGTATTGGATACAATTGGCATGCCATAGAATTTATGAGCTCATTGGTACAAGTATTGGGCTTCGGCCATTACAATTGGTGCGATGGAGGGATGTGTATTGTATTGGTCAAATTGGTGTGGCGGAGGGATGATATGATGACTAGACCACTATTGTTATTGTTGGTGTTGGGGTGGAATTTGTGTATCCATATACCGAGATCGATCCAAGGAGAACCATTGACTTGTGCTATTGAACATTGATATGAAAGTATTGATATGTTATTGGTTATTATGGATATGATGCCTATTGATGCCATGTTACATGATAAGTATGATATATGTTAATTTGAGTACTATGCCTTATGTTAAAGTGATTAGAATTGCCATTGGGTTATGCTATGTTGCACATCATGTCCATTCATGGTTTATGGCTACCTTACTTAGACTATATAAGTCTAATGCATTCATCTTCCACATTTCAGGTTAAGAAAGTTATCAGTTCGAGATCAGGATTAGTTGGAAGATCGACAAGTCACCTCAAGCTTAAAGTAATGTGTTTTGTCCTTATGAACTTCTAGAATGGTGGCAAAGTAGCTAAACTAGTCACATATGACTCTTTTGATGTATAAACGTTGCCTATGTTTTGTATAAGACTAAGTGGCCCTAAATGACCTTTTAAAAGTGACTAAAAATGGTTAATGTTGCATATTTAGCCTTAAAAGGTGAAAACATAGTAAATGGGTTCAGATTAACATGAAATTTGGCATGCTGGTAACTTATAATGTTTAAAACTTACTGGTAAAGTTTCATTTCCTTTGGACAAATTTTGATAAGATAAATCGAATAAAAACCAGTAAAATTCTGTCATTACAAGTCAAGGCGTATCGATACGGGTGATGGCGTATCGATACGGCCAGGCATAAATTGGCTTAATAGAACCAGACGTATCAGTACACTATAGGCGTATTGATACGTAAATTGGTCACTGGAATTTGGGTGTAGAAATGGTATTGTTACGGTTCTAGAGGGTATCGATACGGCCAGGCATAAATTGGCTTAATAGAACCAGGCCTATCGGTACACTATAGGCGTATTGATACGGAAATTGGTCACTGGAATTTGGGTGTAGAAATGGTATCGTTATGGTTCTAGAGGGTATCGATACGGAGTCAACAGGGTCAACCTGTATCGATATAGTCCCAAGTGTACTGATACGGTTTTGCTATGTTTGAATTTGGAAAATCTAAAATTAGGCTTAGCATATCGATACTGCCCTTAGGGTATCAATACGGTGTTAGTTAATTCTGTTATAAAGAATAAAAAGAAGTTTTAGGCAATTTGCAAATTGGTCACTAATAACTATACGGACTAATTGATTAGGTTAATGATACCCGATAGTAATGAAACTTCACAGATTAATAATCGGTTAGTTTAATTACAAGTTGGTAATAAGGAATTCAGATTAGGATAGCTAATTTGTAAAGTTTACGATTTAGTCCTTTTAGTTTAAAAAGTTTAAATTGACCCAAATTTCTGATAAGGTTAGTAGCGAATAAGTTCGTTAAGTACTAAGAATGATTAATATGACCTTTCAAATAAATCCTGAACCCCGAGTCCATCTCTAAAATTCCAAATATGTTTTCCGATAACGCTTTCTGACCTAGTTCTTTACCAGACCAGGAAGGGGTGTTACACATAATCACACATCAAATGCAACGGGATGGCACCTAACCTATCCCTTGACTCAACTACACTCACCTTGATTCTGAAGCTTTCAAGTTTCCCGAATTACGATTCCTTTGCTCCTAGCTTTGGTTGGGGATGGCGGAGTGATTTTCTCCAACTCTTGAGCTAGTTCAAATTTAAAGAATGCATTAGAATCAAACCTAACACTTTACAAATGTCGTTCAAGCTCATCAAAGCTTGTAGACAACATCGAAAAAAGGAAATTAACCTACTAACACATGGGCTTGACTTAGAAGTTCAATGTTTAATTCTTGAAATTACTTCTTGTAGCAACGGAGTCGCCACCGGTCCCTTTTATTGTATTACGCGGACCAGAAACCTAAAAACAAACCAGAGATTACGAAATCTCAAGGATTCGGGTGCACGGTTACGCGTGGGGAAAGATTAGTACCCTCATCACGCCCGGAGACCGGCGCATACTTGATCACTAATATTTTCTTTATAACCCGAATGCGTGCATCAAAGGTTAATACAAAAATCCACGAAGTTCTATAATTGGCTCGAACTCGCTCATGATTGAGAAAATCCGAATCAACTTAGACACAAAAGGATTAAGGTATTGATCTTTAAAATTTGATAATGCACTTTCGCATACGAGTCTCGATCGTTCCCACAATGGCTAGGGGAAGATCGAATTAACCCTAATTGAAAATACACCTCGTTTTCATGATGCAAAGAAAGATCATTTTCAAATGATGTCTTATTAGCCCTTTTAATTTTATGGGTGGTTTAATGTTCAAAATTAATTATTTACAAATTAGCCACTTTTCTAAGAATTACCCTAAGAGTTAATTATTTACACATTATTTACTTTTCTAAAAGTTACCTAAGGAGTTTAAAGAAACTAATCCTAGAAGGCTTTATTAAAGAATTTACAAATTACTATATTTAAAAAAAAACTACCTAGAAAGTTTTACTTACAATTAAATAATTATTTACCCCTTTTTAGAGAATTACCAAGTTAGTTTTTATTTACCATCATTATAATTAATGAATTATTCACCTCTTTTTAAAGATTTATCTTAAGGTTTTATTTAACTATTTACAATTAAAGCGAGGAATAAAATACCTAAGTCATTTATTAAAGAAACTAACCTAAAAAATATCCATATTAAATTATTTAATAACTTATTCAAATAAAGGTTCCATTCTCTTTGGGCCTGAATGTATATGCCATTGTGCTAAAATAAAGGTTCCATTCTCCTTGGGCCTGAACGGATAGGCCATATGCTGAAATTTAAATGCTTTCATTCTCCCTGAGCCTGAATGGATAGGCTATAAAGGTTTCCATTCTTCATGAGCTTGAACGGATAGGCTATAAAGGTTTCTATTCACCATGAGCCTGAATGGATAGGCTATAAAGGTTTCTATTCTCCATGAGCCTGAATGGATAGGATATAAGGGTTTCGATTCACCATAAGCCTGAACAGATAGGCTTCGAATCGAAAAAAATGATATACTTCTTCCAAGGATGGTAAGAAATGTAGTTTGTTCTTCCGAAATCAATCAGGTAATCTTGTGCTCTGATTGGTAGCAGTTCTTCAAGGATTCTTGTGAACACTTTTTGAGTTCTTCGCATGAGAATCTTTGCAGCAAGACTTGTTCCCCTCTTAAATCTCTTCAAAGGACTAAGAAATCCTTATTTAGGAAAATGCTCATAAACTTTGAACATTCTAAGCTCTGCATTTCTCAAGTTGATTTCATCTTGTTTGTTTGCATGTGAACTCGTCTTGTAATTCCATGGGTAACGATGCCCCACTACTAAAGGCTCTGGGAAGAACTCCTTCTGACCTTTCCAATCTGGCTGGACATTCTATCATGGCTTGCTCATGGAGGGAACCTCTGTCCCGCTCTTGTATTTTTGAGATTTCATGAGCCTTTCTTCTAACATTCGTGCCCCTTATGCGAGGTAATGCCTTATTCGACCTTGGGCTCAGCTATCTTCAACGCAATCGAGTGTGAACATTTACTTATTGGATCCCTACAATTGGAAGCCATACCAATAAATCTTTTGTTTTTTCGTGAATCCATGTTATTTTACTTGTAAGATACTTGTGAATAAACAAGATAAAAGCTTGAAATGAGAATTTATGAGAATTTAAAGGAAATTTAAAAAGTTATGGCAAACATGGAAAAAGGTAAAATCAAGAGAAAAAAAGTCAGATGCCCCTGAATTCATAGCATGAATGATTCATGAGCCCATCAACCGGATAAAGCTACTAATTTCTACCCATTTAGGTGACTCTCTTTGATTCACCACTCCCCCAAATTCAATTCCCCTCTTTTCTAATCTCAAACAAAAATTAAAAGTTTTGAAGTCATTGGAAAATGGTAAACTCAATGAAGCGGAATGTGTTCTGAAAATGAGCTCCTCTTCTTAGATATCCTTATATGACCGAAATGGTCTTTCAAGGCTTGTAATGTGGCTAAGGTTCGTGGTTACAAAAGAAAGGATGTATAGGCCCAAATAAGTGTTTGAGGGTGATTAAACCAAGAATCAATTCTTCTTGATGAAGTTCATGCTTTGTATTGCTTCATTAACTTCCTCTTTTCTTTTCCTTTCTGGATCACTCTAGACTGTACATTTTTGAGTTTTCACCCTAGAGTTCATCTCCTTTTTTGCTTCGTGAATCTTCAACTAACACATGTTTTATGCGATTATTTCTTGAAAACTTGTACTTTTCAACTTGGTGCTTCCTCCAATGGGTATATTTTCAACATTTTCTTTCACACTTTTTTATTTTTTTCTTCTCTTTTTTTGGATACCCATCTTGGTCTGCATGTTGTTTTGCTCATGTTGTTCCTTGCATCCAATGTACCCACTCCTGTTATCTTCATAGCATGGTCAGAACCAATCGCATTTCCCATGAAAATAGACTTTCATCATTTTTGCCCCTAGTGTGGAGAGTGATCCTTAGTTAGGGTTCAAACGAAAGAAAATATTAGGCTCAAAAGGGACAACAAATAATACTTTTTCTTTTTTTGCAAAGGGAAATGAAGGAATGCCAAATCTCCTCTCATACATGGATATCATTGAAGAAAAGCTGTCCTCAATTGGTAGATGTTTTAGAGTTATCACTTAATCCAAAGACCTTAAACAATAATGTTTGAGAGGAAAATTCTCTCCAAATTTGTATTTGGGATCTTTCCTATTAATCTTGAGCACATTTTTTCCCTTCCATCATGGGATTAGATTCAAGAATCATTCATGAAATCAATAATAGGGCCATGCAAAAAAGATGTGTTTTGGAAGAAAAATGGATGTAATGAATGAAAGAAATGAAATATTTGCCACTTGAGAAAATAAAGCAAATGCATCTTTAAAATAAGTAAAATAACATAGAAGCCCTTGCAAAAGATCCATAATGCTCGTGGGAAAAACAAAAGGATTGGTTCCGATTATAACTTCGCAACTGTCTTAGAAACAGTAGGAAACTCCTCTACTTGCTCCATTTTCCTTTGAATTCCACTGAGGAGCTAGTCCCTCATTAGGTTCCCATTGTTGACGTCTTGGGCTTGCCAATTAAATCTTCAACTCTTGACGGCTGTCGGTATTCGTAACCATTTCTGTAGGGCTCCCTCAAAGTCATCAGAGAAATCTGACAAAGGATGGCTATACTATAATTGTCTTGTATTGCCATTGTATACTGGCAGAAGTCCATGCCTTGCAGCTCAATCTGATTTGGGACCATGTTGGTCATTTTCTAAACTTGTTTAGAAGAAGCCCTTGACGAATCCTCCTATGTCCTTAGATTAAGTCGACTCAGTTAGGTATGCTGTCAGGTAGAAGACTTTAATAGACAGTAGATAAGCAACTTCTCGTCTTTGGTAGCACATGATCAAGTATGCTAAGGGGTAGGTGGTCCTATTAATTCCACATTCTCAATGATAACCTCGTTGAAGTCAGGAATTTTGAAGTTTCAATTGTACTTCTCATTTTGTACGGGTAAAGAGTTACAACTTCACATATCTGGCCACCTCGATGCTCTTGTAGCACTCATCTTGTTCTTGCATTCCTTTAATGGATCCGTAGGTATTGATATTTCAATGGTTAACATCAAATTTGAACTATGGATCTTAGCATTCATTACCAGAGGGTGTTGGTCATTCACTTCAATTGGTGTTATATTCTGAGCTGTTATACCAAATTTAGAAAAATTTGCAGAGATCGAGGTTTTTTCACCAGGCAACAAACAAAGGAGCTTTACTGAGCTTGGATCACAAACGTCAACTCTGGTGATAGGTGGAAAGCGTCTACTAAATCAGGCTTTGAAGTATAGAAGTTAGCAATGGCTCATCTTCTAATTCTAGCTGACATCACCCGTTTCTTACTTTTGAAATTCCGATGCCCATTCCTTGGAATGGAATCTACATTGTTACTTACCCTTGACTTTGTATGACATATCCTTTAACTTGGATGACCGCGGGCCTGGTCCCATTATGCATTCATTCTTCTCTATGGCTTCTGCCTAGACTTTTCAACCATGGATGCTCTTTGCAAGGAGGTTAGAGCGTTCGTGTAGGAAAATAAAAAGCAAAGCTCAATGAGATGCTTTTGCTTGCCAACATTAATGCATGGCAAATTACCAGAATATTGCAACTGTATGTTATAATCATAGATGGTCATCTCCACTGTCTTTGTTTTTTCATTCTTATTTTTGTTTTTCTCTCTCAATCTAGTGATCTTGTACTCTTGGTTGGTAGGCTTGATTCTTAAGCACCTCTCTAACCTTGATCTAAGGAGTGGGGGTCTCCAGCATTCTAATTGGCAAGTAAATATGCCACTATAGAACAGGTTGAGCCATCGTTGTAGTTGACACATCAATATTGAGTGAAAGGCCTCCTTGAATGGCTCGAATAAAAACATCTACATCTCATGAAACCTCTTCCAATTTTTTTGATTGCCGTGGAAGAAAGATTGAAAAACAAGTAGACACTCTTGTCTAGTTGCAGGATGCCTTAAGCACCTCAACGTGAGTTCTCAAATTCTCGTTTATAGAGCATTTTGAATTGTTTGCATGTGAATCTTTGTATCAAGCCTCGTCTCCACCTTGAACATCTTCGAATGATATCAATGTTTCAATTTCTTTTTTTCATGTTTATTTTGGCTGCCATCATTATCAGGGCTTCCACCGCCACTGGTTCTATTTGTTGTACTTTTTCAAGTTTTAAGACCTTGAGTTTTGAAGGAACTACCTGGTCAGGTACTAGGCTCAGACCCTTCGTTTGGATAGGAAACTTCAAATTTTGGACTCCACCAGAAAATGAATTTAAAAATTCCCTTTAATAAGCTACTCTGAGTTTGGTGTCAACGACCTTAATCGCCATACCTACTATGTACATGATTCTACTATGTACATGATTCTTATTCGCGCGCGAGTACCATACTTTTCCACTCGAGCTTAGTCCATGGATCTTTTCATAATTGTTCCAGATAAATGGAGATGATGATGTACATGAGGTATTGATGCAAGATTGTTGATATTTCGAAACAAAAAACACGTTTTACATAACAAAGATGTCATTTTTTCTCTTCCCTTAATACGATTTAGTGCCAATTGCTTGAACTCTCCAACCGGCGCGGCCTCTCTCTAAACACTACCGAAGAACTAGCTAACCCACTAGTATTGGTCGACTATCTCATATAGGAAGTCTAATAGTTGTTGTTCGTCTTCCCTAGTTGGGAGGAACCTCTCTCTCATATCATCAACACGATTCTTCATTTTACGAGCCTTGGAGATTGCCTTTCAAAGTTGCCAAGTTAAATGGTCAATGCACATTTGTCTTCCCAAGAATGCAGCATTCACAGTCTGTTTAGTGTCAGCCCACTGTATCTTCTCATAGTCCCAGTCATCGGATATGGTCTTTATGTGCTTGCAACTGTGTTTTCAAGACCATGGCGAAGCAATTCGATCCTGGAACCTTTTTCTTGGAGTTCCTAATTCAGCTCATGGTATTTCTTGAGGCTACTATGTGCTTCCGTATATTGCCCCTCCAAGTGTTGCTTTTCTCTAAAAGTCGATATACATTATTCTTTTGTTTCCTGGTCTCTCATTGCCAACGTTTTAACTCTTTCTTAATCTCATCGAGCTATGCCTTTTCTTCCTTCGAGGTTTTGGAACTACTAGCACGTGCCCCTCATACCTTTAGCCAGCCAAATCTTGTACATCTTCTAAGTAGAGTTCTTGCTTTGTCAACGAAGTCCTCACCTCTTTTTGGTATCCCTCTCTCTGGTACTATCTGGCAATGAGCTTGCCTTCAAGTTTAGTAACCTGGCCCCACAGCTTTTCTTTTTCATTCTTAAAGTCTTCTTTGTAGATCTCCAACTCGGTTAGAAAGATGTCAGGTTGAGGATTATTTGATGAGATTTCCAAGACTAGAATGCCTATTTTGTCGATCATTTGCATTCTCCAACTTGTGTACTCGGGTGCAACACCGAAAAATAAGGTCCTCTTCACTCGGTATGTTCGTTTCCACTCACTTGCCAACTCCATGACTTGCTCCATGGAATTATCCTTTATGTAAGAGAATTTTTCTTCCTGCAGCCCATAAGTAATTGGAATGAACTACCAAGACCCATATTGATGTTTCACAAGCAAATGAGCATAACCGGTGGCTCCACAGACTCTCCATGTGACATCAACATCGGCAGGGTTTCTAAGGAAGGCTACCAATTGCTCTTGCTTCCCATTTTGTGGCCACTGTTTTTGGTAATTTCTTTAATGAGGACCGAATCTCTGGATGTTGGGTGTTTGCTTATCTTCTCGTTTTTCCCAAAAATGGCTCTGAAGGTTTATGCCAAAACCGCTATAACAAGATTCATATTCTTCTGGGTTAGTAAATTAACTAGGGTTGTCTCAACATGACCCACGACTTTAGGGAAGATCACTAACCCGTAGATGGCCAAGGCGAGTAAATCGAGGACCCTTCCATACTTTACATCCTTCATGATCTGGGCATAGATGAATTCCCACGTGAAGCAGTGATGTTTGTTCTTTTTAGCAAGATGGGTATTCACTTCTTTTACATCTAGACCAGTATGCTTGGTAAACTTCCCTCGAAAGCCGGAGTTCTTCTAGTATATCTTATCGGGCTTTTCTAACTCCAAGCACAATAGGACCATGTATTCTTCAATGGTGGGAGTCATGTCTTCTTGATTGAAGATGAAACAACGATAAGATGGATCCCAAAGTTTAACAGTTGCCAACATCATAGGTTTGTCTATTTCTACCCCAAGCAGAAGAGCTATATCTCTATATTTCTTGGTGAATGCTTCTAGGCTCTTGCATACAGTGATCAATCCTGACAAATGATTATGAGGAAATCCTATGTGTACTTGTTTTGGCAGATCTACTATGGTCTCTTTCTGCACGCTATCTCCGTATTGGTGCTGAAACTCTGTGGACTCACTTCGAACATCATTATTCGTGCGAAAGATTTCGGAGCTGGATAATATGACTCAAATACTCATGATCTTTGACTGACTAGTGTTTCGAAATACCAACTGGATGCAATGCGATAAATTCTCTATAGAATTAAAAAAAAGTGTTAGTATGTATACATAATGAAATGAAACAAAAATGTAAGATACAGAAAGTAAAAAAAAAAAATAGTCCAAGAAATAAAACCTATGGCTTCACATGGCTTAATGAGGTGGGCTTTCTAAAACATTCATTCATGCGGGTTTGGATCTAGAAAAGGTTCTCGAACTGTCCCTATCCCCTACTCCAAGGTTGATAAGATGTTCGATCCTGGCCTATTACAGGTATGCAAATCGAACATGGCTCGAGGGGATGCATTTCCATTATGCTCATGCGGAGGGTTACTCACGAAAGCATAAGTACTCTGGATCCTGGAAGACTTTCACTAGCCTATACGGAGGGTTACTCACGAAGGCATAACTATTTTCTTCCACTTAAGTTTGATAAAGCCCGGGTAGAAGGCTTATATTATGATGCAAACAATTTAAGGCACCCAAAAATGCACAAAACGGATTACTAAGGAAAATAACTCATGATCAAGTAAAAGTTGTGCCCTCTTAAACAGTCCCCAGCAGAGTCGCTGAGCTGTAGCAACGGAGTCGCCACTGGTCTCTTTTATTGTATTAGGCGGACCGTAACCTAAAAGCAAACAAGAGATTACGAAATCTCAAGGGTTCGGGGGCATGATTACGCGTGGGGAAGGATTAGCACCCCCATCACGCCCGGAGACTGACGTTTACTTGATCACTAATATTTTCTTTATAACCCGGATGCGTGCATACAAAGGTTAATAAAAAAATCCACGAAGTTCTAAAATTGGCTCGAACTCGCTCACGGGTGAGAAAATCTGAATTATTTTAGACGCAAAGGGATTAAGGTATTAATCCTTAAAATTCGATAATGCACTTTCGCATAGGAGTCTCAATCGTCCCTACAACGGCTAGGGGAATATCGAATTAACCCTAATTGAAAATTCACCTCGTTTTCATGATGCAAAGAAATATCATTTTTAAATGATGTCTTATTAGCCCTTTTAATTTTATGGGTGGTTTAATGTTCAAAATTAATTATTTACAAATTACCTAGTTTTCTAAGAATTACCCTAAGAGTCAATTATTTACACATTATTTACTTTTCTAAAAGTTACCTAAGGAGTTTAAAGAAACTAATCCTAGAAGGCTTTATTAAAGTATTTACAAATTACTATATTTAAAAAAAACTACCTAGAGAGTTTTACTTACAATTAAATAATTATTTACCCCTTTTTAGAGAATTACCAAGTTAGTTTTTATTTACCATCATTATAATTAATGAATTATTCACCTCTTTTTAAAGATTTATCTTAG
Source organism: Hibiscus mutabilis (assembly GCA_019671005.1). Lineage (NCBI taxonomy): Eukaryota > Viridiplantae > Streptophyta > Magnoliopsida > Malvales > Malvaceae > Hibiscus > Hibiscus mutabilis. Next base: position 68,727,612 of record CM033714.1, on the reverse strand, counting down.
GGTTTTATTTAACTATTTACAATTAAAGTGAGGTATAAAACATCTAAGGCATTTATTAAAGAAACTAACCTAAAAAGTATTCATATTAAATTATTTAATAACTTCTTTCCTTTTAAAAGAACATTGATTATTTAAAAATTTACTTAACTTAATATTTTATCGAGTTAAAATACACGAGGATGAACAAAACATAAGACATGGAAAATATACACAAATCAAATGATGAATTTAAATGCATAAAAATAATAAAAATTAAAATAAAAGATTAAGGTTAAGAAATCGCAAACATTGAGATCAAGTTCGAGCTTGCCGACGAGGGTACGGGCTGTTGGTACCGCTATCGCTGCCGCTACTGAACGCCGGCTGCTGCTACTATACACCGTCAGCCACCACATGCCAGCGGCGTGCCTCTATAGGGCTGCTGCTTCGGTAATGTTGCCGGCCTTCCCTTTGGGTGATATAGAATTTTTCAAGAACTTTGATTTGATGAGGACCCGTAAGCCTTCTCTTCCTTACCCGAGACCAAGTACTCAAGGAAACAAAAGAATAAAAATAAAAATATATGAAGATAAAATTTGGGTAAAAATACCTCAAAGAAACTTCTTGTATTTCTCTTCAACCTCAGTATTACAATTGCTTCTCTTTGTGAATGTGTTTCTCAATGTGTGGTGTGTGTGTGAATGTGAATTACAATGGGTGAAGCCTATTTATAGGCTTCAAGAATCCCTAAAAACCTAAAAAATCCTAAAACCCTAAAAGCATATTCCCTTCTTATCCTCAATATTCTTGGAAAAGGGAATAATGCCATTTCTTGGGTATCAAACTCTTTCTTTACATTCAATATGATCCTAAATGAGTTAAAACAAATAGGGAAATGTCTAAGCTTGAATTTAATTACAAATATTCAATAAAATAATTGAAAATTTGTAATAAACTCAAATTCCCGTATTGAACCTGTATCTGATTTTCTGCACACGCTATCTTTAGTAAAATGAGTATATCTTGAGCTCCCGACATCCGATTGAGGTGTTTCAAGATGCGTTGGAAAGATAATCGAAAGATGGTCAATACTTAAGAAGAACCTTGACCCGAAAATGCTTGGATCCTATCGGAAATTTGCCATGAGTCCACAGTGAGAATTCCTTGCGCATCACTTGACTTTCCATACTTGTTGGATATGATCTCTTGTAATCTTCCCATATCTGAGATGGCTAGGATCTTGCGTGATCTGATTTTCTTGATAAGATTGATTCGTATTTAATCCCATTTTCTTTGCTTGCAAGGCATGACCGATGATGTGGCGACTTGGTAGGGATTCAAATAGAAAGAGTATTGCACAAGAAAAGCTAGGGTTTCTTTACGTATGAGACCTAATTGAGCCTACTGTACATGAATTCTTTATGATTTTTGTATTTTATATATTTTTTGGGCTTTTGTATCGTATATACATGGGCTGACAAAATAGGTGACTACACTTCTCAAAGATCAAATGAATCATCAAATCGATAAGAGGGTCTACTCACCAAATTATGAGCTTTCAAATGATGTATTTAAATCGAACAAAGGTTGAGGATTAAACCAAGGTGCTTGCTTAGCTTGAGGTTGAGGATAACAATAAAGGGGCAAAGAGCTTAGTTTCTAAATTTTAAAACCATTTTTTCAACCTTTAACCATTCCCCACCTACACATGAGCCAATATGAGGCTTTCCTATTAGCAAGGGAAAGGTTAAACAATTGTTACCCATCTTTTCATTCCATTTTCCAAATTCTAGGTAATTGGTGGCTACTCATCACTTAATCTGAGTGATCCCACGTGAGGGAGGCAAGCAAGGAGGTGACTAAGCACCTTACTCTCCATTTCCTTTAATTTGGGCCTTAAAACAATTTTGGGCTGAGGGGTGAATCGATACGCTATTCAGTCGTATTGATACGCCTAGGCTAAAACATGTAAGTTAGTTATGGCCATTAGACCGTATCGATATTGGTCTTAGCGTATCGATACGCTTGGCCTATTTTCAGTATTTCAGCTTTGAATTTCTCATAAAGAGGTCTATAGATCAATTTAATGCCCCATAACTTTCATTGATTATAAAATTGGATACAAGGATTAAGAAATTACATATTCAAGCATATCTGATATAGAATTTCTGTTCACCAGAGCCTAATTTTGACTAGGCCAGTTTTAGGGATATGACACCGTGTTTCGCAGTCGATGAACTTCTTACTTAAGTAGTAGATGACTCTTTCTCTCTTTCCAAACTCATAATGTTGCCTCAATACACATCACATTAAATTATTATAAACTGTTATGTATAAGATCAATGGCCTACCTAGTACTGGTGCCACCAGAATTAGGGGATTCGTCAAATACTTTTTGATCTTTTCTAGAGCCTCTTGGCATTCCTTATCCCATACTCCTGGGTTATTCTTTCGAAGTAATCTAAAAACAAGATCACACTTGTCGGTTAATTGAGAAATAAATCGAGATATATAATTTAATCTTTCCAAAAAGCCTCAAACTTTTTTTGTGTCTGAGGTGGCGGAAGATTTTGAATAGCTTTTACTTTGTCAGGGTCAATCTCGATTCCTCTACTACTAACCACAAATCCCAAGAGTTCTCCGGACGTCACTGCAAAGGTGCATTTGGCAAGGTTGGGCTTCAACTGATACTTTCTTAATCTTTGGAATAGCTTTCTCAGGTTTTGAATGTGCTCTTCTTCAGTTCGGGATTTGGCAATCATATCATCCACGTACACCTCAATTTCTCTATGCATCAAATCATGGAAGAGAGTTACCATGGCCCTTTGATAAGTTGCCCCAACATTTTTAAGCCCGAAAGGCATTACTTTGTAAGAGAACGTGCCCCATTCAGTCACGAATGTAGTCTTATCCATGTCTTCTGGGTGCATATTTATTTGGTTGTACCCCGAAAAGCCATCCATGAAAGAGAACCATGAATACCATATCGTATTGTCAACCAAAGTGTCAATATGAGGCAAAGAAAAATTATCCTTCAGGCTTGCTTTATTGAGATCTTTATAATCAACACACATGCGTACCTTCCCATCTTTCTTTGGTACTGAGACTATGTTCGCGACCCATTCTGGGTACTTTGCGACTTTTAGAAAACCATCATCAAATTGTTTCCTCACTTCTTCCCTGATTTTCAACAACATATCAGTCCTCATCCTCCTAAGCTTCTGCTGAACTGGCTTACATTCAGGCCTTGTTGGTAACTTATGCACCACAATATCGGTATTCAAACCCGGTATATCTTGATAAGTCCAAGCGAATATGTCTTCGAATTCTTGAAGTAGAGTTATTAAATCGTGTTTGGTCATTGAAGAGAGGGGGTGCCGACCTAAATTAAAAGTCTTTACCCTCTTCTGATGAGGCAAGATTTGTTTTTCTTCGCTTGCCGTCAACCTTGTTAACTCATCATGGACTTCATATTCTACGTCCTCCTCTTCTTCATCCATTTTAGCCGAACACATAGGCTGTTCAAAATCTATATCAGGATCATACTCATAATCATTCATACAATCAAAAGTAAGGACCCTGTAAAAAGGCATATATGTATTTGGACAAAGAATGAATGTTATTTGTATAAAATATATTATATATATAAAAATAGATGTTGGGAATGTTTGTCATTTGATAAACATATAAAATATCCTTTTTATTACATATGTAGGTCAACATAGTAGCCCTTTTACAAAAGATCCCTAATGCTCGTGGTGCAAAAGCAAAAGGGTTGGTTCGGAGTATTACTCTGATTTAGTCCTAAAAACTACAGGTAGATCGACACTGCTCCAATTATTGAGTGACTCCCCCAAAAAGCATGGACGGATCCCAGTTAAAAACTTATTAACATTTTCACCCTCAAATATCATGTTAACAAGCATCTATTCTAGCGATTAGCTGAACATCTCCTCATTGTTAAGCTTATCGTTCTCTTGGTTGGCTTCATGTACCTTTTGCTCGGCATTGACAATCCCACCGAACACGAAGTTATCTTGAAGGTGAGGAAAAGTCATTGGCTTCCATGGGATGTTTTCTCCCTTAAACCTGACTCTCATTCTTTCCTCCCTATTTCTGTATTCCTCTTTTCTTTGCAACATACTAGGCTTATAACCAAGCTTGTATCGATCTTTCTTGAAAATAACACCTTTTGCACGTAGGCTTCCCTGTAAGTTCTTTTCAAGACCTCTTTCAGTCTTAGCCCCTTGTCCCAAAGTCTCTCGAATAGTCATCTTGGTACAATTAGATAACTTGGGGCATGGGATCCTTCTTCATTCTACGAATAAAGTCGTATTTACAAATTCTAGAGCTTGGAAAGAACATTTTACAGTGTCTTCATCAGATGGGTATAAGGGGCATCAGACGTCACTAAAGCAATAATGTCATATTCTGCTCCAACACTGACTAATTTCCCTCTGATTACAAACTTTAGCTTTTGATGTAGGGATGAAGGGACAACACTAGTAGAATGGATCCATGGTCTCCTTAGTAAGCAGTTGCACGTTGGCTTAATGTCTGCCACCAAAAAGTCAATGACATATTCTATTGGTCCAATCAGTAAGGGTATTTCAATCTTCCCCACTACCTTCCTTTGAGTTCCATCAAAGGCTCTCACTGAATTATGTCATAGTTTCATATGGGAGTTGTCCACTAGTAACCTTTGCAGAGTGGCTAGCGGCATCACATTCAGTGTAGAACCATTATCAATAAGCACTCTAGGCAAAACGTACCATTTTGCAGTGGGTAATGATGTTTAGTGCCTTGGTGGACCCCATTCCTCCTTCTGGGATTTCATCATCGCTGAATGCGATATAATTGTTCGCAGTAATATGGCCCACAATTCGGTCTAACTTGGCCACATAAATGTCATCCAAAATAAATGTTTGATTTAACATCTTCATGAGTGTATTACGGTGTTTTTTTTAGCTTAAAAACAACTCAAGTATTGTGATTCTGGCTTGTTGTTTGTGAAGTTTCTCAACAACGCTGTACTCGATGTGTCTCAAAAACTTCAAGAATTCTTGCGCTTGTGCTTTAGTCACCGATTCGTTTATTCTTGGGGTGGCTCCTCACCAAACATTTTTTCAGGCTCGATATTCACATCCTTGTCCATCCTGGTCTCTCTGGCCTTCGAAGTCCTTGGTGAGTAATGTCGACCGCTTTTGGTAAAATGCCTTACCTCATTTACAAATTCAGCTCTTGACTCCTATGTCTTCCCTTTTTGTGCGGATTCTTTTTCGACTTGCATTTTTCCTTCTTTTTGTGGTCCCGACATAGAAACATGAGCAGCATAATCCCAAGAAACTTTTTGTGTGTTTTTGAATGGGAAAGAGGCTAGAGTTGAGATGATAAGCTTGGGGACTACCTTTGTATTTTCCACTCGGGGTGAACTATTCTCCTTTGACTTAGATGAGATGACAAAAGGTCAGTCAGCACTGTATCTGATGCTGGGGTTGTCTGAAGCACATACGTCCATATGTTTTTTTCCTTCAACTTTTTCAAATAACTCGATTTCTTTATTGTCCATCATCTTTTGAATCAACTGTCTGAACTGCTTACAGCTTTGGATCTCATGCCCTTTTTCTTGGTGATACTCGTAGTAGGGATGACATTCTTCTTGTACTATTTCCATACCAGTTTCTATTAGATGTGTCATGCACAATTGCTGGAACACCCATATGAGAGGGGACTTAACCTCAGATACACTCTTCTTAGCCTTCATGTCACTTCCATCTTCAATAGTGTTCACGTTGCGCCCTTCATGGTTTGGTATGGGATTAGCAGCCATGTTTGGGTCATCAAATTTTAAAATTCTTGTATTTATCAGATTCTGGACAAATTTCTTAAAAGCAATGCATTTCTCTATCGTGTGTCCTGGGGCACCAACATGATAGTCATAGTGAGCTTTTTCATCATACTATGCAGGAAAAGAAGGCTTGAATGGCGTAACAGGGTAGGACCGAACCAAGTCAGCTTTATACAACTAAGAATACAATTCGGTGTATGATATCAGTAGTGGGGTAAAAGATATTTTCTCATTTTTTCCTGGGGGTCTATATTCTTTCTTGTTTGAGCCCTGTGTGTTCCCAGTAAAAGCCTAGGGTTGAGAAATATTGGAGTTTGCAGAGGCATTGTAGGTGCTGGCGACATTCACCTTATTATCCTTCTTCTTGTAATGTTTCCGAGAACTTTCCAGAGTATGAATCCTCTCATTTTTATAACTACTTCAATCGACTCCTCAGTCCTTATTAAATTAGCAAAGTTCTGAGCGATGTTGTTTATCAAACGATCAAACAATGCTCACCTCAGAGTATTTACAAACATCAGAGTGATCTCATGCTCACGAATAGGCGGATGAATCTGTGCTGCTACATCATGCCATCTTTGAGCATATTGGCGCAAACTTTTGTTTGGTCGTTGTTTCATTCCATCCAACATAGCTCGACTAGGGGTCATGTCGAAAACATGTTTGTAGTGTTCAATAAATGCTCTGGAAAGGTTTTTCTATGATTTAATACTATCCCGACTAAGCTACGTGTACCAACAAATTGCCAACCCAGTTAAACTGTCCTGGAAACAGTGGACTAGCAGCTTTTCATTTTTTATAAAAGGTTTCATTTTCCTACAGTACATGGTTATGTGAGTGGATAGACAAGTGGTTCCGTCGTATTTATCAAAATATGGTGTTTTGAACTTTGGTGAGAGAACCAAATCTGACACGAGGCTCAAAGTCACTAGCCTCATTCCCCTGTTCACTCACTCCTAGCATAGCTCTAAATTGCTCTACAAAGAGACAAAACCTTTCTTCATTTTTATTTTCCAACTTAGCTCTAATTTTTATCCACTATGTTCAAATCTAGTACTTCTTCTTCGTTGAGTGTCTCCGGATTAATTATTTGTTTCTCAGTTGCTCCTTCTTGCTGGCTGGCAAACGTACCAACAATATTAATGTATATTCTCCTTTAGGGTATTAGTGTCTTCGGTTGAACCCTAACGTGAGATGCGGTCATAATGTCTTCTGGTTCTTCAACGGTGTCATCTAAAATCTTATTTTTACTCAGTATTGAAGCTATTTGAGCCAAAATTGCAGCTTGTGATTGGGCAATCTTTTCACCAATGTTCTGTTTGGCCCGATAGAAATGAGATTCAAGGTCCTTCTGGCCTCATTCTAGGTTGGCTACTATATCTTCTATTATCTTTGTTTACAAACAAGTATCGTATCGATGTAGAATGATTGCATTTTGAATTAAACTTTCTGTCATGATATCTGGACAATTAATTCAATTGTTCTTAATAATATATGCAATATATGATGTAAAAATAAATATTCATGTTATGTTATATTAGAATAAATGCAATAGAGGCGTTGATTCTTAAATAGTCCTTATAAAGACTTTTATTAGATGGAGAGGTTTGATTACAAAAAGTGAGCATAACTACAAATAACGTCTAGCTTCTATTCCTAAAACTTCGACTTCTTGAAGTAAGGCGTGTACTCGGGACCCTAATGGTGTCTCCAGAATGATGCATGTACACAGCTCATGTGCTTCCATTACCAAACCTTGGACGTGTTGGGCAACCCTTTGTGCTTGTACCATGGCGTCCATCATTGCTCTATGCTGGTCTCGAATAAGTTGGCCAGTTTATTGAAGTCCATACACTATCCAGCGATTATCTTCTTACAAGGCTTCTTCAAAAAAGATAAGCCTTTCTTTACACTCCTGAAGAGCGTCTTCGAGTTCGGAAGTGAATTACAACACTATACGGGGGTGAAAACCCCACGAAGTGAAGTAATCACTCCCACTTAAGGGTTCTAAAACTAATACATGATGTCAATTTATATAAAAAAATTTAGAAAATAAAAAACAAATTAAATCAAATTTAAATTCTCCTTAATAGTGTGATGCGGACCCAATTAAGGCTTAACCCCTTTTTTATTTTTTAAAACATAGTCCCCAGCGGAGTCGCCATGCTGTAGCGACTATTTTGTGAAAAAGTCATTTTCTGCGAAAATTTGGAGTCACCACCGATCACTTTAAAGGGGTAAAACGAACACTAGAAAATAAAACCAGAGAAAAATTTGGGTTCGGGAGTTGGTTACGCGTGAGGGAAGGATTAGCACCCCCACAACGCCCAAAATTGGTACCTAAAGGTTCACATCTTATTTATTAAGAAAAAATAAAAATTCGAGTTAATTTAATTTTAATATCTAAAATGCATGACAATTTAAAAATTTCCCTGGTATTTATGGCAGTCAAAGGAGATGACACCTAGAGACCGAGATGTCACTCCCAATAGAATATCGAAACAATAGGGTCTACACTAGATATAACAGTTATATGCATGATCAATTAATTCGATAGAAACTTCAACAACACATAAATGAATTATAAAATAATATTTATGGTACGAAACATAAAAACATATCTATAAACATTATGTACTACAATGTGCCAAAATATTTATTAATATAATTATAACTATATTATACGTAATAATATATATACAATACAATACGTAATACTGTAATATAATAATAATATAATAATATAATACGTAATATAATATTCAATACATAACTAATAATAATAATAAAAGACCATATTGCAAAAACTATTAAAATACTAGGGACCTGGAGGACGATTAGACCATGCGTCAGAGGCAAAAGTAAAAATTAGCTAGGGGCGGAGGGACTAAGGGTGTAATTTACCCATTTGTTAGCGAATATATAACCTAAATAATACCAAACAGATATGTTTCCTCATTTTTTTTGCTTTAGCCGCACCCTTCCCTTTTCTCTGTTTCGTTTTTTATTCTTTCAAACCCTAAAAACATCCATTTTTACGTTTGAGAGATTAAACCCCTAGATCCGGCTACACAACTCAACTCCGGTTATGGGCGGCAGCAGCAGTGATGATGGTTCGAAGAACTAAGGTACGAGTTGAAACCCTCATTTTTTAGCTTCTTTTATTTTTTTTGCGTTCATATTCGAATGAAAGAAGAAAAAAACGTATACCTTTCTGAAATTTCTGGATCTGAATCTCTCTTCCCTCTTTTTTATGTTCGAAACGAACCTTAAATCTTAATATTATCCCCTTTTGTATTTGAAAAGTACCCCTCAAGATCTGATTTTTTTGTATTCGATCAAAGCTCTCTCTTTTTTCCCCTTTTCTGAATTACATGGATATGGGTTTTTATACCCGTTTGGTTACACAAAAAGTATAAAAAGATGGCCTTCATTTATGGTTGATGTGACTTGAAAATCATCCTAATCTTATCTTTTTATTGCTTTGCATGTTCGAATTGACTCTGGGCGGTGGAGCAAGCGGCCAGTGTCAAGGCGGTTGGCAGTGGCGCCACACGCGTGGGGGGGGGGGTGAAGAGGCAAGGGCGCGGCGGCAGATGAAAAGTTGCTAGGGCTTAGGTTTTTTTGGGTTAAGGATACTATGGTAATTAGGATTTTATTATGTTTAAATATTAGTTTTATTTTTAATTATCTGGGTCTGATATGGGTTTGTTAATTGGGTAGACAGATTTGAGTTATTTGAATTTGGGCTGGTTTGCAAAGGCTATTGGATTGTGGTTTGGTTTTATGTAAATGAGTTATTGTAATGGGTATTAGTTTGTAATGGTCCTGGTTGAAACAAAAACAAATTTATTAATATTATTTTATAGACTTGGTTTTGGTTTAATGTTTGGGTCTGGATTTTGAATTTGGGTTTACGCCTAGGACAAAAAATGGTATTTACAATACATAAGATTGTGTAAACTAAAGTTACAAGTCATTCAATTTTAGGATTTTGAGATTTAGGTTGTGGTTTAGGGTTTAGGGGTTTGGGTTGTAGGGTGTAGAATTTAAGATTTATGGTTAAAATTTAGACTTTAGGGTTTAGGGTGTTAAGGCTAGGGATTTAAGTTTTAGATTTTATAGCTTAAATATGAAGAGTTGTGTAATTTTTTTAAATAGTTTGTGTTTCAAAATATAAACCATATTAAAAATACGATAATATTCTCAAATGAGCATCAATCATAACATTTAAAATTTCTTAAGATTGTTTTTATAAAGTTTGACACAATATACAAGGATATCAATAAATTTCCTCATAAAATCTAAAATAAGAGCAAACACAAAGTTAAATCTACCTATGTTATATCTACACATTAAATTAAAGTAGCTACATCATCAATAATTACTTGTTAACGAGTTTACTGCTTGGAATATCATATTAGATAATTTTTAAAATTTATGGTACTTCTTTAACTTTCGTTTATTGTTAGATAATTATTAAACTTTTTCGTCCAATTTCTTTAAATTTGTTGTGGGAATTTATGAAATAAATGTTTTATGTTGTTATTATTTAATTGCGTTTATTTAAAAAAAATTAGACATTTTCTGATTTTTCATTATATTTAAAATTTTTCCTTCAATTTATGGAAATTGTTTATTTTCATAATTTTTTTAATCATTGAACCGATAGATGGAAAGGAAATTAGTGGTATGATCAATTTAACTAGAAGTTTGGTTTTGAAAACATTAATTACCTTTAAAAAAATTAATTGAAAATGAGGCCGAAATCATTACTCTATAAAGCTCTCATACGAGTATATGGAGGGACAAAAGTATTCCTCAACAAATGATTATAAAGGTTAGGGACGGCTCATAAGATGAGGAGGACTTTGCCATGTCCAAGAGAGACAAAATGAACCTCACTAAGACATGAGGACCGGAGGAAGGAGGCGAGAGAAGCGCTAGAGCATCAAATTTAATCATATTTTAATTTTTAAAAGTAATATTAAATTCGGATTTAATTAAACAAGTGGGTTTATGTCCAAAAATAAAAAGTTAAAGTTTATAATCTAATAAATAAGCTGTACAACATATCAATCGAATTAAACTCAATCGACATGAGTATAAAATATTCAAATAGTCACAAGTAGGAGTGAACAAAACTAGACTCGAAAAAACTAAATTATTCGACTCAACTCGACGTAAAAAAACCGATTCGTCTCGACTCGAATTTTTTTAAAATAAAGTTTGAGTTATAAAATGGAAATTCAAATAACTTAAAATTTTTAGTAATTAGTTTATTAATTTTTAAGTTTGAGTCGAGTATGTCAATTCTCCCTGATATATTATGTATATCGCATTTGAAAATATGGAAGAAAAAAATATATGTATATCGTATATGTATATAGAAAGTCATTTAAATTGGAATCAACATGTATTATAACATTATAAGTAATTACAATTAAATTTGTGCAGAAAATCGAAAATTCGACTCAATTCAAAAAAAATTCAAATATAGTTTAAATCGTAAAATAGGACTTGTAAACTTGAATAACTCAAATTTTTTTAACTTAACTTGATCGAACATCTAACCCTAATCACAAATGCAAGGATGTCTCGATATGCAAAGAACAATATAGAAATAATAATAATTTTCCGTTGCAAGAACACTAGGTAAAAACAAAGCAATTTGGCTTCCTTGTTTAGGATCAAGAGCTGCTGCCACCACATACATAACTCGCTTCCCCCACGATTGCAAATTTGGATAAAACAAAAGACCTAAAAGAAATTGAGAAGCCACTTTCGGTGCATAAGAATAATCTAAAGTGATTATACGATAGTAATTGTTTATAAATATTTTTAATTTTTTGAAAATATACACATTTTACGGATAAAATGATCGAACTTAAGTTTCCTGAGATAAATGACATCAGATTTTCAACTGAAACAACCAAATAGATGTTAATATTTTAGAGGCCCAAATAGAATCATAATTAAATTTTAAATTTTTTAATGGCTAATCTTTTAGAATCACGATTAAATTGATACAATGTATATATACTAAAGACTAAATTTATTACTATGTCAAATTTATAAACTGTCATGTCAGCATTTTGTTATTGAGTTAATAGCTGATGACCGATAAAGAAAAGCTCAATAACTTGAATGATTACATTGTAATTGTTTATAGTTAGATGACCAAAGGAAACAAACTCTAATAATAAAATGACTATTTCATGTAGTTTTCCTAAATTTAATATTGCGAATGAGATAGTCCAAATTGCCGGCCCAACTTTAAACTTACGATGGTCTCATATCTTGGCCGTCCACGTGTGAACTTAAAGAATCGTGGCCTTCAACGTCACACTATAAAATGTCAACTTTTCTTGAAACCCTAGGGTTTTTTCTGATCGGCAATATCTTGCAAATAGAGCCACCTCTCAAACTCCTGTGCTTCTCTTTCAGGTACAGCTTTTCGCTTTTGCCAATGGAAATTTCTAGTTCCTATAAAGGTTTCTCTCACATCTAAACAGTGCGGTAGGGCTGTTACACTTTTCTATTGCTGTCGTCTGTTTGTTTGCTGAGAAAATTTGTAGGTAAAGGGAAAACAAATGTTGTTATGATCCGATTTAGATATCTTATATAATTTAATTTCATTACTGAACACTCAAGCAATGAGTTTTATGTTTCGTTCATCTTTAGCTGGCTGTTGTATGGATATTTTTTCTTTGCTGTGAAATGTAGTAAAGATTTAAAAAAATGTTGAAATTATTTTTACGATTTTTGGGTGTTAATTAATGCTATGAACTATTAACATTCACATGGATCGATTAGACTTATGCATGTTTTACAAGGAATACAGTGAAGCAGTATTTTGTTATTTACTTTTGTATTATATAGACTTTATTGAAAACTTCACGGATTATCAAACATGTTAATGAATTTGAATCCGGTGTAATGATGTTAGTTATAAATTGAACTATAGTATCAAAAGCTGGATTTTAGCTGCTAAAGCTTCTGACTGAAAGTTCTTAGGCCTTTAAATTTCAAGTTCAATCTGATTTCTAAGTAAAATATATTGTTTGAAAATTCTTTTTCAATGTTTTCTATAAATAATTCATGATGCAGATCTTGAAGATGTATACGTCTAGGAAGAAGATCCACAAGGATAAGGATGTTGAACCAACAGAGTTTGAGGAATCAGTTGCCCAGGTTTTAAAATTTTCTAATGCTTGTTGCACTTCAAAATTTCCGTGAAATGGTGCAATCATGCACAGGTTTTAATTTTGAATGCATGTTTGTAACAGGCATTCTTTGATTTGGAGAATACCAACCAGGATCTGAAAAGTGACCTCAAGGATCTCTACATTAATTCAGCAATGTAAGTGTGATTTTATTGAGATTCAGTAATTACAAAGTGACTTGTGCATTTGTTCTTCATATGATTGGTTTAATCTTTTCGCATGCAGCCAAATTGATGTGTCTGGGAGCCGGAAAGCTGTTGTTATCCATGTCCCCTACCGATTGAGGAAAGCTTTCCGTAAGGTTCATGTTAAACTTGTGAGGGAACTTGAAAAGAAGTTCAGTGGCAAGGTGAGGAGTTCTCCTTGAAAGTCCTTTCTTTGAATGAAATATGGGCAAAGCCTTTTAATTTACAATCTATTTCAAGTACATTATCATTTAGTACAAACTACAAAGTTCTGTAACCCTTTTTATTTGCACGCTTTGTTGGATGAATTATCCGTTCCCATACAAGCAAGAGAATTAATCATGTTTTTATGTCATAAATTGGCATGTCTTTGTGATTTTTCTTTTTGTTGTTTTAAATAGAAGTTATATTTTGTATTTATAATGATGCACATGTTTTTGGTTTGACTATTTAACTTAGTTTATGTATATACGATAGGATGTGATTCTTATTGCTACCCGGAGGATACTGAGGCCCCCAAAGAAAGGTTCTGCTGTTCAGAGGCCTCGCAGCCGCACATTGACTGCCGTACATGAGGCAATGCTTGAGGATATTGTCTTGCCTGCTGAAATTGTTGGGAAGCGCATTAGATATAGAATTGATGGATCTAAGATAATGAAGGTACAAACAGCTGTCATATAATTATTAGGCTTCTTAGTTTGATGAAAAAGACTGTAATTGATGAGTGAAAGAATTGTAATCTTTATATATATATATGCATGGTTCAATTGTTCTTTTGAAGGCTAATGTTTTATCTCATTCAGGTCTTCTTGGACCCTAAGGAACGTAACAACACCGAGTATAAGCTGGAGACCTTTTCTGCAGTTTACCGGAAGCTTGCTGGAAAGGATGTTATGTTTGAGTTCCCTGTTGCAGAGGCATAGATAAGTCGTATTACAGATGTTGTGACATCTTTATCCTGGTCTTATTTTGTTCTTGTTTTCCCTGAAAAACTACATTTTTGTTTGGGTTTTTATTTAAAATTTGACATTAATGAGGTGCTGAACAGACAGATTATGAGTTAATTAAAATGGTTTTTGTTGAATTTGTTCGGTTTTTTTAGTATTTATCATAGTTAATTCCCCTTCTTACGTCGGGGGATATTAAACTTTTTTTTTATCATCTATTTGATTAAGCATTTGGTTAAATAATGTTAAAAATGATAGAGCTAATGTTTGTTTGATATTATTTATTTTGTACTAATTGTTAGTAATATTATTATTATATTATTTCAATGATGAGAATTAAATATACGATAATAATTTTTAGTTGACTATGTTGCCACCAGTGGGTTTCGAGCAAGTGGACTCCTCAGGACATCCTTTGGTATGCTGACTCGACAACGCTCTGCATGGATCAAAACAGGTTTCATGGGCATGGTTTGTGAAACTTAAAAACTTTCATTTTGTTGACAAATGTCATTGACAAACCTAACATTGCATTCAGTGTCCATAAATGTCGGCCAATACAAGCAAAAGCCTGTAGACAAGAGTTGTTAAGCGAATTTTTAAGGTACTTGAAAGGTACACGTTGTCGTAGACAAGGACTTTTGAGATCAAAAGGGCTTAGACTCCTGTCATTAGGTCTTGAACTCGTTAATAACAAAGAATGTTCTAAGTATTTAATTGGGAGGGACAAAATTAAAGAAAATGCTCAAATTTTTTGGTCTAATATAAATTTAAACATCAGATGAATTAGGTATTGTCCCTGAATATTGAGTTTAAATACTGAAAAAACTTAATTGGCCATCGTACGTTTTAATTCAATTTTGATTTATTTCAATGTTTGGCGTGACTTTATCCCTGATAGACTTATTTCAACTTTCTATGATTATGCAACTACATGCCCATCTTGATGCTGACTGGGCTAACTCAGTTGAGGATCTACGTTCAACTTCTGACCATTATATATATATATTTTTGTTAGATGGTCTTCTCAAAACCAGTGTGATGTATCTAGATCAACTTCGGAGTTTGAGAATCTCAGCCTTGCACATGTTCTCACTGAACTTGTCTGGTTCATGCCATTATTAAATTGTGGCTGGAACCACTTTAAATAAACTTTAAATTTGCACATTGAAGGGAAATATTAGGGTATACAGAAGAAAGGAATTTTCTTCAGCTCGGACTGTTGAATTGATTGTGGTGTTAGTATATATGGAAGAAGCATTTCCATTCTCTCTAGCTTTACAAAAAATCACGAAACAAATAAAACAAATAACATCTTTACAAATGAGATCACCGGCTTTACAAAAGATCTTTACCACAATTATATACAGTGAACTAATAGTAGCTCATCTACCTTCATCAATGGAAGAAAATGACATGAAATTCCTTGAATAATCTTCTAAAAAACTACTTCCCGCCGATGCCTTTGTGACACCGGTATTGGTGCTACTTGCATTAGTATTAGTAAAAGCCGACGTGGTTGCCCGCCATCCTACACGGCCCTGGCTTGCTGGTTTACCTGGCCTCGGCAAAGTGAACGAATCGCTGGATAGCATGAGATGGACGGAGTTCATGTCTGGCCTCTCGGCAACAGTCTGTTGACAGCATAACAAGCCCAGCTGAATGCACATTGCTGCCTCGTCATGATTGTATTCCTCAAGGGCGGGATCAACTAAATCCAATGACTTTCGTCCTTGGAATAGCAGCCATGACTGTATAGGAAAATCCAGAAATGTTGTCAGAATAAGACACGCGAACACAACTATCTCTAAGTTTTTCCATATCTCGATATCCATTTGTCGGATTCGAATCAGACATGAACACTAATAATCGGAGCAACATAATGTATAGTTCATCTGTTCCTATTATAACAACTTCTTAGGCTTAAAACCAGATATCCGAGCAGGCCCTTTGTAGGGGTGGTGTTATGAACTTATACACTGTCAGTGCATCACATGCAAGCCCATATATCAGTTAGGGGCTTTGAATAATATTGCTTCACTCTGCTGAAGCAGCAGATGAAAGCATAAAACATCGACTCTTCACATTTCTTGAAGTACTGGTGTTAAATATGTAATTAGACATTGACAAGGAAAAACTTATTAAGTTTTGAACATATCGATATTTGACACCTATTGAAATCTAACACTCAAACGAGTCTGAATAACATAGGAGTAAGATGCAGATGGCACAACCGTAGGTTGTTGTACTATAGCTCAAAATAATCCATAATGTATGCAGATCAAAATTATCTAAGCAGTTGGCTGGAATGCATAATTCTAACACTATTTAACAAGATTTGAGCATTTACATCAGTTCTTTTTTTCGACAAATTTAACTTACATAATTCAAGAGGTCTGCCTTCTCTGAACCAAGACGGGTATCATGGTTTTTTCTCCCACTGACAATCTCCAAGACCACAACTCCATAGCTGAAAACATCCGTCTTCACAGACAAATACCCATGCATGGCATATTCAGGTGCCATGTAACCACTGCATGCAATGGAAGGGTTCACTCACATTACTCTTTCTTAGCCAAAACAAAACTAGAGCCAGATAAAACTTGAAAGAAAACTAGCCTAATCTAGTACACTTGAAGATGCAATTACAATTACATAAGAAGGAAAGAAACTACTCACTGAGTGCCAGAAATCCTAAAGGTGTTTACATGAGTGTCGTCCTCGGGAAAGAGCCTTGCCAAGCCAAAATCAGAGATTTTGGGGTTTAATGTCTGATCCAACAGTATATTACTGGTTTTGATGTCTTTATGGATGATCCTTTCGGGCGCCTCTTCATGCAGGTATAGGAGACCTTTTGCAATGCCAAAAATTATCGTAACTCGTGTTGCCCAATCCAAGGAAGGAGACTTGTTCTTATCTGAGAAATTATAAGACTTTGAGTTCATAAGTTTACCTAGAAACACAGAAGTGGATGTCACGTATAAAAGGGTTCTTACCAAAGATAAAGTAATCAAGGCTTCTATTTGGTAAATACTCATAAACAAGCATCTTCTCAGGTCCTTCGGCACAGCACCCCAACAACATCACTAAGTTCTTGTGCTGGGTTTTCAGTAAAACTTTCACCTCGTTAATGAATTGCTCCAGTCCCTGTCTCGAATCCAATGCAAGTTTCTTGACAGCTATTTCCTGACCATTTGGCATCAAACCCTGGAAGATATAAGCTGAAATCAGAGTAATTCACAACAGTTTCAATCATTAACATTCGCTCTCAACCCAAGGAAAAAAAGAAAGATAGCAGACAACAACCAAATATAAAAACTAGAGCTCTTTGACTGAAGGCATCATAAGGATGAAGCCATAAAGGAATAACTAAAGTTAATCCCTTAGTTATAAAGTTTCTTGAAGATAAGAGATTAAACAGGTAAGATAATGGGAAACCAACTGAAGTGGCATTGTGGTATAGAGCTTCCCACACAACAACATACTCTTCCAAAAGAGATGTAAATAAGATGAGCAGCGGCACCGCTTTTATATACCAAGATCTATCCTTTCCTTTTCGATGTGAGATTAATGTCCCTCGCCTCTTCAAGACGTGTCAATAAGCTCAAACTCCCACTTAATAGATGTTGCATAAATGTCACATGCTTATGATTAGGTCCAAATTCCAATCTTCACAAAGTCATGGAAACAAATAGTTGACTGCTCATCATACTTGGAATGTCATCTAAGTAGCAGCAACCTA
Source organism: Hibiscus mutabilis (assembly GCA_019671005.1). Classification (NCBI taxonomy): domain Eukaryota; kingdom Viridiplantae; phylum Streptophyta; class Magnoliopsida; order Malvales; family Malvaceae; genus Hibiscus; species Hibiscus mutabilis. The sequence continues at coordinate 68,709,685 of CM033714.1, read as the reverse complement.
AGAAATTTTCCATTATGAGAGCATTTAGTTGGGTAGGTAACACATGAGGTATTGTCCGAGTTTTACCCTGCGCCATAGCTATGAAGATCAAGGATTTAAGGCCACCAGAAGCTCCTTAAAAGCTCTCTTTCACTATCAAGAACTTTTTTACATATAGATACTAGGGCTATATCTTTGATTTTTCTCAACAAACAAATGCTTAAAATCCCAGATTCAGAAAAAGATAGAAACGGCCATTGTGATCATAGTAATTCTAACCAACAACTCAATGCAAATTTGTGCACGAAACTTCTTATAATAAATGTGCCCTTGGCACATGCTTGGCAGCCTATAGACATTGGATCATCAAATGTTTTTGACCCAGTCTTACAACATTATTATTTTATTGGGTTCTGAATTACTAAGGTGCTGAATTGGGGTCATTAAACCACAAACAAAAGAAGACAAGTTTGTGCAATTTGTAATTCTTTCTTTCTTTCCCACAACTATTAGTTATTACATTAGTAGGTTTTAAAATAAAAAATAGAATAATTATTTGATACACTGGCGGTGAAAACTTTTACTTTTTACAACTGCTTTGTTTTAGGGTTTAGGGAGTTTAAGGTGTAGGGTTTAGGTTTAGTAGTTTAGAATTTATGGATTGTGAATAGAATTCAGTATTTAAGATTAGATTTTAGGGTTTATAGGTTAAAAACTAAATCCTCAACATATTACCTTAGAACTTAAACCCTAACATCTAAACTCTAAATCTTAACCCTAACCCTTAAATTATAATTATTAGCCCTAAATTCTAAACCCCTACACTTAAACCCCATGAACCCTACACCTTAAATTCTAACTATTATTCCTAAATTTTAAACCTCTATACCTAAACTAAGTCCCTAAATCTTAAAATTAAGGCGCTTGTGAAAACTAAAAATTTCAACCGCCAGTGAATTGGATATAAGTCCTAAAAAATATAGGTGTTTAATATTATAATATATGAAATATATCAACTTAAATTATGATAAAAAATTTATTTTTAAAAAATTACAATGATAATTGTGCTATAAAAATATACAAACTTAAATAAATGACATGCTTCTACTACGTCTTAAACCTACAACTTAAAAAAAGAAAAGAGTATTAACTGAGAGCTTTAACTAACTACTCTAAAAATAATTGATAAAACAATTTTGAAATGCAATAGTAAATGCACCCTTAATATACACTAACTTCAATCCACCAAAGGCAGCCCCTCAGCAACAACGACATATATTTAAAAAGGTGTAAATAACTGTTTAAATTATACCCTTTTGTTTTAGATAAGTGTCTAACATTTTTAATGTTCCTCAAATAAGTGTCCACCGTGACTGTCTGTTAAAAAAAATTCTTTTAGCCAATAAAAAAACATGACACGCGACAATGTTAAACATTATTTTTTTAAAAAATAAATTAAAATTTTAAAATAATCTCAAAATAGTCCTCAAATTTTAACCCCAAATTCGGCCACTACTACCGGCGTTGGTCGCGTTTTCAGCGATAAACTGAAGCGCCCTCCCCTCGCCGAACGACCCACATACCGTTTGTCCGTTATACAGCTGTTTTTCGCGAATTATTAGAATGAACAATTCGACGATTTTGACGTTTCGCATGGCATCGGTCGATTTTTGGTGACGAGGTGATAGGGTAAATGCTCGTGATGGTCCAACAACGGATGTGGTGAGTGGCACGTGGCAATCGGCAATGAATATAGGTCAAAACGAGATTTGGGTTTGGAGGTGTCAGAATTTCAAATGTTGGAGCTATTTTGTGAAATAAAAAATATTTTATTTTATTAATTTTTATTTATTTTTAAATATAATTTTATAATTTAAAGAAGCTCACTTAACGGTGAAAATAACGGATGTTGACGGTAGGCACTTATTTGAGTAACGTAAAAAACGTTAGACACCTGCTTGGCCCGAAAAATAGCTTAAGCACATATCTAGAAAAAGGTTATATTTTTGACACTTGACACTTAAGCAAAATATTTATATATATATATATATATATATTCACTAGAAAAAATATATAAATTGCAAACGACCATAAATAAATATTAATAAAAAATAAAAATTCAGCAAACTATAAGTCAAAAGAAGGCAAAATTGACATGAAGAGAAACGTACCTTGTAGACGGGACCAAAGCCACCATGACCAAGGCGATTAAGTTCAGAGAAGTAGTCAGTAGCAATCTGGAGAGCACGGAGATCGAAGAAAAGGCTGTGAGTGTCGGATCCGTTGTCGGTTCCGCCTTCAGCGGCGGAGCCACTTCGAGCGGCTTTGAAGCGTTTATCGATGTAAGCAAAGAGTTTAGCCAAGAATCCCATGAAGGAATGGGCAGGCCCTAGGGAATATCGAAGGTCGTCGTAGTCCAAGTAGAGGTGTACGGGAGAAGGAAGTGAGCATGAAGAAGAAATGGAAGTTATTTGCCGCGTTGTTTTTGGTAAGAGGATGACTTGGCTGTCAATTTAAAGACGGAGATTTATTATTTAGGTGCTACTATGACTTTTCTCCCATTCATTAAACTAATGAATCATTAAATGAAGTTTGAATTTTTCTGTTTGATCCCAAAATAATTAAAGGAAAAATGTTCTTTGATGTTTGTATTTTCTTGGCAAAAAGTTTTGCTTTTTACAGTTCGGTTTCTCTGTTTTTAGAAAAATTTTATTATTGGATTGATTTACCACATCAATCATGGTCATATTTAATAAAAATCACCCACTTCACTATTTTTTCTAATCATTATTTTTTCAATCAATGAATTTTCATTATTTTTTCTCCATATCATTTAAAAATAGATTTTTGAAAGTTATTAAATTATTAGATTAATGACATTGAAAATAATGGTTAAGTGAGTGGTTTTCATTCGATGAGACCATGGCTGATGTAATAAGCTAGACCTATGATATAAGGTTTAGGGATTTAATTTAGAGTTTAAGGGGTTAGATTTTAAGGGTTAAGGTTAGAATTTAGGGTTTATGGTAAAACTTAAAACCCTAACATATTACTCTAGACTCTAAATTATAATCATAAACTCTATGTTTTAATCATACCCTCTAAATTTTAAACCCATAAATATAAATCATTAAACTCTAAACCTTAAACTAAATCTTAAACCCTAACACTGAAACATTTTTAAATTTTTTATTTTCACCGTAAGTACATGAAATATTTTCCTATATGGGTAGATTAATATATCACTTTCATATACTATTGTATTTTGGACCAATACTGATTTTTTTTTTTAAATTTGTCTGCATACATTTCAAAAGTAACGGGGATGAAGCCAAAAATTTTTCTTGGGGCAAAAAATAATTTATAAATTTTAAAGGGCTAATATATATATTTAACATTATTTAACTTATACTTTACAATTTATTAACTAAAACTTAATTTAAATGAACTAAGCATTAATTGTAATTAATTTTTTTAATAGTTTTAAGGTGATAATTAGGTTGTATCTATTTATAGTTTTTCTTAACCTTTTAATATATATACATTACATATAAAACGGTATAAACTCATATCTACATGAAAAAGTACATTGGAATAAAAAGATGGAAAACCCAAGTGCTCCTAAAGTTCTGCTCTTGTTGGAAAGCAATGGCGGCAGGCCGCCGGATAATAGCCCGTCAATCACGGTTCCGCCGACATTGGAGAGACCGAAATCTCCTTCTCCTTTAAAGGATGAGAGTTTTTAAAAAAGGTAGGAATGATCAGGGTGATGCAGATTTGACCAATCTTATGGCTATGGAGGAAGATGTAGGGGACATGCTTGTGGCTAAGGATGGGGTGGGTCCCAAGTCGGTTATTGAGATCAGTGATATGGATGTAGTTAAGTCCTCCCCCATGCATGCAGACGTTAAGGACACATATGCGAGTAAACTTGGTAGCCCTAGTATTGTGGATTCTGGAAAGAGTAAGGATGTGTTGTATGTTGAAGATGAGGTAGTGGTTCAGGAGGAAGATGTAATTATTGATCGTGTGACATCCATTCCTTCAACCCGTTTTTTGGACAAGGTTTATGACCAGATTGATCAGAATATGAGGAACACAATTATCGTCCGTTTGCAAGGAAGGGCAATAGGATACAAAACCTTGCAGTCAAGGATGCAGGCTCTGTGGAAACCGTTGGGGGAGATTCAATTGGTGGATTTGGATAACAACTATTTTCTTGTCCGTTTCTCGAATGAGCGAGATTATACTAAGGTGTTGACTGAAGGTCCTTGGACCATCTATGGTTGTTATTTGACGATCCAGCCGTGGTACCGTGCTTTCTCAACTTCAGAAAAACATCCGTCAAAGGTGATTGTCTGGATTAGATTACCTGGACTCCTCTATCGTTATTATACGAAGACGTTTTTTCGTTGTATTGCGATGGTAATTGAGGAAGTGGTTAGAATCGATTATAATACCCAAGCTAGGGAACAAGTAAGTTTGCGAGATTAGCGGTGCTGCTTGATCTCAATAAGCCATTATTGTCGAGCATTCGAATTGATGGCCATCTTCAGAAACTTGAGTATAAGGGTTTGAATCAAATCTGTTTTGCGTGTGGAACCTATGGTCATTCCAAGGAGACATGTGAGAAGCAACCGGTACCTGGAGGTGAGGAGCCTGCTAGTCCTAATGCTGGGGTTCCCGTCGGTGATGATCTTTATGGGGCTTGGATGATTATAGACACCCGTATGAGGAAACCGATATCAAAAGCTGCGAGTACTGGGCTAAATGGGAGTGGTGCTGCTGGTGGGTCTAGATTTGCCGCACTAAGTGTAAAGGAGGTGGCTGATGTTGGTAGGGATAACGAGACTGAGTTGAGCAAGGTGGCACGAAGAAATACTTTGCTTCTTTAGTGGCTCTGATCGGTGTTACTGCACAAGTTGTTACTAATGCGTCTGTTCTTCAGCCTTTACAGAAAAATGCCGCGTACATGGCATCGAACCCGAAAAAAAATCTAAAGCACCAGGTAAAACGCAATATCAGCCTTATGTGGTACCGTTAATTAGTGGGTAACCTGTTAAGGTTACACCTCATACATCGAAGATTCGGTCTGGTTCTCATGAGGCTGTGTCGATTATTGATCAAGATGATCGGGTTGGGTCTATTATCGGAGTTAAGGTTGTTAAAGTTCGGGGCAATATGGGGAAGATTGTAAAATCCTCCACTCGGTTGAGAGTGCAACCATTTAAGAAGCAAGCTGAGGTGCACCCTAGTTCTGCAATGATTGCTTTGGCGAGCAGGATTGATAATTTGTATAATTTGAGTGAGAAAAGTCTGGTACAATATCGAAGTTTTGGTTTGATGCTGGGCCGAGTGATATCATGGTACATCCATCTGACGATGGTGATTTTGATGGAGATTCACGATTAGATGATATAGAAGAGATTGGTGGTCCTACTGAGCCGAGTGCTTAGATGGTTTCTAGGTACCGTGTCTTTTATTATTTAATTATGATGATTAAAATTAGGGTAATCTTCATCAGAGGTCCTTTTTGTTTGGGTGTTGTTTTGTTTTAGTCACTCGATTGGAAAAAAGATTAAAATGATCACTTATGTTTAAAATCGTTACTGTTTTGGTCATCCTCATAGGTAACTTTACCACTCGACCAACACAACCGTTCACCACCAATTTCTCAGCCCACACCTACATCAAAGCTGCACCTAAATCAAGCAGCTCACTCATCCCTTTCACTCTTTTAACCTCACCACCATCATTACTTCTAACCGAAACCACAACCTTTCACCCGAACCTCCCTCCCTCATATACACCTCCCCTAACCGAAACTACCTTAAGCCACCTTCTTGTTACCCATCCAACCTCTCCTTCAATAAACAGTAAACCTAGCAAACAACCAGTACCAAAACCAAAAGAAACAACAAAGAATTAGACGAAAAGAAAAAAACGAAGAGAGGAAAGAAAGAGTGCTCACCCATTCTCGGTCGTGGTGATTTCCCGATGAACGGAGCACCACTAGATCCGAACGACGGACGACCCTCATTCGACGAAAGGAGAGACATATTTTGATTTTGTGAAGATTCGATGGTGAACGGCATTGTCGTGACCATTTTTTATCGGGTGTGAAAATATAGCTCGACGATTAAGTTTGGAAATTAGGGTTTTACCTTTTATTTATATAATCTTGAAAAATTAAGTTTTTCATGTTAAATTGGTTTTTTCCTTTATTTAATATTAAAAATATTTTGGAGTCGCCACCGGTCACTTCGAGGTAGACTAGACACCATAAAAAACAAATAAATATTCATTTTTTAAAATTTGGGTTCGGGAGTCGGTTACGTGTGGGGAATGATTAGCACCTTCACAAATGCCCGTTATCAGTACCTTTAATTTTATATGGCATTTTGACATTTCAAATAATAATTTGAATTTAGTTTAACCTTTAATTATTAACTGGATTTTAATTCCTAATGGAGATATTCCTTTTATAAGGAAAAATATTTTATCCGAATATGAGATTAGAAGCACCCAGTTACGTTAGGACACCCCTATTCATATTCAAAAATATATTTTCAACATAAAAGGTTTTCAATGCATGATTGATTACTATCTTATTTATTTTGAGTTCTCACTTAGAAAGGCTCTAATCTATTGTGTCATACTTAATTCTATGAATATTATTCAATTTTAAGACTTATATGAGACAACACCCAATTTCTTGGGCATCATCCATATTTAAGCCTCAAAATTATATCTAATATTCCTAGCCCAATTAATTAATCTAATTATTAAAGTTCTAATCCTAATTAAGGCTTTAATTAATTACTAAATTAATTATCATCTTCTAGGTTATAACAAATATTATTTGTTCTATCTTAAAAGTTTAGGTTGAATAACACCCAATTACTTTAGGGCACCATTCAAATTTAAACTTCTAAGTTTTCCAAATAACACTTGTTAATTTTCTACAATCATCTATTCTATTTAAATTATTGAATTCCAATTAAAGAACCTAAAGACTAAGGCTCTAAACAATTAACAATCTAAGTGATTTAATTGTCTAATAATCAAAACTATATGCTCAATTTAAAATATGCATTATGCATATAGATTAAACAATTAAATTAGATTAAACAATTAAATTAAGGACTAAAATGAATGAAATTACAAACTAAAAATGACTTTATTGATATTAGGGACTAAATTTAGAAACATTACAAATTCTAGGGAAAAATCTAAAAGAACCTGAATCAAAAGGGTGTGAACCCAACCCGACTCGGCTAACAATACGCGGACCCCCCATGACCCGGGGTCCAAAACAACGTCGTACCGCCTTGCCTATATAAGGCTCAACTCAGCCCCAAACTCGGCCTTAACTCATTTTACCCTCTCTCTCTAGAACTGATAACTCTATCTCTCTCTAAATTTTCTCCCACAAACACTCAATACTAGAAAAACTCATCAAAATGGATCTAAATCAAGGATTTTGGTTTGAATGTTCATCCGAGTTTATAAGAATTGGATGAACTTCAAACATTTCGGTTAAGCTCCACCATAGCCAACACCGTCACATCTACAAACTCCTACTTCCAATTATCCTATGCCGTTACCCGGCCACCGCATACAATTTTTAGTTGCCATTTTCCGTCGTTGTTCGAACCCAAAATCCCTAAAATTTTCAATTTTCCCTTTTCAACCTAGATCTAACCCTATTCCAGCAGGATTCTTAACTTCCCCACTTAGATCTACTCTACCCGCAACCCAAAACCCTCTTCGACTCCACCATTACCCTTGAAAAATACTCTAGCCACCACTGTTATTATTTCATTTCTAATTTTTCATTTATTAGCTTTGATCTAACTCATTTTCATGTTTAATTGCAGGAAAACAAAAGATGAGAGGGAGATATACCTTTTGACGGCTTAAATAGTGACTCTGACGTCTTCTTCAGTGACGGCTAAGCTTCCACGACAATGACCCTTCGATTTTCAGGCGGGTCTTGTTGGAGTATGCCCAAAGACTAATCATGAGATGGTTGTAAAAGACATACTTATTTTATCTTGTTTATTAATATAAAGCCATTATTATTATTTTAGTCTTATTTTGTGTATCTATAAATAAATTGAATTATTATTTCATTTCTAATTTTTCATTTATTAGCTTCGATCTAACTCATTTTCATGTTTAATTGCAGGAAAACAAAATATGAGAGGGAGATATACCTTTCGACTGCTTAAATAGTGACTTCGACGTCTTCTTCAGTGACGGCTAAGTGATAAGTGTTCAAAAGTACTATTTTTCTTACCCCTTTTACTCATATTATTGTTAGACTTAGGCTCATATTAGTTACATAATTAGTCATTCATGCTTTAATCCATGTTTACTTCCATCGTTGAGCTTGATTGCATAACTTGGTTGTTTTTGTGGGAAAATATGCTGCTTTGGTGTGTTTTGTGTGTATGTGCAAAATCACTTGACAAAGCAAGGCTAGAGCTAGTTGCCAGGGCAATGCATGAAGGAGATGTCAAGCTAGTTGCCAGGGCAATGCATGAAGGAGACGCCGAGCCAGTTGCCAGGGCAATTGTCGACAAAGAATAAGGTGATATGGTAGTCAAAATTGATGACTAGACAAGCCCAAGATGACGTGGAGCAAAGCTAAATCCCAAAAGAGTTTGATTTCCATGAAGAGGTTAAAGAAGAATTAAATTCCATGAAAGATAGGAGAAGTTATAGAAGGAATATAATTATAATAAAGAATTATATTCTTTAAAGATAATTTAATTCCAACTTAATTTCCTCCTCAAAGAAAGACTTTGACCTAGCCCTATAAATAGATCACCAAGCCGTAAACTCTAAGGAAGATAGAAGAGAGGATTTTCGACAACTCTAAAGGGCAAGAAGGGAGAGATTTCGACAAGAAATCAAGGGGAGAAAGTTTGATTTCTTCTTCTTCTTCTTTGCTTCCATTAGATTCATGGTTTGGGGATTATTCTTTGTATATCTTTTGAACCCAACCATGAACTAACCTGATTGGTTGAGGTTATTGTGTTTTTGTGGTTGAGAAACAAATGGATTTTGTTTAGGTAATAAGAGTTTGCACTTTCAATTCAAGGCTTACCCATTCTTGGTTCTTATTCTTGTTTGCGAGTGAATTGGGAGAGGATCTTGTAACTTCATCTATTTATCTAATATCGGGAGAGTTAGATTCAAGAAATGAATGAGTATGGTCTTTATTCAATCTATTGATGGTGAAGATTAATCTGGCTTAGGAATAAGCTAAGGATTTCAACGGCTAAGAGGAGCGTAAGATTGGTTGTTGTCCACCCTTGATTCATGTAGGGATGTATTATCAAGGCATGCACAAATAGCTAGAGTTTCGACTTAGGGATAAGAAGAAACCATTGAAGAACGCTCTGCCGAACCTTGAAGTTGTTGCCCAGCTAGTCGCCCAGGCAACCATCGATTAGTTGCCAAGGCAACCCCGCTGTGCAAGTTGCCACGGCAACTGAGTTACCCTTGCACTCTTCTACCAAGACGATCCAATCGGCTATCACTCCACAACTCACGATAACTTGGCCTATTCCCTCTCTTATTTGATTTCATATACTCTTTTAGTTTATTGCTCTTAGTTTACTCGTTAATTAGAACTCCTATTATCAATTGTGTTTTTATTTTCACAGTGTAGTAACTTAAGCAAAGTGGCCCAAACCAATCCCTGTGGAGACCTAATTAAAGTATATATATATCTCTAAAAGAAACCTAATTTTATCTTGTAATTATCAAATATTATTAAAGTATATATATATCTCTAAAAGAACCTAATTTTATCTTGTAATTATCAAATATTATCAAACTTGCACAATTGCGTAGCACTTAAAACACGCAACACTAAGCTTCCACGACAATGACCCTTCAATTTTCAGGCGGGTCCTGTTGGAGTATGCCCAAAGACTAATCATGAGATGGTTGTAAAAGACATACTTATTTTATCTTGTTTATTAATATAAAGCCATTATTATTATTTGTCTTATTTTGTGTATCTATAAATAAATTGAATTATAATGAAGTCCTTAGAATAATATAGTTATTCTTGAATGTCCTTAGTTAAGAATTATTATGGGCTTGGACAACAATAATGTATTAAGACTAATATGTAGTTGATTGATGACAAAGTGTTGTCATTGACATGTAGATGTCAAAATCAATACATAAGTATGTGTTAGGGAACAACATACTGGACTGACCCGCTATGAGCATGTTTCTTGGATTATTATGTGACAGTCACACCATTGCTTTTGGTGATAACTACATGTATGATCCTCAGACTTGAGATCATCATTATTTCAACCTCGTGAGTGACATATTATGATACGGTCAAACATGTGTCGTAACTGACTACACTATAAAGACTGATATTGGATATGTCATAATCCATGTAGCAAAATATGGTTGATCAAGATAGGATTTGTCCCTCCTACATAATAGGAGTAATATCATCGGCCACTTGATTGAGACTAGAAAATGCATGGCCATGCTCGAATAAATTGATATAGGATATCATAATTATTCATTTATAATAGTCTATTCAAGATATCAAGAAACATTAGATAGACTATACAAGTGTGACTAATCCATGACTTGTGTTCGATCTAGATATGAGGACAAAAGGATGGAATACATAAAAGAAGTTAATCACAGAAAAAAGGTTAAATCAAACCACGATTTCATGTAACTTAGGTAGCAATGATGTATTGCTAGATGCCACTCATTGCTTGTAATATTAGAATTGTTCTGGATATTACTGCTAACGTTACATGAACCTACAAGGGCCACACCCTATGATTGAAACGAACAAATATAGATTAGATAACATGTGTACAAACTTGTTGTACACGTAATTAGTGAGAAACCAAAATTGTTATAATTATTGTAATTATGGATAATTTCGTTTATATATATATGTTAATATTTGATAAGTTATTGTAATTATCAAATATTATTAAAGTATATATATATCTCTAAAAGAAACCTAATTAAAGTAGAATCAGATTCTACATATTTAATTATATTCGATTAAATATATTATATATTTAAGAATCCGAATTTAATTAGAATTAGGTTTTTAAATGCTATATAAAGGCATAAGGTCTATCAGCCATCTCTAATAGTTAGAGAAGAAAAAATATTGTTCGTTTCATTCAGGTGGACTGCGTAGAGATCGAAACACTATTGTGACGACTCGGATTTGATTTGGTTATTCCGAATTCCCTACGGATTTCCATATTCCAGATTTATTAAGGTAACGTTTCATCCTTTATCACCCCGAATTCGTCCTTTGTACATGGATCACTGGTGTATTATGCCGGATAATTTTTCTGTTGTGCCATGGGGTGTACCAGCATTTCCCAACAAGTCCAACTCCTCCATGGCAGTTCAGCTTCCCAAATATGGTAGGTGAAATTCTCATATTGCCATTTTCTCTCTCTTCTTTTATTTTATTTTATTATTTATTATTTTATTATTTACTTATGGTATCTAATTAATTCTTACCGATTCTCTCTCTTGGGTATTTATAAGGGGTTGAATTTGATGTCATTGTGCTGACATTACTCTATAGCTGGCACCAGCTAATGGGCAAGAAACACATATCCATGTGATCCATGTCTGGACCTATTGGAAATTTCCATGTGTCCATTAGGATGTAAATTTGAGCGAGAAAAGATTTTTTATCAGATTATGTGCTTGTTTGTGCCGAATATATCGAATTTGAGCAAGAAACAAATTGGGAATTGGGAATTTGGGCTTTTAAACTATAATGGGCTTTATATATGTAAAAGATGGACATTTGAAATGATCTTTTTGGACTTTTATTTATTTAAGAGACTATTATATTGTTATATTTATTTATTTATTTGACCTTATTTATATCGAATTACCAATATAATACTAACCCCAAACAAGATACGGGTATTACAGCTGCCCCTCTTTGCTCATTGTTATGGAACAAGAATAGGGTAACGACTAAAAAGACACGAATTTTGTACGAATTTACAGACTGTTGCTTTGAGTTGCAAGGTTTTCTTATTACGAGCTTTCACTCATTCTTCCTCTTTAGAAAGCTTGAATAAGTTCTTATTATGAACTTCCCAATCCTTCCGTCAAGGCTAAACTGAAGCCTGATCTACCTCTCCGCAAAGGTATCGAACAAGCTAGTTCTTCTCATTAAGAACTCCTCATTCTTCTTGAAAAAATGGATCCACCTCTCTACAAAGTGTTGAACAAGTGAGCTCTTCTCATTAGGGATTTTGTCTTTGCTAGGAAAACTCTTCTCATTAGGAATTCTTCATTCTTTGTTGCGCGAGCTCTTCCTTTTAGGAACTTTGCCTTTGCTTGAAGAACTCTTCTTATTAGGAGCTTTGGATTATGTGTCTGACAAACTCTTCTTATTAGGAGATCTAGATTCTTTGCTTGACAAACTCTTCTTATTAAGAGCTCTGCTAGGAATGTTGAGTCACCTTATCCTCTGGGAAAGAACTGATCCTGTAAAAAGAAATATCATCAATTTAATAAGAATTCAACTTGAAGTGGTATGAAATATCCCCAATTTCTACCTTGGAGCATTGAGATCTTTAGAGTCACTATTTTTCTGCCTAAGGTATTTTTATCTTTCGGTTTGAGGCTCACATGAGCTCTTTTGTTTCTCTTCTTCTGTTGATCGATCTCCGTGTATGTGACCTGCAAAGTTCAAATCTATCATTAATATTCCAACAGTAATTGTAAAGCAAATGTACAATTTGGGTATATCATTAAGAAACTTCTAGTGCTTCAACAAGAGACACTGAAACTTTTGACCAATTAAACTGTGAATCTTCCTTATTTGAGCCTAAAGTTGATAAAACTTGCTTTCCAATCTGGTAACCTGAACTTTCTTATTTCACTTGAAACTGACGATCAAAAAGGTTAAAATCATTTCTGGAGGTGTTGGTCCGAAGGACTTAACATCATGCCCGAAGGACTTATTGATGACCCAAAGGCTTTGGAATTGCATTGTACGTAATGCTTTCGACCTGGCCTAGACGTCAGACCAAATCGAGCGAGCTACATTGGGTTTTGCTGAAACAAAACCTGAAACGATTAACTAAACTTAGGTCCATTTTTTTCTTTTTATCTTGTCTAGATTCAACATTATAACCTAAGGTGTGCATGCTGGCAGTAGGTGAAATCTCAACTAAATCGGGCACCGATTAGACATCTAATTACACAAAATTACAATTTAGGGACTAAATTTCAAAATCTAGAAAGTTACAAGGATTTAATTAAAATTCGAGTTACCAAACCTCAAGTAATCAGATTATATGCTTGCTTGCCAAATTTCAACTCAAAACGATACTCCAAACTCATACAATTGCATATATAAGATCTAGGGACCAAAACGGAAGAATCTCAAAACTTAAAACCTCCATGGCTAACATAAGGACTAGCTGTATAGAAACGGTCCCAAAGCATATCGGTATGCAGGCTACACAATCCAAAAACAGATTCTAGTGGCTAAAGGGTGTACCGATACACGTCTCCGTGTACCGATACGAGGCTACAAAAAATAAATACCCGTACCGATACGAAGCCCCGCGTATCGATACGACTGGACCTGTAATGTCCAAAATTGCTGGTTTTCACTCAAATCATAGATTCAAACATGCTTCAACAAGCCATATACATGTACACCACTTAACCAAAGATCAAACCATGCCAGAACATCAAAACATAGCCACATACTTCAAACACGATTCTAGAGGCATGTTTCCTAGAAACTAACCATCCAAAAACAAAAACACAAATCCACACCAAAGCCAATCATATAAAGCCTCATACAACGCCACAAAAATATTATAAACTTGCACAAATAGAGAGTTAAGATAATAACCCTCCCCAAACAACAATGAACCCCATTGCCTTTATTACTACTAGTCTAGTTCAAAAACCATACTTTTGAGTTATTCAAGTCCTTGGAATTTCCTTTTCTTGCTCGCTGCCTCCAACCTTTAATTATCTATATTGATATAAAAAAAGAGAGTAAGCACACAAGGCTTAGTGAGGAGTGCTCAAAACACAACACCATCAATGCATTTAAAACCGGTTTCCAACTCACAAGAGTTACTTGTTTTAAAACATCTTTTCAAAACATCATGCCTTTCAAACTATGCACTTAACATTTCCAAAACATGCATATTAAACCATATGCAACATGTATCATGGATCAACAACAAAATCCCATTTGCTAACCATTAATTTAAGCTTTCCCATGCATAACAACCCATATACAAGGCTTAAAGAGTAAACATGTATAAATCAACATTATACATCATAATCCATCAACATGATACATTATCAATTATATTGGCTTTTAAGTGATCATAAACCAAGTTCCACTTTACAAAATATTACATTGGATACACGGGTTCAACAAGTGTCCTCTCAACATTTCATACAATCTCAACCGGAATTATAGTACCATCACAACCGGGCACAATCACAACCGAGTACAATCACAACCCCTATCATCGGTTAGATGTATAATCCATTAGCAAGAGTTTTTGGTACCATATAACCCCTTAACCGTTAGAGTACTCATGGTGGAGTATTCGGTACACATAAATCCCTCAACACTCGAGGTGAATTTTTATAATGTACTATCAATTCTATGGTCGTCCCACTATAACTGATAATATTTTAAACCACATCACTTGCCAATATAATTCATTATTAACCATGTACCTCATTGTTTTTATCTGCAATATCAAAACCATTTCCAATGCATTAAACCATGCATTACAAGTATTCCACATACTTACATGGATCATTTACCAAATGCATCCATCATCAATATATGATCAAAAACAATATAAAACATACTCAAAACATGCTTTAACAGTAGGTACCATGTATTTAAAAAACAAGTGCATAAAAATAATTTCGCTAAAGCACGACCGAGGGAGGAATCTCATCATACTTACTTCTGAGTTTAAACTAGCATTTCAAACTTAATTAAAGCTTCCAAAATAACCTTTAAACCATTTCAAAGCTGAAATCCACGTTCTCACTCACCGACTTCGCAAAACCTCGTTCGCCGATGCAAACTTCTCCTCCAAAGCTTCCGAAACGGTGCCACAAGCTTGAGGATCAACCTCCCCTGATTTAATCACAAAAACTAGAGGATTCAATGCATCAAAATGCATTTAAAAACTCAGCAACACCAATCCCCAACAACTCTATTCGGAACCCTTCCACAACAACCGAAAACAATATCAAACATCTTCCAAACTTAACCCAGACAAAACCTAAAGATTTAATCCATGAATTACCTTCAATTAGCATCCAAAAATAACCTAATACCATCCTTATACCTCAAGCATTCATAAAACACCAAAAACTCTCCAAAAACACATCACTAGCAACCTAAGAAATTAGAGATTCACCTAGTTTCGGGATTCCAATGTTAAAACCCACTTATAAACATTATAAAACATCAAAATCACGATTATAACCAATCAAGAACTCAGCAAAACAGATCCGAAATGAAAATCACTTAATCTCATTAATTAAACCTTGATTTAACCAATTTCCATAATTAAATCATTAAAACTCATTAGAAAACATTAAACAATGATCAAATAATTGGGAATTTTAATAAAGAACCATTCTTTAGAGGAGAAGAATGAACCTTACCTCTAATGAGTGATTTTCCTCTCAATTGGATGTTTACTCTTGAAAAATAGAGAAAGACAATGAGATTTTGGAAAACAAGATTGAAGAACCCATTAGAAATCAAAGGTTTAAGAAATTAAGAACTTTACCTCAAATATTTGATGCAAAGAAAGTGTTTGGCTGAAGAGAAGTTGAGAGAAAAGAAGTTACGTCAAAAACGATTTTTAGGAAATAACCACCATCCTTAATTAATTTCTCTTAATTTCCTTAATTAAAACTCATTAAAAATAATCCCAATTAAGAGGAAAATCAGATTAAAAAATTAGGTAAAATAGCTCCTTAAGGATTCTAAGATTTGACCCTTTTTCAAAATAATCACTAAAAATTGTTTTCATTCTTTACATTTTGGTCACTAGCCAAAATATCTAATTTCCATTTCCCCAAATTGACTTTACCAAAAATATCTATATATTAAATAATTATTTTTAGATATTTTCCCCATATTTTTCTCACACCAAAAATATTTATTCCGATTTAAATCCTGAATCTGACTCAAATCTCTAATCTCGGTCCACCAGACCGTCTAGTAAACATAGAAACTCCTAGGCCCAAAACCAGGGCGTTACAACTCTCCCCCACTTTAGAAATTTTACATGAAGGAAACAAATGCGGAAACTATTTCATCATGTCCGCTTTACTCTCCCACGTGGCTTCCTCAACTCCACAATGTCGCCACAACACCTTTACAAGCTCAATCATTTTGCCACGAAGAACCTTACTACTAGAATCAAGGATCTCAACAGGTTACTCACCATAAGACAAATCCGGTTGCAACTTAATGTTCTCCACCTACATAACATGCGATGGATCCGTTCAATACTTCTGCAGCATCGAGACATGGAACACACCATGAATCTTCTCAAACTTAGGAGGTAACCTCAACCGATAAGCCACAGGACCTACATGCTCCACAAACTCATATGGTTCAATGAACCTCAAACTAAGTTTACCCTTACGTTCGAACTGCATCACCTTCTTCCATGGTGACACCTTTAAGAATACATGATCACCAACAACATACTCAATCTTCATACGCTTCAAATCCGCATAGGATTTTTGACAACCCAAAGCCATTTTCAAGTGATCATAGACAAGCCTCACTTTCTCATTCGTATCTTTCAACACATCCAGTATAGGGACATGCTTTTCTCCAGCCTCAGCCCAACATAAAGGCTTACGACACTTCCTACCATACAAGGCCTTATACGGTGCCATTTGTATACTAGCCTGATAACTATTGTTATAGGCAAACTCCACCAAAGACAAATATTTCTCCCAGGTTCCTTGGAACTCAATGATACAACACCTCAACATATCCTTCAAGACCTGAATCACACGCTCAGACTGACCATCATTCTGGGGATGATACGAAGTGCTGAAATTCAGCCGTATACTCAAAGCTTGATGCAAACACTCCCAAAACCTCGCTATATACTACGGATCCCTATATGAAACTATGGACTTAGGCACCCCGTGCAACTGCACAATCTCAGCAATGTAAAACTCTGCCAACTTATCCTAGGTATACATGGTATGCACATGCACAAAATGTGCACACTTTGTAAACCGATCAACAATCACCCAAATAAAAACCTTATTGGTTGACGTTAACGACAACCTAAACACAAAATCCATGGTGATTCTCTTTCACTTCCATTCCGGTATCCTCAATTGTTACAACAACCCGAAAGGAAACTAATGCTCACCCTTGACACGCTAACATACCATGTATCTAGCAACAAAATCAACCACGTCTTTCTTTAAACCAACCCAATAGTATACTTGTTTCAACCCTCGATACATCTTAGTACTACCGGGATGCATAGCAAAAGGACTAGTATGTACCTCGGTCAAAATGGTATGCCTCAACTCATCATCATTAGGCACCACGATCCTATCTTTAAAACACAACACCCCTTCATCATTAAAGTGAAAATCCGTTGGATTTCCATCCATAATATCCTTAACATGCGATACCAACGCATCATCATAAGGTTATTTTTCCTTGATCAATTGTAACAAGGATGGCTTTACTTGCAACTCGGTCAATAAGCCTCCATCTTGCGTTACACTTAATTGTGCGAACATTACCCTCAATTCCACCACAAGTTTCCTACTCAAAGCATCGGCTACAAAATTAGCCTTCACCGGATGATACTCAATTGTCAAATCATAATCCTTAAGCAACTCCAACCATCTCCGTTGCCTAAGATTCAAATCCTTTTAAGTCATCAAGTATTTCAAACTCTTGTGATCCATGTACACAACACATTTCTCACAATAGAGATAATGCCTCCAAATCTTCAACGCAAACATAACCGCAACGAGCTCAAGATCATGAGTAGGATAGTTGCGCTCGTGCACCTTCAACTATCTAGATGCATAAGCCACAACTTTTCCTCCTTGCATCAATACACGACCCAAACCCACATATGATGCATCGCTATAAACAACAAACTCCTTACCCGACTCAGGTTGAATCAAGATTGGAGCTTGCGTCAAAGCTTCTTTCAACTTTTCAAAAGCCCGATATCTATCATTTGTCCACTAAAAACGAATGTTCTTCTGCAACAACTTGGTTAAAGGAGTAGCAATCTTCAAAAAACCATCAAAAAACCGACGGTAATAATTGGACAACCCAAGGAAACTACAAACCTCTAACAGAGACTTAGGTAGGTTTCAACCTACCACTGCCTCAATCTTGTGTAGATCAACCCTAATTCCTTCGGCCGACACAACATACCCAAGAAAAACAACCTCCCTAAGCCAAAACCCACACTTGCTTAAGTTGGCATACAATTGATTATCCAACAATGCCTGAAGCACAATATGCAAGTGTCTATCATGATCCTTCTCGGTACGAGAGTACACAAGAATATCATCAATAAACACAACCACGAATTGGTCCAAAAACTCATCGAACACCCGATTCACCATGTCCATGAACGCAACAGGGGCATTAGTCAAACCAAACGACATCACCAAAAACTCATAATGTTTGTACCTCGTATGAAAGGCAGTTTTAGGCACATCCGCATCCTTTACTTTCAACTGATAATACCCAGACCTCAACTCAATCTTAGAAAACACCAAAGCACCTCTAAACTGATCGAACAAGTCATCAATCTATGGAAAAGGATACTTATTCTCTACCGTCAACTTGTTCAGTTGCCAATAATCAATGCACATCTGCATTGTGCCATCTTTCTTTTTCACAAACTCCAGCGCACCTCACAGCGAAACACTAGGCCTAATAAACCCTCGACCAAAAAACTCCTGAAGTTGCGTCTTTAACTCCTTCAACTTCTTCAGCGCCATGCGATATGGAGCAATAGACACTAGAGTTGTATTTGCATACAACTCAATGCCAAACTCAACCTCTCTATCCAGTGGAAAACCTGGCAACTCCTCTAGAAAAACACCCGAAAACTCACATACCGTACGGATATCCTGAACACTCACCTCATTTGATATGGGATTCATAACATAGCCTAAGAATGCCTGACATCTAGAATTCAACAAATGACTCACTTCTAGAGCCAAAACAACATTGGGCAAGAACTTAACATTCTCACCCACAACAACCACTTTGTGAACATCAACAAGTTTTAAGGAAATTTGCTTGGTTTCGAAATCAACCATAGCTCTATGCCCAGACAACCAATCCATGCCTGAGATTACGTCAAAACCATGAAATAGCAACTCCATCAAATCAACCGCAAACACATGACCTTGAACCGTTAAAAGGATATCTCCTAAACAACATTATAGTAACAACTGTCTCTCCGAAAGAACTAGTTACATGCATACCCATATCCAACACTTCTACAAGTATATTAAGGAAATGCGCATGCTCATGCAAGATATATGAATGTGTAGAAACAAAATCAACCAAAGAAAACAACGACAAAGATTGCAATGTAAATGTACCTACAATCACATTAGTGTTGGTTCGTCCTTCGCGATGTGCGTACACCCTCACATAACCACCACCCTCAAGTTGAATAGCAATGATATGAGCCATCATTCTTGGACCCTCGTCTCTTCGTTAAAACTGCCCTCGGCCACGACCACGACCTCTTTATGGTGCAACCGCAGATGCTCTGGCTTATCCACCACCCGCCAACAACGAACAATCACGTCTCAAATGATCACTCGATCTACAAATCCAATAAGAGTTAGCAATAACACGTATGAGCCTATCCCTCACGAGCTAAACATGGAAAGTCTCGTCTCATGTGATCACGTGATCTATAAACCCAACATGTATTATGTGTCGCTCTAGCCTGGGTACCCTGACCCCACAATCCTCGCCCAGTACTACCTCTACCTCGTCTTAATTCAGGGCAATATCTTCTATCACAATGCTGCTTAAACTGACCACCACCAGAAATAGAATCTGCAACTCTCTTGCTAGAGCCAGAACCTTCCACACGAACCGATAAACCCATGTTCTGTTCAATGTCCTTCGCCCGTGTAACCAACACGACAAAATCGATATAGTTAGAAGCCAACATATACGTCTTAACATCCTGCACCAATCCGTAACAGAATCGATCACAACGACATCTTTCATCCGGCACCAGTTTAGGAGCATACTGACTCAACCATACAAACTATACCTCATACTCCGCTATAGACATACTGCCCTAAACTAAAGCCATGAACTCTCGCTTCTTCTCATCCAAGTATCTAACTCCCAGATACTTCTTCTTAAATATAGCTCAAAAAAAATCCCAATACATATAACCGAGTTCTATGCTTGCGATTATAGTTGTCCACTAACTATACGCATCTCCTTGCAGTAGAGATACAACACATCCCAACTTACAAGCATCGTTGCACCCTATTCGTTTCAAAATTTGATCAGTATTGGCCAGCCACTCCTTGGATGCCTCTGGTGCCAACCCTCTATACTTGACTCCTCCCAAACTACAGAGGTGTTCTAACGACAACCCTTTCTTTCCAGCAGCTGGCGCAGACACATGCACTCCAGCAACAACAACTTGAAAAGCTCTGGTCATCGCCTGTATCAAAGGCGCCATATAATGCAACACTAGCCCAGCTGGCGCAGGTGGTACTTGCTCCACTCTTACAGGTTGATTCGGCAGAGAGGGTGGCAAACGTCCAGGAGGTATAACATCATCTTCATTACATTGTCCAACGGCAACAACATGTGCCCCAAACCTTAGTTCTCTCCTCGATCCTATCGTGCTAAAATATCTAAGGCATGATAATTAAACCAAAAAAATTAGGCCAGCTTCAAGCAAGGATCCAAGACTTCATTTCCAAATAAAACATTTCAAAATGTAGTAATACGGCAATGTGTCCCACAAATATCCCCCAACATGGCATATGTCAACCAACATACATATAAACAATCACCGTGCATAGCAAACAACAGTAATCAACCAATAACAATATTCTAACAATCGTAATCTCATCCCACATATCGCAAAACTAGCTTTGATACCCCCAAATGTAACCCCCTCGACCTGGCCTAGACGCCAGACTAAACTGAGTGAGCTATATTAGGTTTTGTCAAAACAAAACCCGAAACGATTAATTAAACTTAGGTCTATTTTATGTTTTTACCTTGTCTATATGCAACATTATAACCTAAGGTGTGCATGTTAGAAACGGGTGAAATCTCAACTAAATCGGGCATCGATTAGACATCCAATTATGCAAAATTACAAATTAGGGACTAAACTGCAAGTCTAGAAAGTTACAAGGATTTAATTAAAATTCGAGTTACCAAACCTCAATAATCAGATTACATGCGTGCTTGCCAAATTTCAGCTCAAAACGATACTCCAAACTCATACAATTGCATATATAATATCCAGGGACCAAAACGGAAGAATCTCGTAACTTAAAACCTCCATAACTAACATAACGGCTAGCCGTACCGATACGGTCCCAAGGTGTATCGGTACGCAGACTACACAATCCAAAACTAGATTCCAATGGCTAAAAGGCATACCGATACTTGTCTCTGTGTACCGTACGAGGCCACAAAAAATACATACCTGTACCGATACGGAGCCCCGCGTATCGGTACGTATGGACTTGTAATGTCCAAAATTGCTGGTTTTTCTCTTGAATCATGGATTCAAAGATGCTTCAAAAATCCATATACATGTACACCACTTAACTAAAGATCAAACCATGCCAGAACATCAAGGAAACATGATCAAAACATAGCCACATACTTCAAACACGATTCTAGAGGCATGCTTCCTAGAAACAACCATCCAAAACACGAAACACAAATCCTCATCAAAACCAATAATATAAACGCTCATGCAATGCCACAACAACATTATAAACTTGCACAAATAGAGAGTTTAGCAAATAACCCACCCCAAACAACAATGAACCCCATTGCCTTTATTACTTCTAGTCTAGTTCAAAAACCATACTTTTGAGTTATTCAAGTCCTTGGAATTCGTCTCGCTTTCTCGCTGCCTCCAACCTTTAATTCTCTGCACTGATAGACAAAGAGAGCGTAAGCACACAAGGCTTGGTGATGAGTACTCAAAACACAACACCATCAATGCATTTAAAACCGGTTTCCAATTCACAAGAGTTCATCGTTTTAAAACATCAATGCCATTCAAACTATGCACTTAACATTTTCAAAATATGCATATTAAACCATATGCAACATGTATCATGGATCAACAACAAATCCCATTTGCTAACCCTCAATTTAAGCCTTCCCATGCATAACAATATATATGCAAAGCTTAAAGAGTAAATATGTATAAACCAACATTATAATCAACATCCATCAACATGATAAGTTGACAATTATATTGGCTTTCAAGTGACCATAAACCAAGTTCCACTTTCATAAAATATTACATCGGATACATGGATTCAACAAGTGTCCTCTCAACACTTCATGCCATCTCATTCGAAATTATAGTACCACTCACAAATGGGGTACAATCACAACCCCTCTCATCGATTAGATGTATAATCCACTAACGGGAGTTTTCAGTACCATATAACCCCTCGACCGTTAGGGTACTCGTGGTGGAGTATTCGATACACATAAACCCCTCAACACCCGATACGACTTAACTATAGTGCACTATCAATCCTATGGCCGGCCAACTATATTTGATAACATTTTAAACCACATCACTTGCCAATATAATTCATTATTAACCATGTACCCCACTACTTTTATATGCATGAATCAAAACAATTTCCAAAGCAATAAACCATGTATTAAACAAGTATTCCACATACTTACATGGATCATTTACCAAATGCATCTATCATTATTATATGATCAAAAACAATATAAAACATACTTTAAATCATGTTTAAATAGTGGTACCATGTAATCAAAAACAAGTGAATAAAAATAATTTTGCTAAAGCACGACCGAGGAAGAAATCTTTTTATACTTACTTCTGAGTTTAAACCAACGTTTCAAGCTTATTTTAAACTCCCAAAATAATTGTAAATCATTTCAAAGCTGAAATCCATATTCTCACTCATCGACAGCGCAAAGCCTCATTCGCCAATGCGAAACACTCATTTAAAGCTTACGAAGCGACGCTTCAAGCTTGAAGATCAACCTCCCCTGATTTTACCACACAAAAGCATAGGATCCAATGCATCAAAATGCATTCACAAACCCAACAACATCAATCCACAACAATCTTCTACAAACTCTAGCCGAAACCTTTCCAAAACTACCGAAATCAACATCAAACATCTTTCAAACTTAACCCAGCCAAAACCTAAAGGTTTGATCCATCAATTAACTTCAATTTACCTCCAAAAACAACCTATTACCATTTATATACTTTCAGCATTCATTAATCAACCAAAACTCACCAAAAACACAACACTAGAAACCTAGGAAATTAGAGATTCACATAGTCTCGAGATTCTAATGTTAAAACCAACTTAATAACATTATAAAAAATCAAAATAATGATTAAAACCAATCAAGAACCCAGCAAAATAGATCCAAATCGAAAATCACCAAACCTCGTCAATTAAACCTTGATTTAATCAATTTCCATAATTAAATCATTTAAACTCAATCGAAAACATTTATAAAGGATCAATAACTTCAAATTTTCAATAAAAAACCATTTTTTAGAGGAGAAGAACGAACCTTACCTCTAATGAGTGAGTTTCCTCTCAATTGAATGTTTTCTCTTGAAAAACAAAGAAATACAATAAGATTTTGTAAAACAAGATTGAAGAATCCATTAGGAATCATAGGTTTAAGAAATCAAGAACATTCCTTAATTTTTTGATGAAAAAGAAAGTGTTTGGCTGACGAGAACTTGAGAAAAAGGTTTGAGAAAAGAAAGTTGCGTCAAAAGTGATTTTAGGAAATAACTACATTCCTTAATTAAATCGCCTTTAGTTTCCTTAATTAAAACCCATTTAAAATAATCATAATTGAGAGAAAACTTAGATTAGACCAATTGGTAAGTTAGCTCCTTAAAGATTCAAAGTTTTACAACTCTCCCCCACTTAAGAAATTTCATCCTCGAAATTTTACCCGAAGGATACAAATGCGGAAACTATTTCATCATGGCTGCCTTACTTTCCCACGTGGCCTCCTCAACTCCACGGTGTCGCCACAACACCTTCACAAGCTCAATCATTTTTCCACAAAGAACTTTACTATTAAAATCAAGGATCTCAATAGGTTCCTCATCATATGACAAATCCGGTCACAACTCAGTGTCCTCTACCAGCATAATATGCGACGGATCTGACCGATGCTTCTGTTGCATGATGTGATGTACTATAAATAAAATGCAAAAGGTGCAAGTATATACGTCCAAACAAGTAATAAATTGATGAGTGAGTATCATCTCCACAGGATTAGAGGTATTTCAAGCAAAGCTCAAGCACGCAAACACAAACTGAAAATAAATGCAATAGCGAGAGGGAACAAGCTAAGAAATGTTGTAGCAAACAACTGTAATAAAAACTGCAATGAACTAAAGATACTTTGAACGTTCTCGCATGTGTGTGAAACTCTCAATTGGGATGACAAGCTGGGTTTATTAAGGAATCCTATGCCTAGTTCTCATGAATGGTTGACACTTTCCAGCTTATAACATGCTCGACAGAGTTTACTTAGGTGTTTCTAAACTATCTCTAGCAAGAAACCTAACAGCAAGAATGCTATGGCAATACCTCTCAGTGTGAACCCTAGAAAGCTATCGTCCTTGAAGTTCCACTCCTTTTAGTCGTTGAAACTTTATCTTTATCTCTAAGGTAAGTTAGGGTTTTGCCTCTCAGCATCAAACCCCATTCCCACGTAGATGTAAGCTTAACTCTCTCAAACATTAAGCTATCAAACACCTAAGTAACGGCTAACTCTCAAAAGCTCGTACAAACTTAAGGCAATAAAAACTGAACAAAGTATATAAAGAACTAGAAAATACTAAAACATCCATTTAGACTAAAACATAATCATCCACAATAAACCCAAGCAACTTAAAGTTAGTTCATGGATGGGCAAATATCATCCATAATCATTTGTCTAAATCAACCTATCCCGGAAGAATATGCTAAAGCAAAGAGCAACTAAGGGTAAAAGAAACTCCCAAGTCACCGTGGACTGCCGTGAACCACCTCAAGCTTGTTGCTTCTCTCAAAGGCTAGCAAGATCTTCCCTTTGGAGCTCTAACAATGGAGGACGCAGTGAAGAAGAAGAAGAAGAAGAGTGGCTACCTCTTCCTTTCTCTTTCTTTTCTCATAAACATTTTTTTAGCCTCCTTTTAATGTGGGTGTCCTTTTCTTTATATAGTGGGGGCTCTTAGGGTTTTGTGCCCTTAATTCCTTGTGTACCCTAGGGAATATTCCCTTCATATGTAGGGGTACAGCTGGCTGGTGGAATCACGTGTGGAGGCTGCAAAATGTCTTCATTCATTTGTCTCTTGTGCACCCAAAAATGCCATACAAAATGCCATAGCATATTGCCATTTGATCTACAATGCTCCTCAACTTTCCTGCACATCACCACACCAGAACAAACCTTTCCCAAGCAACACAAATTTCATAAATAAATAAAAACAACCAATCAAACACCACCAAATGCAACTATATACAATGAAATGAGCTTGAAACTAAGCAATAACCTAAGTAAAAAGGCATAAAATGTATCATTTTTACAAGATTAATCTCAAACTCATCATGATTCTTCTCCAACTCAAGAGGTAACCTTAAACGATAAGCCACAGGACCAACATGCTCCACAACCTCATACGATCCAATGAACCTCAGACTAAGCTTACCCTTACGTCTGAACCACATCACCTTCTTCCAAGGTGAAACCTTTAAAAACACATGATTACCAACAGCGTACTCAATCTCTCTACGCTTCAAATTTGCATAGGATTTTTGGCAATCCGAGGTCGCCTTCAAATGATCACACACAAGCTTAACTTTCTCATTCATGTCTTTTAACACATCCGACATATAAACATGCTTTTCCCCAATCTCAGCCCAACAAAAGGGCATACGATACTTCCTACCATACAAGGCCTCATACGGTGCCATTTGTATACTAGCCTGATAACTACTGTTATAGGAAAACTCCATCAAAGACAACTATTTCTCCTAAGTTGGAACTCAATGATACAACACCTCAACATATCTTCAAAGACTTGGATCACACGTTCAGCCTGACAATTCGTCTGAGGATGAAACGAGGTATTGAAATTCAAATATGTACCCAAAGCTTGATGCAAACACTCCTAAAACCCCACTGTAAACCATGGATCCCTATCCAAAACTATAGACTTAGGCACTCCATGGAAACGCACAATCTCAACAATATATAGATCTGCCAAGTTATCCAAGGTATACATCATATGCACTTGCACAAAATGTGCACACTTTGTAAACCAGTCCACAATCACCCAAATGAAATCCTTCTTAGTGGACATCAACGGCAACCCAGACACAAAATCCATGGTGATTCTCTCCCACTTCTATTCCCACATCCTCAACGGTTGCAACAACCCAGAAAGAAACTGACGCTCAACTTTAACACGCTGACACACCATGCATCTAGTAACAAAATCAACCACATATTCTTTTAAACCAACTCAATAGTACTCTTCCTTCAACCCTCATCACATCTTAGTACTATCGGGATGCATAGCACAATGACTAGTATGTGCCTTGATTAGAATAGTACGCCTCAACTCACCATCGTTAGACACCACTATCAAATCTTTAAAACACAACACCTTATTTTCATTAAAGTGAAAATTATTAGGATTTCCATCCATGATATCCTTAACATAACGCATCATCATAAAATTACTTTTCCTAAATCAACTGTGACAAGGATGACTTACATGCAACTCGGCCAACAAGCCTCCATCCCATGTCATACTTAACCGCGCAAACATCACCCTCAACTCCATCACAACTTCCCTACCCAGAGCATCGGCTACAACATTAGTCTTCCCCAGATGATATTCAATCAACAAATTATAATCCTTAAATAACTCCAACCATCCACGTTGTCTAAGATTCAAATCCTTTTGAGTCATCAAATAATCTAAACTCTTGTGATCCATGTATACACAACGCACTTCTCACCATAGAGATAATGTTTCCAAATCTTCAAAGCAAACACAACTACGACAAGCTTAGGATCATGCGTAAGATAATTACGCTCGTGCACCTTCAACTATCTAGATGCATAAGCCACAACTTTACCCTCTAACATTAACACACAACCCAAACCCACATATAACGCATCGCTATAACAACAAACTTCTCAACCAATTCAAGCTGAATCAAGATTGGAGCTTGTGTCAGAGCCTCTTTCAACCTTTCAAAAGCTCACGTCTATCCTCCGTCCACTGAAAACAGATATTCTTTTGTAACAACTTGGTCAATGGAGCAACAATATTAAAAAAACCATCCAAAAACTGACGGTAATAACCTACCAAACCAAGAAAACTACGAACCTCCGATACAGACTTAGGTGACTTCCAGCCTATCATCGCTTCAAAACTAGCACACTTCAACCTTCCAAGAACTAATCTCTAACATCTTGAACACACCTTGAGAACTCCAAAGAACCACATTACTAAAGCTACTTATATAACCTACCTTGCTTATATCATCACTTCATCGACCCCGAAAAAGTTATCTGTAAGTGTGAAAATATGTATGCATGATTACTTATATGCCCTCATAGATGTCTATATGTATGTATGTAAATCTCTAATGTCATGTCCAAATATATGCATGTACTGGCATATATATATATAAATGTTTTTGCACTGTGCATGTTTAACTGTTCACACTTACTAAAAACGTTCTCAGAACCAGTATTTCTTCCAACAAACCAAAACTCGCACTTACCCAAATAAGAAACAAACATTCGCTCTGCCATAAAAACTTGCTAAACCATTCATACTTGTCGATTAATATTCTTTTTTGTACCTTTGTTCACAAGAATATCATCCATAAACACAACAACAAACTGATCCAACCACTCGTGCAATATCGGATTCATTATATCTATAAACACAACCGACGTATTGATCAAACCAAACGGCATCAATAAAACTCCTAATGCACGTACCTCAAATGAAAGATAGCCTTAGACACACCCACATCATTTACCTTCAACTGATAATACCCAAACCTTAAATCAATCTTAGAAAACACCAAAACACCTCCAAACTAATTGAACAAAACATCAATATATAGCAAAAGATACTTATCCTTAACCGTCAACTTGTTCAATTACCGATAATCAATGCATATTTGTATTGTGCCATCCTTCTTTTTCACAAACAATACTGGTGCACCCCACGGTGAAATAATAGGCCTAATAAACCCTCCATCATGCAACTCTTAAAGCTGCATCTTTAACTCCTTCAGCTCCATGCGATAGGGACCAATAGACACTAGAGCTGTATTCACATACAACTGAATGCCAAACTCAATCTCCCTATTCGACGATAAACCCGACAACTCCTTCAGAAAAACACCCAAAAACTCACATACGTGACGAATGTCCTGAACACATAACTCTGATTCTAGATTCATAAAATAGGCTAGGAATGACTGGCATCTTGAATCCATCAAACGACTCGCTTCTAAAGTCGAAAGAATATTAGACAAGAACTTAGCATTCTTGCCCATGATTACCACCTCGTAATCATCAGCAAGTTTTAAAGAAACTCGTTTGGTTTCAAAATCAACCATAGAACTATGCTTAGACAACCAATCCATACACAGGATTACATCAAAACTGTGAAACGACAACTGCATCAAATTAACCGCAAACACATAACCTCAATCAGTCAAAAGACATCTCCTAAAAAAACATCTCAACTGATTGCTCAATCCCCAACTCCAACAAGAATTAGCAACAAAAGGCATAGGAACATGTCCCTCACGAGCCAAACGTAGACAATCTCGCCTTATGTGATTACTCGATCCACAAATCCAAAAAGTATTATGCACTGTTCTGGCCTGGGTACCTTGACCTTGTGATCCTCAACCATCACTATCTCCACCTTGCCTCAACTCAGGTGATACCTTTTTTCACAATGCTTTTTAAACTAACCACTACCTAAACTAAAGTTCGCAACTCTTTTACCCAATCCAGAACCTCCCATACGAGATGTTAAACCCAAGTTTTGCTCAACGTTCTTCGCCCTTGTAACCAACATGTCAAAATTGGTGTAGTTAGTAGCCAACATGTATGTCTTAACATCCTGTACCAATTTGTAACAGAATCGATCACAACGATGCCTCTTATTCGGTACCAGTTTAGGAGCATACTGGCTCAACCGGGCAAACTAAACCTCATATCCTACCAAGGACATACTACCCTAAACCAAAGCCATGAACTCTCATTTCTTCTCATCCAAGTATCTAACTCCCAGATACTTCTTCCTAAAAATAGTTCATAAGAACTCCCAAGTTACATTATCGAGTTCCATGCGTGTAGTCACAATTTTCCACCAACTCTACGCGTCTTCTTGCAACAAGGATACAACACATCCCAGCTTACGGTCATTGTTGCACCTCATTTGTACCAAAATTTGATTTGTGCAAGCCATTTATCCCTCAAATACCTCGGGTTACAACCCTCTAAACTCAAAGCCTCCCAAACTATGCAAGCATTCCAACGGTAACCCTTTTTACACAATAGCTGGTGCAGGCACTTGCACTCCAGCAACGACAGCTTGAAAAGCTTCAATCATCACCTATATCAAAAGTGTCACAACACCCAACACTGGTCCAACTAGCACAAGTGGTACTTGTTTTAGGGTGGTAAACCCCCAAGAGATATAACATTCTCCTCGTCCCCTTGCCCAACGAAAACAACATTCACGCTAAACCTTAACTCTTTCCTCGGTCGTAACAAAACAATTATATCTAAGTTATGATAATTACACTAAAACAAAAATAGTTAGGCCAACTTCAAGCAAGGATCCAAGACTTTCTTTCCAAATAAAACATTTCAGACTGTAGTAATAAGGCAATGTGTCCCAGAAATATCCCCCAACATAACATATGTCATGCAACAGACATATAAACAATCAATATGTTTATAAACAATCATCGTGCATAGCAAACACCAGTAATCAACCAATAACAGAATTTTAACAATCATAATCTCATCCCACTTATCTCAAACTTGGATTTGATACCACCAAATGTAACCGCCTTAACCTGGTCTAGACACAAGACCGAATCGAGCGAGCTACATTGGGTTTGCCAAAACAAACCTAAAAAGATTTAACTTGAAACACATCTATTTTTTTCCTTTTATCTTATCTAGATGCAACATTATAACATATGGTGTGCTTACTGGTAGTGGGTGAAATTTCAACTCAATCGGGCATCGAATCGACATCCAATTGCACGCAATTGTAATTTAGGGACTAATTTGAAATTCTGGAGAATTACAAAGAATTGATCCATTTTGAAGTTATCAATCCTTAATTAGTCAAGTTCCATGCTCACATG
The DNA here is from genome assembly GCA_019671005.1 of Hibiscus mutabilis. NCBI lineage: Eukaryota > Viridiplantae > Streptophyta > Magnoliopsida > Malvales > Malvaceae > Hibiscus > Hibiscus mutabilis. The sequence continues at coordinate 68,678,932 of CM033714.1, read as the reverse complement.
TCAAATTTCAGCTTAAAAAGACCATTCAAACTCATTTAATTGCATGCATAACAATCAGGGACCAAAACAAAAGAATCTAAAACCTTTAACATCCATAACAATAGACATAACGACCAGGCATACAGATACGGTCAAAAAGTGTACAGATACGCAGGGGCATATCAATATGGCCCATAGGCATATCGATACGGGGGATACAAATCATTTTCCCACAATTCCATTAGCACAAAATCGTATCGGTACACCTCTACCCGTACCAATACTCAGGCTAAAAATACACATACCCGTATCGATACACCTCTACCTGTACCGATACGCTTGGACCTGAAATATCCAATTTTGCTAGTTTTTCATACAATCAAGGTTCCAAACATGCTTTATCAAACCCCAAATATATACACAACAATTCTAAAGATCAAACTATGTGAAAACTTTGTAGAGACATGATCAAATTGTGGCATTATACTTCAAACGGAAATCTAGAGGCATGCTTCGTAGAAAATAACCAACCGCCATACGAAGCATAAATCCAAGGCAAAAACCAAACATATAAGGCCAATTACAATCCAAAATAACAATACAAACTTGCTCAAATAAGGAGTTTAGCAAAACCCTCCAAAAACAACATTAAACCCTATTGCCTTTATTAATACTAGTCTAGCTTGAAACCATACTCTTGAATAACCGAAGACCTTGGATTCCCTTCGCTTGCTTGTTGCCTCCAAACCTTTAATTCTCTGAATTGATGGACAAAGAGAGCGTAAGCACACTAGGCTTAGTGAGGAGTGCTAAAACAACACACCATCAATGCATTTTAAAACCATTTTCCAAAACCATATTGAAATCGTCATTTCAATCATCTTATAAAATATCATGCATTGAAAAACTTGCACTTAACACTTTCAAAAACCAACATATTAAACCATATGCAACATGTATCATGGATCAACACAAATCTCATTTGCTAACCCTCAATTTAAACCTTCCCATGCATAACAATCCATATGCAAAGCTTAAAGAGTAAACATGTATAAAAAGCATTATACATCAACATGATACATTAACAATTATATTGGGTTTCAAGTGATCATAAACCAAGTTCCACGTTCACAAAATATTACATCAGATACACGGATTCAACAACTGTCCTCTCAACACTTCATGCCAGCTCGACTGGAATTATAGTTCCACTCACAACTGGGGTACAATCACATCCCCTCTTATCGGTGAGATGCATAATCCATTAACGGGAGTTTTCGATACTATATAACCCCTCGACCATTATGGTACCATGGTGGAGTATTCGGTATACATAAACCCCTCAACACCCTAAGCGACTTAATTATAGTGCACTATCAATCCTATGGCTGACCAGCTATATCCGATAACATTTTAAACCACATCACTTGCTAATATAATTCATTATTAACCATGTACCTCACTATTTTTATATGCAACATCAAAACCATTTCATATTCATTAAACCATGCATTACAAGTATTCCAAATACTTACATGGATCATTTACCAAATGCATCCATCATCAATATATGATAAAAAAACAATATAAAATATACTCAAAACATGCTTTAACAGTAGGTTCCATGTATTTCAAAAACAAGTGCATAAAAATAATTTCAGCAAAGCATGACCGAGGGAGAAATCTCTTTATACTTACATTCGAGTTTAAACCAGCATTTCAAACTCAATTTAAACTCCCAAAATAACATTTAAACAATTTCAAAGCTGAAATCTATGTTACCACTCGTCGACAGCGCAAAGCCTCATTCGACAATGCGAAACACCCCTCCAAAGCTTCCGAAGCGATGCTTTAAGCTTCAGGATCAACCTCTCATAATTTTACCACACAAAATTAGATGATCCAATGCATTCACAAACCCAACAACAACAATCTACAACAATCCTATACAAACTCTAGCTGAAACTTTTCCAAAACTACCGAAATCAACATCAAACATCTTCAAACTTAACCCAGCCAAAACCTAAAGGTTTGATCCATCAATTAATTTCAATTTACATCCAAAAACAACCTATTACCATTCTTATACTTTCAACATTCATTAATCAACCAAAACACGCCAAAAACACAACACTAACAACCTAGGAAATTAGAGATTCACATAGTTTCAGGATTCCAATATTAAAACCAACTTAATAACATTATCTAACATCAAAATCATGATTAAACCAATCAAGAACCCAGCAAAATAGATCCAAATAGAAAATCACCAAACCTCATCAATTAAACCTTTTAACCAATTTCCACAATTAAATCATTTAAACTCAACAGAAAATATTTATAAAGGATCAATAACTTGGTAATTTCAATAAAGAACCATTCATTAGAGGATAAGAATAAACCTTACCTCTAATGAGTGAGCTTCCTCTCAATTGGATTTTTCTCTTGAAAAACAAAGAAATACAATAAGATTTTGTAAAACAAGATTGAAGAATCCATTAGGAATCATATGTTTAAGAAATCAAGAACATTACCTCAATTATTTGATAAAAAATAAATTTTTTAGTTGAAGAGAAGTTTAGAGAAAAGTTTGAGAAAAGAAAGTTACGTCAAAAGTGATTTTAGGAAATACATTCCTTAATTAAATCCCCTTTAATTTCCATATTCAAAACCCATTTAAAATAATAATAATTAAGAAAAGACTTAGATTAGACCAATTGGTATATTAGATCCTTAAAGATTCAAAATTTTGATCCGTTTTCAAAACAATCACTAAAAATAGTTTTTAATCTTTACATTTTGGTCACTAGCGCAAAATAACCAATTTTCAAATTCCATTTTCAAAAATTGTCTTCACAAAAAATATCTATATATTAAATAATGATTTTTAGTTATTTTCCCCAAATATTTTCTCACTCAAAAATATTTAATCTGATTTTAATCCTAAATCTGACTCTAATCTCTAATCTTGTCCACAAGACCGTTTACTCAGCATAAAAACCACTAGGACCAAAACTGGGGCATTACAAATCTTTGATGCAAAAAATATTTTTGGCTAAAGAGAAGTTGAGAGAAATGTTTGAGAAAAGAAGTTACCTCAAAAGTGATTTTTAGGAAATAACCACCATCCTTAATTAATTCCCCTTATTTTCCTTATTTAAAACTCATTAAAAATAATTCCAATTAAAAGGAGAATCATATTAAAACATTAGGTATAATATCTCCTTAAGGATTCTAAGATTTGACCCATTTTCAAAATAGTCACTAAAAATAGTTTTCATTATTTACATTTTGGTCACTAACCAAAATGTCCAATTTCCAAATTCCATTTTCCAAAATTGAATTTACTAAAAAATCCATATATTAAATAATGATTTTTAGATATTTTCCTCATATTTTTCTCAAACCAAAAATATTTATTTTGATTTAAATCATGAATCTGACTCGAATCTCTAATCCCGATCCACCGAATTGTCTAGTCAACTTAGAAACTCCTAGGTCCAAAACTAGGGCATTACACTATTCTTTTTGTCTTGTGCTGAGAATCAAATGTCTCATCACTCCCGAAGGTGATGGCTCGAATGACTTAACATCATACCCGAAGGACTTATTTATGACCCGAAGGTTTTAGGATCGTAATGCACTTTCTGTCTTGTGCAAACAATCAAATGTGCACATCACTCCCAAAGGTGATGGCTCAAAGGACTTAACATCATGCCCGAAGGTTTTAGGATCGTAATGCATTTTTCTCTTATGCATACAATTAAGTATTCGCATCACTCTCGAAGGTGATGGCCCGAAGGACTTAACATCATGCCTAAAGGACTTACTGATGACCGAAGGATTTAGAATTGTAATGCACTTTCTATCTTGTACATACAATCAAGTATTCACATCACTCCCGAAGGTGATGGCCCGAATGACTTGTTGATGACTCGAGGGATTTAGAATTATGCTGTACTTTCTGTCTTATGCATGCAATTATAAAATCTTTGTTGTGATTCGCCTCTTAAAACGGGTTGAAATCTTTTATAAAATCCACCTCTTCAAACGGGTTGAAATCTTTACTGAGATCCGCCTCTTCAAATGGGTTGAAACCTTTGTTGAATCTTTGTTGGATCTACTTCTCCAATCTCGAAGTCGTAGATTGAAATATTGCTTATTCATTGCTAATTCTTGTAAATTCCTACCAAAATGTGCAAAATGCTTGGAATGCATGAGTTAGTATGCTCATTATCCTATAGATGCCTAACTATATATGGTGCATGAATTGTGACAACTGGGAACCACTTGGACAGGCTCTGATCCTCTTTCCTTCTCTGTTGAGTTTTCTTTTTTTTTTTGTAGTAATGGTACCTCATCTATTTAGATTGTTCTCCTTAAATCTTGCTTAACTTGATCTTTATGAGATTTGTCTTAAGCTCTTACTGTCTTCACGCTCCGACAAAATTTACCCCAAAATTTACTATTGAACTCTTATTCTTTATGAGCCGATCTTGACTTCTTCAAATTCTTTTCAACTCTGTATCCTCTCTTATCTATTATGATTTGAACTCTTATGCACAACGATGTCCCATTGATTTTTTGTTTCTTTCCCCATCATGTAGAATTTGCCCCTCTTTCATCATTTAGGGCGAGCAAATTCCTCAAGTCCGTGGACTTTTATCAAGTTCATTCTTTTACAACTAGAACTTCATGGTAAAAACTTACTTTAGGTCCCTGAAATATCTGATGTATACATTCTTGTCATTGTTCTTACCATGACCCTTGATGGGTAATTCCTTTTTTTGACCAGAAGACTGTCAAACAAATTAGCGTCTCATACTCAGCCATATCTTTACCATGTCAGATCGATCATTTGCATCCATAATCTTGCATTTTGAAGTTTATCTCTGAAGCAATACAAGGAAATCTTTTTGTTTATAAAAATGTCAGCTTGTTGATCAACATTTCAATGAAGGATACCTTATAAGACCTAAAAAATCAGAGTCTTAATATAAAGAAAGAAAACATAATGGGATACCCTAGATATCAAGTGCAAGAGCATCTTAGATTCAACCCTCTCATTGGTAGCATAACTCTCGAATTTTGTGGCAACGTCTGAAGTTATGCAATTTCCTCCAAATCACTCAGTTCACACCATATGATTACCGTGTTGCTCGATCCAATCAGAAACAACTCCTTTTTCATTCTCTTTATTCATTTCCATTCATAAATGTGTTCAAGTTTTTCGGACTTGTTTAACCAATAGAGTGAAAAAATATCGTTCTAAGAATAGAATTCTATAAGTGCATGTGTGTGCTTCTAACTGTTATTAGCTATTATTATATATTATTATACGCATATCTTTAAAGATACATCTCTAACGTCAAGGTATTGAACAGGTGGAGCTTAGCTCCTTATTAGATTTGTCGACTCCCCCACAGCTCCATCAGAGTGCTTCGAGACTTATTTATTCAATAGTTTATCACCTCACTCTTTTTCTTTTTCTTTTCTCTTTTTTCTCTCATTTTTCTTCTCTCCTTTTCTTTTTACTCTTTTTTATTTCTTTTTTCCTTCTCTATTTTTCTTTCCAATTTTTTTCTTTCCCCACTTTTTTTCTTTTTCTTCTCTTTTCCTTTTCAACTTTTCTTTTTTTTTTCTTTTTTTCGCTCTATTTTTTTTCTTTTTCTTTCTCTCTCTTATTGTGTTTTTTGGGTATAGAAGATTACGATTTGAACTTCAATTTCAAGCAACTCTACTTTGGTTAAAATTGTCTAGCCCACTTCTCTTTTTATGAATTTCAAAGATTTTTCATCGAACATCATCAAAGGTGTAGTAATATGGTCGTTTCTTACTTTGCCAACCAGAGTAGTCTGAGAAATAAATTTCCCTTCATCGTCTTTACAACATCCAAACAATCTTTGTACCAGAATCAATGTCGCATCTTGCAATTGGCATCTAGGGGCCTATAAGAGTAAGAGGAGATATACATATATTCACGGAAAAACATCTCTGTATTGAAATGAAACCAACATTATGACATATGCCCTTAGAAAAATGATCTCTACTACTTTCAGGCTAGCAGTAGCAGAATTATTTCTGAGTATCACTTCAGAAATAGTCAATGTGAATTGTACCCTCATGATGCACATACATGGGTAAGACACACTTCTCAGAATTCCAGACAATTTTGGAAGTATTCATCTTGGCCTTCTAATTCTTCAGTTTGTTTAACAGCTTGCCCCACTCCTTGCCATTGTTAAACTAATTCTCGTATCAAGAATCCATTACTGAATAACTTCTTGATTTCTTCCATTAAAGGCCTACACTTCTTGGTAGCATGTCATGGTTCCTCCATGTGAAAGTCACAAACATTGTCTGGATCATAGCTATGGGTAGATGCTTTAGCACTACCTTCATTGGCCTAGGAATGAAATGTTATCCTTCAATAAAGAGAGGAAATAAGTCTGAAATAAGTACTCTGAATATCTCAAGATTTGCACTTGCTCAAGGAATTTTCTGTGGTTGTTTTGAGGAATCAGCTGGCCTTTCTCTCTTGCAGCTTCGACAGCTTTGAACATTACATTCATTCACCTCTTTCTTTTTTCTCTCTTTATGATTAGCATGATCTTCAAACATTGGTCCAATTTTCCCTTGCTAGATCCCAATTTCTATTGCTTCTCCACTCACCATGAGGCGACTGAAACTGCCCTTTGAATTCACAAGCATTTTCTCAAAAAAGGGAGATGGAAGAGTTTGAAGAAAAATGAGAGATATCTCTTCCTCTTCCATGGGAGGTTGTACATGGCTGATAATCCTCGCCGCCTCAATCCATAGTCTTTATAGCTTTTATTGACCTTTATATTCACGTTATGTAGAAAATGGTGATCTGGCGCCAGGTTTATAACATACTTGAACTGCCCCAAAAATGCTTTGGCCAAATCAACCCATGACTGAATCTGTTCTCGACTTAATCTGTTGTACCACACTACAGCAGGTCCAACCAAGCTATCGTGAAAATAGTGGATCAACAATTTATCATCATCCAAATGTCCTTCTATTTTTCTACAGAACATTGCCAAGTGGATTTTAGGACAGCTAGAACCGTCATATTTCTCAAAATTGGAGACTTTGAATTCAGACGGAATAACCAGATCAAGGACTAAACATAATTCTCTTGCATCAAATTTGGGATTATTGATGCCTTTTTTCTGCCTTAATTACTTCCTTAAGTCTTGCACATCTATCGTCAAACTGCTCGAGCCTTAATCTTGGAATGATAGGCTACCTATCTCTACATTCGGGTTAGATGTCCCGGGGTAAATTGTCAAACATGGTGTAGCAGTGTGGTTCTTTACATTTTGTTGAGGCTTGGTCATCCGTTCTTGTAACCCTTCTTGAGCATGTTCAATTCCTCCCATATCTTCATCCATGATAATAGATTTTCAAACTTTCACTGATTCCCATATTGCTGCCATCAAAACCTCAATTATGTAGATCATGACTGTTAATACAATGTTATTAAATGATTATGTTGATAACTATGCACTGCATGAATGCATGAATGTATGAGGTATTGATTCTAAAAGTGGTTATCATAGAACAACTTTCATTGAAATAAAAGGATTCAATACATCAGATATCAGATACTACAAATATTGGTGAGCTTTAACTCTCAACTTCCTAACTTCCTCTAAGAGCCAAGTCAGCTTCCCTCTGTGATCTATGCTGGATAAATATTCTGACTCAGTGTCATTGCTTCATCAGCTAGATCTGACACTTTTTGAGCCACTTCTTGTGCTTGAGTAACAATAATTTTTATGTCATCATCCATTTCTCGTATTTTCATTCTCGATCTATGAAATTGGACATGTCGCTTCTCCTCACTTTCTTGACAATCTTTCTTAACATCATCAACAAGATCTTTGTACATCATCGTAAGATTGAGGTATTCATCTACCTTCTTCTTTAGTGTTTCATTTTCAATTTGACTGTCATTCAGCTTGTTAGTAGTATCCTTATACATATGCATGTACTTAATCATCATCTCGTGCTTAGCTTGACTAACCCTTAGATCATTCATGAAAGTATTACACTGTATTTCCATTGCCCGCAGATCACACGAGAGCGCATTGGCTCGATTTTCACCTACTTTAGAGCTATTTTCCAGTATTTAGCTTCATACTTCAGTTCTTTGACTCTTTTCTTCAACTGTTCCAAATTCACACCCAAACCAACATTCTTGAGCATCAAACAAAGTTCTTGATAACCGAATTGCAAACTTTTCAATGCCTCATTCAACTCATCTCTCTCTTGCCTTAATTTTCTTATTTGAGTCTCATATTCGAACTAATGCCCCTCTTTTTGGATATTTACATCTTGAATTTCATGTTCATCCACTGAATTGGTACGACTTTTTGTTCCAAATTTCACTTTCCATGCTCCAAAAGAATTTGAAATCGATGTTTGAGGGTGATGCAATTCTCAATAGAATGTCCTTGAATTTCATCATGAAATTCACAATGAGCATTAACATCATACCACTTTGGATACGGAGGTTGTAAATGTGTAAGGAAAAATGGGGTCACCAATCAGGCCTTCAACAATTGAAGATATAGTTCTTTATATGAATAAGAAATTGGATCAAAATGATGTTTGTTATCTCATGTCTTCTAACAATCAACTGAGAAACGCTGAAATTTGAACTTTGCCTTGGACACTTACTTGATTCTGATGGACTGATGCTTTCCTCCACTTTTGCATCTCCAGGTGTTCTATTAATTGTCAGGCTTTTAGGAAATTTGGGCATTCCATCTTCAAAACTCAACATATCTACTCAAATAAGATTTTCAGCCTTGTTCTTCAGAGCCTCACAATTCTCAGTAGAATGGTCCGAACTTCCTTGATGGTAATTACATTCTGCATTGCTGTCACAGTCCTCAGGATAAGAAGACACTTTGGGCTTGGACGAAACTCGGACCATAAGATTTTTCTCCACAAGTACACGAAGCAATTATGTATATATCGTCAGAATTGAATTAAAAGATCCTCCATTATTTTCCACTTGGCTTCTTCTTAGCCTATCATCACCTTCTTGGAATTTGACCCACTTATACCTCCAATTGGTTTGTTGATGCAGACTGTAACAGTGCATGAACTTGACTGTTTATTCATGTACTGGTTTTTGTTCGGTTCTCATTTTAGTTTAGTGTGCCCTTTTCTTTGGTCATAGTTGTCATCATATTCATCATCTTAACCATTTGCCTTTTTTAGTTCTTGCATCTCATTCTTATTAGCATCAGCACTAACAAAACCTAATGTGTGACACTTGGATGAACTACCCTTCACTTATTCCGTAACTTGTCCCGGACACTACCTCATACTTGCACTCTCCTCTATCGGGTTACAAATCCTTTTATCCATCATGATCATCTTCTAATGATAACCACTTTTGAATTAATACCTCTATGTAATGAAGATACAGTGCAAAAATGCAAAACAAAAATAAAACAAAAGAAATGAGTCAGTATGGTGGAATGATATTAAAGGCAACAATTTAAATTAAATTAATACAGTAAAGCAGGTTATATTGAGCAGAGAGAATAACCAGAGAAACGTATTTAAATCGGCAACACCTATTATAGGTTCCTGCTGGCTCTAATGGGGTAGGCTTTTAAATTACATGTGGTTTTTGTTCTAGACTCTAGGTACCCGAACTATCGTCACTGTTTATTCCGATAGTAAGACATCGATTCGGGAGTATACGACCTATTATATCGAAGGCATATACCTCACGTTGTATAAGTTTGGTATACATGAAGAAAGACAAAATTCCGAACTCGGAGGTGGAGATCCTCACGTTGGATCATGTTCGCTTCCACTTAAAGGACAAAGCTCGGGAAGAAGGTTTATGCATGAATGGTAATTTATACCACACAAAGAAAAAACTATCTCTAGTCTTTCTAAAAATCCATCCCATAAATATTGGAAAAATTAAATTCAAATTACCACTCTTAAATGTCAAAATGCCACATAAAATTAATTTGGACTAACAATCGACTATTCCTAGTGGAGTCACCAAGCTGTCGTGACCATTTTTTACCGGGTGTGAAAATATAGCTCGACGATTAAGTTTGGAAATTAGGGTTTTACCTTTTATTTATTTAATCTTGAAAAATTAGGTTTTTCATATTAAATTGGAATTTTCCTTTATTTAATCTTGAAAACATTTTTGAGTCGTCGTCGGTCACTTCAAGGTAGACTAGACACCATAAAAACAACTAGAGATTCATTTTCTTAAAATTTGAGTTCGGGAGTCAATTACGTGTGGGGAATGATTAGCACCCCCACAAATGCTAGTTATTGGTACCTTTAATTTCATATGGCATTTTAGCATTTCGAATAATTATTTGAATTTAATTTAACCCTTAATTATTAACTGGATTTTAATTCCGAATGGAGATATTCCTTTTATAAGGAAATATATTTTTATCTGAATATGAGATTAGAAGCACTCAGTTACGTTAGGGCACCCCTATTCATATTCAAAATAAATTTCCAACATAAAAGATTTTTAATCCATGATCAATTATTATCTTATTTATTTTAAGTTCTAACTTAGAAAAGGTCTAATATATTGTGCCATACTTAATTCTATGAATATTATTCAATTTTAAGACTTATATGAGACAACACTCAATTGCTTGTGCATCATGCACGTTTAAGCCTCAAAATTATATCTAATATTCCTAGCCCAATTAATTAATCTAATTGTTAAAGTTCTAATCCTAATTAAGGCTTTAATTAATTACTAGATTAATTATCATCTTCTAGGTTATAACAAATATTATTTGTTCTATCTTAAAAGTTTAGGTTGAATAACACCCAATTACTTTAGGGCAGCATTCAAATTTAAACTTCTAAGTTTTCCAAATAACACTTGTTAATTTTCTACAATCATCTATTCTATTTAAATTATTGAATTCCAATTAAAGAACCTAAAGACTAAGGCTCTAAACAAATAACAATCTAAGTGATTTAAATGTCTAATAATCAAAATTATATGCTCAATTTAAAATATGCATCATGCATATAGATTAAAGCAATTAAATTAAATTAAACAATTAAATTAAGCACTAAAATAAATGAAATTGCAAACTAAAACTGACTTTATTGATAATAGGGACTAAATTGAGAAACATTATAAATTTTAGGGAAAATCTAAAAGAACCCGAATCAAAAGGGCGCGGACCCAACCCGACCTAGCTAAACAACACACAGACCCCCATGACTCGGGGTCCAAAGTGCGTCGTACCGCCTTACCTATATAAGGCTCAACTCAGCCCCAAACTCGACCTTAACTCAGTTTACCCTCTCTCTCTATAACCGATAACTCTCCCCTCTCTCAAAATCCTCTCCCACAAACACTCAATACCTAGAAAAACACATCAAATGGATCTAAATCAACGGTTTTGGTTTGAATGTGCATCTGAGTTCATAAGAACTTGATGAAATTCAAACATTTCAGCCAAGCTCCAGCATAGCCACCGCCGTCAGATCTTCAAATGCCTACCTACAACCATCCTACGCCGTTAGCCGACCTTCGTATGCAATTTTTTGCCATCGTGCTCTGCCACTGTTCGAACCTAAAATCCCTAAAAATATTTTCCCTTTTCAACCTAGATTTAACCCTAATATGATAGGATTCCCAACTTCCCCACTTAGATCTACTCTACCTGCAACCCAAAACCCTCTTCGACTCCACCGTTACCCTAGAAAAATACTCTGGCCACCACTATTATTATTTTATTTCTTATTTTTTATTTATTAGCTTTGATCTAACTCATTTTCATGTTTAATTGTAGGAAAACAAAAGATGAGAGGGAGATATACCTTCTAGTGACTTAAACAGCGACTCTAATATCTTCTCTGGCAACGGCTAAGCTTCCACAACAGCGACCCTTCGATTTCTAAGCGGTTCAACTCCCCCACGGTGGTTCAGCTTCCCAGATATGGCAGGTGAAATTCCCATATTACCATTTCTCTATCTTCTTTTATTGTATTATTTATTATTTTATTATTTACTTATGGTATCTAATTAATTCTGAAAGATTCTTTCTCTTGCATATTTATAGAGGGTTGACTTTGATGCCATTGCTGATGTCATTACGATGATATCACTCTATAGTTGGCACCAGCTAATGGGTAAGAAACACAGATCCATGTGATCCATGTCTAGACCTATTGTGAGCTGCCACGTGTCCATTAGGATGTAAATTTGAGCAGGAAAGGGTTTTTTTATTAGATTATGCACTTGTTTGGGCTGGATATATCAAATTTGAGCGGGAAACAGACCGTGAATTATGAATTTGGGCTTTTAAACTGTAATGGGCTTTATATATGTAAAAAATGGAAACTTGAAAGGATCTTTTGGACTTTTATTTATTTAAGAGACTATTATTATATTTATTTATTTGACCTTATTTATATCGAATTACTAATATAATACTAACCCTAGATAAAATACGGGTATTACAGGCGTCAAATCGAATCCCTAAAATACGAGAGCCTTCGGTCTTGTTTCGAGGCATTCAAGTCTGTTCCCGGTGAGGTCAGGCCGAGAAAGAAGAAGATGAGTAGAAAATTGGTGATCGGGTGGTTTACTCGACCGGAGTCGGTAGCGGATGGTGAAGATTCAGTGTGAGCATGATAAGAAGTGGAAGACAATTTTGTGGATTTTGAGTAGCTCTTGTGGTTCACGATGAGGTTTTTGTTTGATAGGAGTGGAAATAATAAACTTTCAAAAGTTTAAGGGTTAAAATTAAAATTAATATTTTTTATTAACGAAGGTTAACGGCCGGGTGACCAAAGCCGTAACAATCGAAAACATAAGTGGTCATTTTAATCTTTTTCCAAATCAAGTGACCAAAGCATAACAAACCCTAAACAAAAGGGACATCCGGTGAAGATTACCCTTAAAATTATGTTTTGGAATTGTAAGGGGGCAACGAGTTCTACTTTTCAGAGGCTTTTTAAGTTCTTTGTAAGGGAGTATCGGCCACATATGGTGGCATTATTCGAGCCACGTATTAATGGTTGCAATGCAGATAAGGTGATAGTCCGGTTGGGTTTTTCGCACTTTTTTAGGGTCGAGTGTCATGGTTTTAGTGGTGGGATATAGCTTCTTTGGGATGATTCTTTGGAGGGGACATTCTGTGTATATCTCAACAATTTATTGACGGCAAGCTTCGATCGTTACAATGTGGTACTTGGTTTAAGTTTGCAGTTGTCTACGGTAGTCTTACTAGCTCCAAACAGAAGCATTTGTGGCGTCAGTTGGAGGCTTCGAATTCAGGGAGTGATGTCCCTTGGATTTTAAGGGGTGACTTTAACGTTATTTTATCAGCGGATAAACGTGTTGGAGGAATTGGTAACAGTGCTCATGGGAGTCGACAGTTGGCTGACATTCTTTTCGCGATGGGTCTTGTTGATGTTGGTTTTTGTGGACCTCCATTTACTTGGAATCGGGGAGATCTACATCAGAGAATTGATCGGAGTATTGTGAATTCTCAATGGTTCCAGTCTTTCCCTAATAGCTTTGTGTTGTATCTTGGCCGGTTTGGTTCTGATCATAGGTCTCTTTTACTCCAACTGCATGAGATTACATGAAGGGAAGTGAATTGTCCCTTTCTTTTTATAGCATCTTGGTAGGAAAACCCGCAATTTCAAGATTTCCTTAAGTCAGTTTGGAAAGGAGAGCAGTCCTTAGCTCAGAATATCAGTGCTTTCCATTTGGACATTCGTAACTGGAACACTGATGTTTTTGGTCATACTGGTAAGTAGAAGAAGAGGTTATTGGCTCGCCTCCATGGTATTGATAAAGCTTTGACTCGTCGCCATTCTGATTTCCTGGTTAATTTAGGGGGAATTACATAAGGAACTGGATTCTATATTAGAACAAGAAGAGAGCTTTTGGATACAAAAGGCATGCGCGCAATGGATTTCGGATAGGGTGATCAAAATACAAAATTCTTTCATGCTTCTATTATGGCTCGATGATGAGCCAACACGATTTATGCTCTTTAATTAGATGATGGGACTTAGTGTACAGATGAAGTGGAGCTCCTTAACGTGGCGTAGAGGTTTTCTAAAGCCCTTTTTACTAGTGCACAGGCAGGTGATTCAACCTCCGCTGCTTATGGTTTGTTTCCTAGATGCACATAGAGGGAGATGGATAAGCTGGTCGCACCGATTCTGGATGGTGAGGTCCATCACGCAATAATGAGTATGTGTCCAAATAAGGCACTTGGGGTCAATGGCCTTCAGGCTATTTTCTATCAAAGGAATTGGTCCATTGTTGGGGATTTTGTGTGTTCTTTTATTTGCTCGGCCTTTGATAGTGGAGTTGTTCCTAAGCATATAAATCAGACTATTATTGAGTTGTTGCTGAAAGTTTAGTTGCCAGTTAACATGAGTCAGTTTTGCCCGATAAGTTTCTGTACGATAGAGTATAAACTTATCACGAAGATCATTGTTAACCGTTTGTGTAACCCCTTAAACCTGGCCTAGAAGAAATAGGTCGAATTTAAGAAGCCGTGCTTAGAAACTTAACCCTCAAGAAATATTATTAGGGTAAAATAGTAAAATATCATTTCTCATAAAATACTTTATTAATTGTACACCTCAGCATTATAAAAATATTCCGATAACTTAGTTAAATAACTGAAAGTGCATGCTATTAAATAATCCCAAATTATAAATAGGCTCAATGTCCGAATTACATAAATATTCCAAAAACAATGTCAAAACAATAGTCCAAAATATTTGGAAAAGAGTTCATACTGAATGATAGAAATATCTAAATAAAATGCGATATACTCCAAATACCGAGTCGCCTAAGAGAGTTTGAGTATCTAAAAGAAGAAACTATAGGGGATAAGCTAAAGAGCTTAGTGTGTCCCTAAAGTGCAAACAATCACAAAGCAAAATATTATTTTTGTTTTTTTTTTGATAAATATCTTTGAAAATACATTAAATCTAAATCATAATGATATGATGTCCAATGCTCATGAAGACCTATTCTCTAATACACTGCCCGAATATTAAGGTTCCCTAGAACCTACACTCTCCATCATCACCATCCGAAGTGGAACTCAGCCCGAAGGGTGGAACCACTGATCCGAAGCAGAATTTAGCCCGAAGGGTGAAACCACTAAACTTCCCCTAAACAATCTCAATCCATGTACCCACAATCATTTTAAAATCTAAATCTCATCTGAAACTTGAATTGTTAGAATTCAAGTTTTAGAAATTTATAAATTCGACGTTTCACAATTCCATAAATCTGATATTTCACAATTTGGTAAATCTGATTTTTAGTTAAAACACAGTCCGATATGCTATGCATGATATCTCAAAACTTTCACAAATCACAATATAATATGCACACAAAATGTATAAAAATATTTATTTGTAACACCGAAAGAAACACATAAGTTTATAGTACAAGAAAAGACACACCTTTAGCGGACAAAAGTTCTAATATCAAGAATGACACGACTCACGCCCAAGTCTAGCTGAATCAGAACCTACGAGGTAAGATCTCTATATCGTAACTAATATTATCACTATGCCACCAACTATAAACATAATACTAATCTGAAGGAATACTTACGCATAGACCTCGAAGAACGTACACAGTCAAACTAAACATGCGGAGAAGGTAACTCGTCGGCCTCGGAGTCGATACTTGAAAACAAAAATATTCCGAATCAAACCAATGTTCAATTCTTCTAAAATTACTAAGTACAATAAATTGTAAATAGTAAAATGGACTTTCGGGTTCGAATTTGACAAAACGAGCAGTGGATACGGACTTAGGATGTCGAAAAAGTCAAGAGGAAAGTTGTCCAAAAAAGTCAACTTTGGTCAACTCTATTCAAAGTCAATCATGGTCAAAGTCAACGCTGACTTGTTTGGTCAACGATTAACTTGGTCAAAGGTCAACTGTATATTTCGGTCAACGAGTCCAAGGTCAAAACTGGTTTGGGTCAGGTCTACTAGTTTGGATCGGTTCATTGATTTGGTTCGAGTCACTGTTCAATTTAGCTCACAGATCTGGTTCGCTCAGTCAGTCGATTCAATTCATAGGCTTGATCCGATTTACTTATGCCAGTTCGGGCTCATACTTATTTTAGGCTACACAACAACATAACTCCCTCCAAAGACCCACTCATTAAATCCATAGATCTAGAACACATGCCCTCAATTGGGCTCAACCAAAATTAAGCACTACAGCCCAACACTTACCTTCATTCAACACATCAGAACTAGGGTTACAACACCCAAAACGATGGCCGATCTGAACTTTCATGGAGGCGTAAAACCAATACATTGGCGGTCAACACAACAAACGGCGATGACAGATCTGAGACTTGCTCAGCGGCGCGAGCATAACCACAAAGATAGTGCAGACTCTACAACATAGAAATCAACGGTCAACAAACATGAAGACAAGGCCAAACAAGGCTTAAACCAAAACTGAAAGGACCAAAATATCTTACCCACACAAAAATAGTGAAACCACGGTGGATGACACGGCAATAAATAGTGACGCAAGGGAAGACCGAATGGTTCTTTCTCTAATCTCTTGTAATGGTGGCCTATTAGGGGTATTCGAAGGTTGGGGTTTACTCACGATGAGAAGATGAACAAGGTGAGGTGAACGGCGCGACGAACGGATAAGATTAAGGCGGTGGTCGGAGGTTCACCGAATGAAGCAAGAGAGATGGGTGATATCGTAGGAGATGAGGGAATGCAGCTACAGGTTATCAGAATGAACGATGAAAAGCCCTAAGCCTAAAAACATGGTTAAATACCATGGTCAAATGGGTAAAACACAAGATACGGGTTTTAACTTTTATCTTAATTGCAAAGAAGTCACTAATATTCCATTTTTAATCAATTTGGTCACTCAAATCTGATTTATTATAGAAGTAGACCTAAATTGAATTAGGGTTTAAGAATCAAAATTCCCAAATCTTAGGGTTACCGAATTAGGGATTTTGAAATTTAGGTTTTTAAATTTGAGGGTAATTTTTTGGGTGTTACAACTCTCCCTCCCTTAAATGAAATTTCTTCCTCAAAATTTTTTAGACTTAAGAACAGATCCCAAAAATATCTAACACATACTTATACTTTTTCATTCTGAATTCATAATCCATCAAATCAAAGATTCGAACTAAATACATAAAAATGTATTTACTATGAACTCAGATGCATTCTCTTAACCCTTACGAGCTCCGATCGCATACACTAAACATGGTCATCTAAACTCAGATATAGCTGATCTACCACTCTGAGCGACCTACCTCTAGTAGAAGTACCAAAAATAGTTGACCTAATTAGTACTCTACCTCCATGAGGTGCTTGAACTATTGCCGACAACTGACTCTGTACGAAAGAACTGGTAGGTGGACACGGAGAATTTCCTAGGTAATAATCATGGAAATCACATCTAAAAAACACTCATTTATTCCATCTACATTCTCCATTATGCTTTTTATTGTAATAGCTACATATAGAAAGAGGGCGAGAACTTTTAAACTACCTACACTGCCAGTTGGAATTGTCAATGTTGCAGGTCTAAATTTCGATAACTTTGAGAAATAAACTCATCTCTAGGCCTCTTCCAAGACGGGTTTACAAAGCTTGGCTAAACAATTTTGTTTGGTTGCTTCCTCACTTGATCAAAATTCTGAAGTTCCTTATCTTTCATAAGTGCATTTATCATCTCAGCAGTCTTAGCTCAACCAACCAGGTAGTTGAACACCTTATCCATATGCGTAGTAACATCTTTCTAGATTGGTAAATAAATTCCGTTTAAAAACCAATCACACTTATCTTTCTCAATCGTAACTAACACATAAACATATTTGATCAGCCTTAAAACTCTCAAATAAAAATTAACTGTCATATTATTCTGCTTCAAGTTCATTAATTCATCTCGACACTTCGCTAGGTACTTCGCTCCCATATATCAATCCACATTATCATGTATCTCATTTTGATTTTCTATCTAATCAGCAAAAGGCGGATGACCGCTATTAGAATTAGAGGTACGACCTCAACACAAGAATTTCTACGTGGTGGCATACTAACTATCTAAAGAAGGTGATAACCTAGATTCAAATTTGATATTGGAGTCTCAGATTTAAAACACGTTGAAAAAAATAAAGTCAAAATCACATAATATCGTAGTATATTTTTCAAGAAATTCCCATTTATCCCAAAATATTTCAAATGCATGCAAAAGTTAAAACCATTTTTTGAAAACAACTATTGCGAGCCTCACAGCCCGAGGGTTGAACCTAGGCTCTCATACCACTGAATATAACCCCCTAAACCCAACCTAGAAAAGATGCACCGAATTTAAGAAGTTGCGTTTGAAAACTTGACCCTCAAGAAGCGTTATTAGGGTAAAATAGTAAAATATCATTTCTCATAAAATACTTTATTAATTGTAAAACTTAGCGTTATAAAAATATTCCGATAACTTAGTTAAATAACTAAAAGTGCATGCTATAAAATAATCCCAAATT
Source organism: Hibiscus mutabilis (assembly GCA_019671005.1). Lineage (NCBI taxonomy): Eukaryota > Viridiplantae > Streptophyta > Magnoliopsida > Malvales > Malvaceae > Hibiscus > Hibiscus mutabilis. Next base: position 68,660,372 of record CM033714.1, on the reverse strand, counting down.
ATAAATATTCTCAATGTTTGAATTACATAAATATTCCAAAAATAATGTCAAAACAATAGTCCAAAATATTTGGAAAATAGTTCATACTTAATGATAGAAATATCTAAATAAAATGTGATATGCTCCGGGTACCGAGTCTCCTAAGAGAGTTTGAGTATCTAAAAGAAGAAACTATATGGGTGTTAGCTAAAGAGCTTAGTGTATCTCTAAAGTGCAAACAATCACAAAGCAAAATATTATTTTTGTTTTTCTGATAAATATCTTTGAAAACACATTAAATCTGAATCATAATGATATGATGTCCGATGCTCATGAAGACCCAATACCTAATCTCTGGTACACTGCCCAAAGAGTAAGGTTCCCCAGAACCTACTCTCTCCATTGTCACCATTCAAGTGGAACTCATCCCGGAGGGTAGAACCACTAATTCGAAGCAGAATTCGGCCGTGAAACCACTAAACTTCCCCAAACAATCTCAATCCATGTACCCATAATGATATAATGCTAATTTTAAAATTTAAATCTCATCCAAAACTTGAATTGTTAAAATTCAAGTTGTACAATTTTATAAATTCGACGTTTCACAATTCCATAAATATGATATTTCACAATTTGGTAAATCTGATTTTTAGTTAAAACACAGTCCGATATGCTATGCATGATATCTCAAAATTTTCACAAATCACAATAGAATATGCACACAAAATGTATAAAAACATTTATTCATAAAACCGAGAGAAACTCATAAGTTTATAGCACAGGAAGAGACACACCTTTAACGGGCAGAAGTTCTAATATCAAGAAGGACACGACTTATGCCCAAGTCTAGCTGAATCATAACCTACGAGGTAAGATCTTTATATCATAACTAATATTATCACTATGCCACCAACTATAAACATAATACTAATCCGAAGGAATACTTATGCATAGACCTCGAAGAACGTACACAGTCAAACTAAAAATGTAGAGAAGGTAACTCGATGTCCTTGAAGTCGATACCTGAACACAAGAATATCCCGAATCAAACCAATATTCAATTTTTTTGAAATTACTAAGTACAATAAATTGCAAATAGTAAAACAGAGCATTGGGGAATTTGACAAAACGAGCAGTGGATACAGACTCAGGACGTCGAAAAAAGGTCAAGAGGAAGGTTGTCCAAAAAAATTAACTTTGGTCAACTCTAGCCAAAGTTAATCATGGTCAAAGTCAAAGTCAACTCTAACAGAAAGTCAAAGTCAACGCCGACTTAACTGGTCAATGGTTAACTTGGTCAACTGTCTAGTTTGATCAACGGGTCCAAGGTCAAAACTAGTCCAGGTTGGTTCTATCGGTTCAAACCGGTGCATTGATTTGGTTCGAGTCATGGTTTGGTTTAGTTCATAGATCTGATTTGCTCGGTCAGTCGATTTAATTCATAGGCTTGATCTGGTTTACTCATGCCAGTTCGGGCTCATACTTATTTTGGGCTACACAACAATATAAATCCCTCCAAAGACCCACCCACTAAATTAACAGATCTAGAACACATGCCCTCAATTGGGCTCAACCAAAATTAAGCACTACAGCCCAACAACTACCTTCATTCAACACATCAAAACTAGCGTTACAACACCCAAAATGATGGCCGATCTGAACATGCACGGCATCGCAAAACCAATACGTTGGTAGTTAACACAATAAACAGTAATGACAAATCTTAGACTTGCTCAGCGGTGCGAGCATAACCACTACGAAAGTGCGGACTCTATGGTATAGAAACCAATGGTCAACAGACAAGAAGACAAGTTCGAACAAGGCTTAAACCAAAACTAAAAAGACTAAAATATCTTACCCATACAAAAACAGTGAAACCACAGTGGATGACATGGTGATGAACGGTGGCACAAGAGAAGACTGAACAGTTCTTTCTTCGATCTCTTGCAACGATGGCCGGTTAGGGGTATCTGAAGGTTGAGGAAGGGTGCGCCGAACAGACAAGACTAAGGCAGTGGTCGGAGGCTCGCCAGACGAAGCAATAGAGGTGAGGGAGTGTAGCTGCAAGTTATCAGAATGAGGGATGAAAAGCCCTAAGCCTAAAAACGTGGTTAAATACCATGGTCAAATGGGTAAAACACAATATACTGGCCTTAACTTTTATCTAAATTACAAAGAAGTCACTAATATTCCATTTTTAATCAATTTGATCACTCAAATCTGATTTATTATAGAAGTAGACCTAAATTGAATTAGGGTTTAAGAATCAAAATTCCTAAATCTTAGGGTTGCCGAATTAGGGATTTTGGAATTTAGGTTTTTAAATTTAGGGGTAATTTTTGGGGTGTTACAGTCATAAACCACTATTGCCATGGTGGGTGTCCGAAAACTAGACAAGTTTTGTGTCAAGTAGGTCGATCACGGATAATATAGTCATAATGCATGATGCCATTTATTTGATGTGACGTAAGACGGGAGCTAAAGGATGGATGGCAATCAAGATAGATTTGGAAAATGCATATGATCGTCTGGAATAGGGTTTTATCAGTGATACACTGCAGGATATTGGTAACTTGAGCCTCTGCGCATTCTTATCATGGAACGTGTGTCCTCTGTCTCTTCTTAAGTCTTATGGAATGGTTCATTGTCTGAGTCGTTTCGACTCTCAAGGGGTATTAGATAGGGTGACCTACTCTCCCAGTATCTTTTCATTCTCTGTATGGAATAGTTAATGTGTAACACCCCCGACCTGGATGTCACAATTTGGGCCACAAGCACAAATCAAAACCATTAAAAAGATTTCAAACGATGTTTAGCCTAACAAGTTATTTCTCGAAAACATTTAAAGTCAATAGTTGAAAATATAGATAAATTATTTAAATAGTTACAAAAGAGCTCTACTTTAATTTAAAACATTTAAACATTTGATTTGATTAATACAATTTCAAAATAAGAAGTACAGACTCAACCACGTAAGGTCATATGATTACACAGCCCACTAAACACAAGTATCATACTCTAAAGGCCCCCCACATGCTGGAATCCTAAAATGATAGTGATTCTCGATCCCACAATCCAAAGATCAACCAACGCACGCAAACAACGATTATGAGTGTTGAGCTTACAAAGCTTAGTGGTACACATCTACTCTACTAAACTTCATGATAATCATAAACATAAGCATGCAAGCTAGTACGAGAAAAAATGAGAGATAAATAAATAGGTGGCCCTACCACTAGTTGCCTAAACACATGCTCTCAACATAGCAATCAACATACATGGCTCACAAGGCCCAACCATACTCGAGATCCCACCGGATCCCCCGAGTAAAACACACAATGTCATAATCACAAACCTAGAGTGAGGCCCGGTGCCATACAACCTTGGGAGCGTACATTCATGCTCAAAATCTCACATTAAGCATCAATACTCAGAATCTCACATCGAGTATCATTATTCGGAATCTCACATCGAGTGGAATAGGTCAGAATCTCGCGTCAAGCATTATCACTCAAAATCTCACATCAAGTGGTCTTCTTGTGTTGCCACACTCTACCACTAGGTATCTAAATCCCACCAACCAACAGTGACTCAACCATGTAAGTGCCCAAACTTGGTACGGCTCAATACACGATCCACCAAAGATCCCTATGGTTTGCTATTTCAAACAAGTCACTCAATATTTATCAATTTATTACTCATTATCCAAGTGTATATTAATTATTTTTATTAATCCATATTATCTCATTATCATCTCACATAAATTCTCATCTTTTATTAGCATTATAAATTATTCTGTTCAGTGGGTATTGGTACTCCCACGCGTACCAAGACGACTAAAGCACGTGTCTTTACCCTAACCATGGGTCTGTACCATATCCTCAGAGTATGATACTACAATGATTTATTCGATCCTTAAAGCTTATGAAAGTTATTAGGGTTTGTTTGCTAGCGCATTGAAATGATTACTATAAATTATCAACTTTATTATCATTTATTCGAATAATTAATCCTTAGGCATGATTCCCATAAAATCACATCAATCTATTCGAATAAACATACAAGGCATTACAATTATCAACCAAACCACAAATCAACACTATCACCCAAACATCGCAGACGACCCTACACGGTCTCTAAAGTCTCAAATAGTCTTATCATATCCGTATTTGCAACACACATCTCATAAATATCGAATCTTAATATATCGGTCCCTACTCATGCTTATCTATCATCAATCCATTTGCAACCACTAGCAAGGAGGGCAATCACATTTATGATGTTCATGAAGCAATAGGAGTTCGACGTATACTAACCTTATGTTGATACTGCTAAAATCCTCATCCAAGCTTCCTAAACATTCCACTTGACCCAAAATCCGCTCTCGAATAATCCTCGTATACCAATTAATATCGTAAGTATCACTTAAACATATTCTCTAAGGAATTCGAAGGGTCAAATGCATAAACAACTTACCAGGTTCGAATTTGGCTAAACGTACTAAGTCATTGGATACGGAACATTGAAAAACCCCCGAGTAGGGTCCCCCAGAAAAAGTCAACACCGATCAACACTAGTCAACGCTGGTCAACTACCCTGGTGATCTTGTGCAACGCGGTGCATCATAGCAGCCAAGTACCAGCATGGCGTGATCTAGTGCGGCCAGGTTCACGTGAAACTGGGTCTGGGATCTGGCGTTGCGCAGTGCACCAGCCTGGCCAGGCACAAGCCCACTCGCTTGGGTGGCGCGTAGGGCATTTTTCGATAGCCAGACGACACCAGCAAGCTCTTGTCCAGTAGTTCTTCGGCCGATGAGCACGCCGGTGGCCTCTATTTGTGTTGGTTCTGACCTGAACATGGCGTTTGAAGCTTGGTCAGATCTTTTTTTCCTTCACCCCAGCAAACGACAGCGGCAGCGGTGACATGAGGACCACCATTAGACTCCTCTCGATGAGCTAAAGACGATGGCAGTGGTAGTGCACTCTACGACGGCTCTGACGGCCTTAGATCGGAGTATAAAGACTCTACTCCTACCTTTTTTTCTCTTTCCCTCATTTTTTCTCCCCTAAAAATATCTCTTTTATTTTTCTCTCCCTTATCATATCACCAGCCACCTTTTATTTTCTAAACTCCCACTTTTCTTTTTCTTCCTTTCTAAAATACCCTTACTCATTTCATCTCTTTTAAAATCTATCACAAAGCCCACTATCCAAGATTTGGACTTCCAAACCCAAGGCCCAATAAATTGGGTTCGAAGCACAATTTGCTAACTCGATTTTCAGGTCGTTACAACTCTCCTATCCTTAAAAGGAATTTCGTCCTTGAAATTTGTACCGATAAACCATAAAAGATGTTACAACTTTTATAACTTTCTAACGTTCTCAAACATAACCCGCTGTGCTACTCTGACCTTTCACAACACTAGCCAACAACAACCCTCGTCTTCACACAATACAACATAATCTCAACTAATTCTTTTTCTTATAAAAGACCCATTTTCACTCGGTACAAACCCAATTTAATTGACCATTTCCTTTAAAGAGATCCATCGCTACTCGATGCATAACCCAAGCCATAGATCAAGCCCAACGGTACCTTGACCTAAAAGTTACACAAAATGTTATCTAAGAACTCAACTTATGCTGTAGATCCCAAAATATTGTTGCACAACTAAATCCTTCCACAACTCCGTATGATCTAACAGAATATGAGGTTGCGCAACCGTTACAACCAAACAAAACAATTCCTTATCGTGGTGACTCCCGAAGAAAACTCTATCTCAAATGTTATACGTAATTCAACTCATTGCTTGCCCAATGCAAGATTTCTGAAACGAACAGCGTCTCGACTCGCCTTAAACTCGAGGTGATACTCATGTCGAAAACTAAAACAACTCCCACAACTTGGTTTATGTATAAGTCTATGCCCCAAACCATAGCGCATCTTGAAACCATGTCATATGTATCATTACTCGGATCTGTCATTGCATGAAAATCCCACCAAGCGATGAGGTTCTATCATAAACCTCGAATCTCGTACCAAAAGGTAGCATATACTAATCGTAGTGTCATACAACCAAACCCGCAAACAAATCAAGCAGACTTTCTAACTGGATCTTACATTTAACGAAAATATTAAACGGTACCCACCAATGACTATATCATTACTCAAGAAATCCCATTGAAACTCGTATGCGTTCATGATCCTTTACAAAAATCAGGCCCATTTATTCGATTTTCACCGAGAAACATCAAGCATCACAAAACTCTAAAGAACTCAATGTTCGACCCCCCAACCGATGGCGAGTCAACCACTTATCACTATCTCAACACTTGACTCCACATTGTTTACCAACACACGACTAAAGTTTGGTACAAACCGTCGCCCTCAACATTCATCATATACTTACCACTTTACCATATAAGAAGAATCTTTTGCCTTGACATGTCTTTCTAAAAAACACCTACAACAAGATCTCGAGTCCATCCAAAAACCATCAAACCCAAATTTGATCATAATGTTTTATCATCTTAATTACAACTGGTAGCTTACACAACCATCTAAGAAACAATCATTGATACTGTATAGAGCTAGTGTTGGTACTCCCTTACACAACCATCACTGAAAATCCTTGATCGCCCCACACGGGCAACCTGATACTCAAATATGAACTAACTCTGTACACACCATCACTTACCAAGTTCACTTCACTTAGGTGGTGACCGACCACACAGTCAATGATTTCCAATTACTTCGACTCACGTAGCTATCCAAATCTCAAATTCTTTAAAGATCAAGCACCCAAAATTCACATTGTAGGCACACCCTTCATCCTTCCTGCACAAAAATACAGTCATATCAAAACAACAAACAATATCAGAAATCCCAAAACCTTACTCGACCTTAATTGAGTCAGAACCATTGTCACTGCAAAACGGTCTCACGTACCTCAAATCCCCACCCATGTTCCTCGGCACCTTCCAAGGAAACTGTGATATAAATAAAAAACATTTGCAAAGTCTCAAACCCTTGATTCCTTAACTGATTACACGATAACCAACATTTCCCATACATATGGGTCATTAAGGTAGTTATCTTGCCCACACTTATCTTTTCCATGTTCCTTATACATTCACACGTGTCACGCAAAGCAACAAACTTATATCCGAGAGATAATATGGTGGTCCCTACCCTATCATCACTGAAGCACCTCAAACATCGCTATAAATATCAAATGTTACCGTTGCACGCCCTAACTAGAGAAATCCTTATTCCAAAATTTGTTTCGAGCTACAAGTCATTAACACTTTAACCATAACCATTTTAAACTCAAACCAATCTGAGAAACACACGGTACTTCATAAATGATTAAACGAGTCATCCACCATAGGAGACACGTAAGAGCCACTCACTGTTACTTAACAAGCTATCAATGATTTAAACACCACCTCAACGAGCCAACTTCTCACTAGCGAATAAGCACGGTTCTCCCTTGGGCGAAACACTTAGACAAAAAAAACCTCGTTCGAGTTGTGCCTTCACAACTAAGCCTATAACTTTCTCAACTGGTTTGATGTCCTCTGACAACGGTGATAGGAATGGACGTCTAACTCGATCTTACCTCAACATCCACTCATGTTCTTGATAGGGAGGCAGTCTTGACGATTCCCCCAAGAAGCATAAACAAATACTCTGACAGTATGAAAGCTCCCGAGCTTCAAATTGCACACATTAGCATCTATCGATCGGTCACACATACTTCACAACCCGTTGTGCCATTCTATGAACAACCACCACGAAAATCTAGATGGAAGGGCAACGGTTTATCATTTTCATTACTAAAGGCTAGGTTCGCTCGAGGTCTCAAAGCCTTATGTATAACTTTTGACATTATTGGCTAGCATCGCGTTCAATTAACCAAAATAATTTCCAAGGTGCAACAACTCTTAAGAAGGTAGCTCTCTCAAACATGTAGAACTTCTAGCTTTAGCCACACTGTAACGAACTAGTGGATCCCAAATCAACTATCTTTGAGAGACGACTCTAAGAAGGGAGATGATACTCTCTAAGTATCGATAATACTCATTTTAAGCGAACAAAAGGTCATCCAACCACTATGCATCCACTGATCGATTCGAAAGTAGTTTGTCCAAACTCGCAACACAACTATTATTCACGATAACGATGAAGATTCATTACCACAAACTTTTAAAATATATCCGAAGGATTCAAAATAACCACAAAACACAACGAAGATACCATTTAGATGGGGGGAGGAGGACATATCCTTAACTCTGACATCATTCAACTAACGTGTATCTTGACAACCCGGGTAAACTCGCCACTGAAATCACTCCTAAGAGCGGCTCAATGCTTAACTCGGCCCTCTCGGCCATGATCATAATATTTTTTATCATTGCAACATTGGATGCACCATCAAGATTCAAGCCTTTAAGGAGTACGAACTTAATTTAAGGGCTTGTATATACTAGAAACCTTACCAAAACACCTATACCACCCGAGGGTTTCCTAGAATCGGTTAAACCTAAGCTCTGATGCCAATCTTGTAACGCCCAACTGGATGTCATAATTTGGGCCTCAAGCCCAAATCAAAACCATTAAAAAAATCTCAAACGACGTTTAGCCCAACAAGTTATTTCTCAAAAGCAATTAAACTTAACAACTAAAAATATAGATAAATTATCTAAATAGTTACAAAAGAGCTCCACTTTAATTTAAAATATTTAAACATTTGATTTGATTAATACAATTTCAAAATAAGAAGTACAGACTCAACCACGTAAGGTCATATAAATACACAACCCACTTAACACAAGTACCATACTCTAAAGGCCCCCACATGCTGGAATCCTAAAATGATAGTGATTCTCGATCCCACGATCTAAAGATCAACCAACGACGCAAACAATGATTATGAGTGTTGAGCTTATAAAGCTTAGTGGTACACATCTACTCTACTAAACTTCATGATAATCATAAACATAAGCATGCAAGCTAGTACGAGAAAAAATGAGAGATAAATAAATAGGTGGCGCTACCACTAGTTGCCTAAACACATGTATCAACATAGCAATCAACATACATGGCCCACAAGGCCCAACCATACTCGAGATCCCACGGATCCCCGAGCAAAACACACAATGTCATAATCACAAATTTGGAGTGTGGCCCGGTGTCACACAACCTCGGGAACGTACATTCATGCTCAAAATCTCACATTAAGCATCAATACTCAGAATCTCACATCGAGTATCATTATTAGAATCTCACATCAAGTGGAATGGCTCGAGAATCTCGCGTCAAGCATCATCACTCAAAATCTCACATCAAGTGGTCTTCTTGTGTTGCCACACTCTACCATTGGGTATCTAAATCCTACCAACCAACGGTGACTCAACCATGTAAGTGTCCAAACTTGGTACGGCTCAACACACGATCCATCAAAGATCCTATGGTTTACTATTTCAAACAAGTCACTCAACATTTATCAATTTATTACTCATTATCCAAGTGTATATTAATTATTTTATTAATCCATATTATCTCATTATCATCTCACATAAATTTTCATCTTTTATTAGCATTATAAATTATTCATTTTAGTGGGTATTGGTACTCCCACGCGTACCAAGACGACTAAAGCACGTGTCTTTACCTAAACCACAAGTCCGTACCATATCCTCGATTATGATACTACAATGATTTATTTGATCCTTAAAGCTTATAAAAGTTATTAGGGTTTGTTTGCTAACGCATTGAAATGATTAATATAAATTATCAACTTTATTATCATTTATTCAAATAATTAATCCTTAGGCATGATTCCCATAAAATCACATCAATCTATTCAATAAACAAACAAATCATTACAATTATCAACCAAACCACAAATCAACATTATCACCCAAACATCGAGATGACCTTACACGGTCTCTAAAGTCTCAAATAGTCTTATCATATCCATATTTGCAACACGCATCTCATAAATATCGAATCTTAATATATCGGTCCCTACTCATGCTTATCTATCATCAATCCATTTGCAACCACTAGCAAGAAAAGGCAATCATATTTATGATGTTCATGAAGCAATAGGAGTTCGAGGTGTACTAACCTTATGTTGATATCACTAAAATCCTCATCCAAGCTTCCTAAACATTCCACTTGACCCAAAAATCCACTCTCGAATAATCCTCGTATACCAATTAATATCGTAGTATCACTTAAACATATTCTCTAAGGAATTTAAGGGTTCAAATGCATAAACAACTTACCAAGTTTGAATTTGGCTAAACGTACTAAGTCATTGGATCCAAAACATTGAAAAACCCCGGGTAGGGTCCCCGAAAAAGTCAACACCGATCAACACTAGTCAACGCTGGTCAACTACCCCAACTGATCTTGTGCAACGCGGCGATGCATCATAGCAGACCAAGTACCCGGCATGGCGTGATCTAGTGCGCCGGTTCACGCGAAACCGGTATAGGATATCCGGCGTTGCGCACCAGACCCGCACCGCCGCCGCACAAGCCCACTACCCGCAGGTGGCGTGTAGGGCCTTTTTCGATAGCCGAACGACACCAGCAAGCTCTTGTCCAGTAGTTCTTGGCCGATGAGCACGCTTGGTGGCCTCCATTTGTGTTGGTTCTAGGTGGAACATGGCGTTTGAAGCTTGGTCGATCTTTTTTTCTTTCACCCCAAAGAAACGCGGCATGGCAAAAATGTGACATGAGACCCACCATTAGACTCTTTCGATGAGCTAAAGATGATGGCGGTGGTAGTGCACTCTCACGACGGCTCTCGACGACGGCCTTAGATCGGAGTATAAAGACTCTACTCCTACCTTTTTTTCTCTTTCCCTCATTTTTTCTCCCCAAAAATATCTCTTTATTTTTCTCTCATTATCATATCACCACCACCTTTTATTTTCTAAACTCCCACTTTTCTTTTTCTTCCTTTCTAAAATACCCCTTACTCATTTCATCTCTTTTAAAATCTATCACAAAGCCCACTATCCAAGATTTGGACTTCCAACCCAAGGCCCAATAAATTGGGTTGAAGCACAATTTGCTAACTCGATTTTCAGGTCGTTACAACTCTCCTATCCTTAAAAGGAATTTCGTCCTTGAAATTTGTACCGATAAACCATAAAAGATGTTACAACTTTTATAACTTTCTAACGTTCTCAAACATAACCATTTTGTGCTACTCGACTTCACAACACTAGCCAACAACAACCCTCGTCTTCACACAATACAACATAATCTCAACTAATTCTTTTTCTTATAAAAGACCCATTTTCACTCGGTACAAACCCAATTTAATTGACCATTTCCTTTAAAGAGATCCATCGCTACTCGATGCATAACCCAAGCCATAGATCAAGCCCAACGGTACCTTGACCTAAAAGTTACACAAAATGTTATCTAAGAACTCAACTTATGTCAGATCCCAAAATATTGTTGCACAACTAAATCCTTCCACAACTCCGTATGATCTAACAGAATATGAGGTTGCGCAAACCGTTACAACCAAACAAAACAATTCCTTATCGTGGTGACTCCCGAGAAAAAAACTCTATCTCAAATGTTATACGTAATTCAACTCATTGCTTGCCCAATGCAAGATTTACGAAACGAATAAATACTCTCGACTCGCCTTAAACTCGAGGTGATACTCATGTCGAAAACTAAAACAACTCCCACAACTTGGTTTATGTATAAGTCTATGCCCCAAACCATAGCGCATCTTGAAACCATGTCATATGTATCATTACTCGGATCTGTCATTGCATGAAAATCCCACCAAGCGATGAGGTTCTATCATAAACCTCGAATCTCGTACCAAAAGGTAGCATATACTAATCGTAGTGTCATACAACCAAACCCGCAAACAAATCAAGCAGACTTTCTAACTGGATCTTACATTTAACGAAAATATTAAACGGTACCCACCAATGACTATATCATTACTCAAGAAATCCCATTGAAACTGTGCGTTCATGATCCTTTACAAAATCTGTGGCCATTTATTCGATTTTCACTGAGAAACATCGAAGCATCACAAAACTCTAAAGAACTCAATGTTCGACCCCCAACTGATGGCGAGTCAACCACTTATCACTATCTCAACACTTGACTCCACATTGTTTACCAACACACGACTAAAGTTTGGTACAAACCGTCGCCCTCAACATTCATCATATACTTACCACTTTACCATATAAGAAGAATCTTTTGCCTTGACATGTCTTTCTAAAAAACACCTACAACAAGATCTCGAGTCCATCCAAAAACCATCAAACCCAAATTTGATCATAATGTTTTATCATCTTAATTACAACTGGTAGCTTACACAACCATCTAAGAAACAATCATTGATACTGTATAGAGCTAGTGTTGGTACTCCCTTACACAACCATCACTGAAAATCCTTGATCGCCCCACACGGGCAACCTGATACTCAAATATGAACTAACTCTGTACACACCATCACTTACCAAGTTCACTTCACTTAGGTGGTGACCGACCACACACCAATGATTTCCAATTACTTGACTCACGTAGCTATCCAAATCTCAAATTCTTTAAAGATCAAGCACCCAAAATTCACATTGTAGGCACACCCTTCATCCTTCCCGCACAAAAATACACCATATCAAAACAACAAACAATATCGAAATCCCAAAACCTTACTCGACCTTAATTGAGTCGAACCATTGTCACCGCAAAACGGTCTCACGTACCTCAAATCCCCACCCATGTTCCTCGGCACCTTCCAAGGAAATCTGTGATATAAATAAAAACATTTGCAAAGTCTCAAACCCTTGATTCCTTAATCGATTACGATAACCAACATTTCCCATACATATGGGTCATTAAGGTAGTTATCTTGCCCACACTTATCTTTTCCATGTTCCTTATACATTCACACGTGTCACGCAAAGCAACAAACTTATATCCGAGAGATAATATGGTGGTCCCTACCCTATCATCACTGAAGCACCTCAAACATCGCTATAAATATCAAATGTTACCGTTGCACGCCCTAACTAGAGAAATCCTTATTCCAAAATTTGTTTCGAGCTACAAGTCATTAACACTTTAACCATAACCATTTTAAACTCAAACCAATCTGAGAAACACACGGTACTTCATAAATGATTAAACGAGTCATCCACCATAGGAGACACGTAAGAGCCACTCACTGTTACTTAACAAGCTATCAATGATTTAAACACCACCTCAACGAGCCAACTTCTCACTAGCGAATAAGCACGGTTCTCCCTTGGGCGAAACACTTAGACAAAAAAAACCTCGTTCGAGTTGTGCCTTCACAACTAAGCCTATAACTTTCTCAACTGGTTTGATGTCCTCTGACAACGGTGATAGGAATGGACGTCTAACTCGATCTTACCTCAACATCCACTCATGTTCTTGATAGGAGGCAGGCGGTCTTGACGATTCCCCCAAGAAGCATAAACAAATACTCTGACAGTATGAAAGCTCCCGAGCTTCAAATTGCACACATTAGCATCTATCGATCGGTCACACATACTTCACAACCCGTTGTGCCATTCTATGAACAACCACCACGAAAATCTAGATGGAAGGGCAACGGTTTATCATTTTCATTACTAAAGGCTAGGTTCGCTCGAGGTCTCAAAGCCTTATGTATAACTTTTGACATTATTGGCTAGCATCGCGTTCAATTAACCAAAATAATTTCCAAGGTGCAACAACTCTTAAGAAGGTAGCTCTCTCAAACATGTAGAACTTCTAGCTTTAGCCACACTGTAACGAACTAGTGGATCCCAAATCAACTATCTTTGAGAGACGACTCTAAGAAGGGAGATGATACTCTCTAAGTATCGATAATACTCATTTTAAGCGAACAAAAGGTCATCCAACCACTATGCATCCACTGATCGATTCAGAAAGTAGTTTGTCCAAACTCGCAACACAACTATTATTCACGTATAACGATGAAGATTCATTACCACAAACTTTTAAAATATATCTGAAGGATTCAAAATAACCACAAAACACAACGAAGATACCATTTAGATGGGGGGAGGAGGACATATCCTTAACTCTGACATCATTCAACTAACGTGTATCTTGACAACCCGGGTAAACTCGCCACTGAAATCACTCCTAAGAGCGGCTCAATGCTTAACTCGGCCCTCTCGGCCATGATCATAATATTTTTTATCATTGCAACATTGGATGCACCATCAAGATTCAAGCCTTTAAGGAGTACGAACTTAATTTAAGGGCTTGTATATACTAGAAACCTTACCAAAACACCTATACCACCCCAGGGTTTCCTAGAATCGGTTAAACCTAAGCTCTGATGCCAATCTTGTAACGCCCCGAACCAGATGTCATAATTTGGGCCTCAAGCCCAAATCAAAACCATTAAAAAAATCTCAAACGACGTTTAGCCCAACAAGTTATTTCTCAAAAGCAATTAAACTTAACAACTAAAAATATAGATAAATTATCTAAATAGTTACAAAAGAGCTCCACTTTAATTTAAAATATTTAAACATTTGATTTGATTAATACAATTTCAAAATAAGAAGTACAGACTCAAGCACATAAGGTCATATAAATACACAACCCACTTAACACAAGTACCTTACTCTAAAGGCCCCCACATGCTGGAATCTCAAATTGATAGTGCTCATCGATCTCACGATCTAACGATCAACCTACGTACGGAAACAATGATTCCGAGTGTTGAGCTTATAAAGCTCAGTGGTACTCATCTACTCTACTAAACTTCATGCTAATCATAAACATAAGCATGCAAGCTAGTACGAGCAAAAATGAGAGATAAATAAATAGGTGGCGCTACCACTAGTCGCCTAAACACATGTATCAACATAGCAATCATCATACATGGCCCACAAGGCCCAACCATACTCGAGATCCCACCAGATCCCTCGAGCAAAACACACAATGTCATAATCATAAATTTGGAGTGTGGCCCGGTGTCACACAACCTCAGGAACATACACTCATACTCAGAATCTCACATCGAGCATCAATACTCAGAATCTAACATCGAGTATCATTACTTAGAATCTCACATCAAGTGGAATGGCTCAGAATCTCGTGTCGGGCATCATCACTCAAAATCTCACATTGAGTGGTCTTCTTGTGTTGCCACACTCTACCATTGGGTATCTAAATCCTACCAACCAACGGTGACTCAACTGCACAAGTGTCCAAACTTGGCACGGCTCAACACACGATCCATCAAAGATCCTATGGTTTACTATTTCAAACAAGTCACCGAACATTTATCGATTTATTACTCATTATCGAAGTGTACATTAATTATCTCTATTAATCCATATTATCTCATTATCATCTCACGTAAATTTTCATCTTTTATTAGCATTATAAATTATTCATTTTAGTGGGTACTGATACACCCACGCATACCAAGACGACTAAAGCACATGTCTTTACCCTAACCACAAGTCCGTACCATATCCTCAGATTACGATACTATAACACTTTATTTGATTTTTAAAGCTTATAAAAGTCACTAGGGTTTGTTTGCTAACGCATTTAGACGATTAATATAAATTATCAGATTTATTATCATTTATTCAAGTAATTAACCCTTAGGTATGATTCCCATCAATCTATTCGAATAAACAAACAAATCATTACAATTATCAACCAAACCATAAATCAACATTATGACCCAAACATCGGAGATGACCTTACACAGTCTCTAAAGTCTCAAACAGTCTCCTCATATCCATATTTTCATCACGCATCTCATAAATACCGAATCTCAATATACCAGTCCCTACTCATGCTTATCTATCATCAACACAGTTGCAACCACTAGCAAGAAAAGTAATCATATTTATGATGTTCCTGAAGCAATAGGAGTTCGAGGTGTACTAACCTTATGCTGATACTGCTAAAATCCTTATCCAAGCTTCTTGAACATTCCACTTGACCCAAAATCCACTCTGGAATAATCCTCGTATGCCAATTAATATAGTATCACTTAAACATATTCTCTAAGGAATTTAAAGGTTCAAATGCGTAAAAACAGCTTACCAAGTTTGAATTTGGTGAAATGGACTACACTATTAGATCCAAAATGTCGAGAAACCCTTGGGTAGAGTCCCTCGGAAAAAGTTAATAGCCTGGTCAACGTCGGTCAACACTGGTCAACGCTGGTCAACTACCCTAGAGATTATGTGCGGCGCGATGCATCATAGCAGCCATGTACCCCTCATGGTGTGATCTGGTGCGTTCAGGTTCACGCGAAACCAGGTATAGGATATAGTATGGCGCGGTGCACCAGATCTGTGTGGACCCGCCTGGCCAGGCACACGTCTACCCGCATGAGTGGTGCGTGGAGCCTCATTCGGTGGCTGAACGATGCCAGCAAGCTTTATTATGGTAGTTCTATAGCCAGTGAGCACGTTGGTGGCCTCCATTTACGGTGGTTCTAGGTGGAACATGGCGTTTAAAGCTTGGCCAAGTCTTCTTTTCTTTTACCCCAGCAAACGGCGACGACAAAAGCGACATGAGAACCACCGTTAGACTCTTTTCGATGAGCTAAAGATGATGGTGGTGGCAGTGCACTCCACGGCAGCTCCGACAGCCGTAGATCAGAGTTCAAAGACTCACCTCCTACCTTTTTCTCTCTTTCCCTTATTTTTTTTTCTCCTCTAAAAACATCTCCTTTATTTTTCTCTGCCTCTCTCACATCACCAGCCACCTTTTATTTTCCAAACTCCCATTTTTTTCCTTCTTTCCTAAAATACCCTTACTCATTTCATCTCCTTTAAAATCTATCACAAAGCCCAACTATCCAAGATTTGGACTTCCAAATCTAAGGCCCAATAAATTAGGTTCAAAGCACAATTCGCTAACCCAGTTTTTGGGTCGTTACATAGCGTAATTAATTTAGTTGGTGATATCTAATGGGAAGTGAAAGCCTTTTTTGACGTCTCGAGGTAGTCTATTAATTTTGCATCTTTTTTTTACGGATGATGTGATCTTTTTTGCAAAGGCCTCTATGGATTAAATGGACATTATTTGATCGATTCTAGATGAATTTTGCATGGTTTTCAATCATAGAGTTAGTCGCGTAAAGACCAACATATTTTTCTCTAAGAATGTTCTTGTAGAGGTACGTTCAAATATCAGCTTGGCGTTTGGCTTCACTGAGGTTTCAGATCTTGGAAAATATCTAAGGGTCTAGTTGTTGCATCAACGGGTCACGTCAGCCTTCGATAATTACTTGGTTCAGGTTCGCTTTCCTTAGAAAGGAGAATTACTCTTTCCAAAGCTATGCTGGCGACAATACCTACGTATACGATGCAAATCGATTGTTATCCCTAAGAAGACTTGTGATGAAATCTAGCTTTTGATTCATCGCTTTATATGGGGCACTACTTCTGAGCGGCATATGATTTCTCTTGTAAAATGAGAAAATGTGTGTCAGCCTTTAGAGGAGGGTGGCCTTGGTTTCCAAAGGATTGCTACTTAAAATGAGGCTTTTCTTATGAAGTTAACGTTTAATTTGCTTGCCTGGAAAGATATGTTATGGGTTCGGTTCTTTCGTGCCAAGATAAATGCGTTGAGCATGTGCCTAGCTCTTTGCGCAATCAAAATTGCTCGTGTCTATGGAAGGGTCTCAGTATGGTTTGGGAGGATATTCGTCATAATATTAATTAGAGTATTGGACATAGTCGTGATGTCAATTTTTTGTTTGATTTGTGGCTTGGTGACTATGGTCCTCTTATAACGTTTTTGGTGTTAGATTGGCAACCTACCCCGGATATTAATGTTGTTGATATGTGTAATGCAAATAGGGAGTGGCGTTGGAAAAGTTTTCAACATTTACTTCCCCAACCAATTTTGTTACGGGTTGCTACGATTGCTGGTCCTCGCCCATGCTTGTCTGATGCGTCGTGGGTTGGAAGAGGAGTTAATTGGGTATGTTTAGTGTTATGGCTGCCTACCATGCTCGAATATGGGATTCTTTGGCGTGTCCAGATAAGGGTTGGAAGGCAATTCATCACTTTCGGGGTCCTCAACGTATTCGTATTTTCCTTTGGCTTGCTTATAGTTCTAAGGTCATGACCAATGAAGAACGTGCTCGGAGGCATTTTACACTTGTTGACACTTGTTCGATGTGTGGGGCGGGATGTGGAGAGTGTGAGTAATGCTTTACATTCTTGTCCGGCTGCTGTCTCGGTATGGGTTTTACTTGTTAAATCTGATCGCCTCTTTGAGTTCTTTTCCATGAAGTTTCGAGGGAGTGGATCTTTAATAATTTAGAATCACCGGAGTATTTTGCTGTACAACCAGAAAATTGGGATATATTTTTTGGTATTTTGACATGGAATATATGGAAAGCTAAAAACGCGACAGTTTTTGATAACCCACTTGATGGATGGGGTTCGGTCCTTGAATAAAGCTGGTTGTTTCTTGATAATACAGTGGCTGCGTTGGATGCTGCTCGACTTCGGCATCTTTCTAGCACCCGAAACATGGTTGAATCAAGCCATTGGAGCCCGCCAGAGGTAGGTTGGGTCAAACTAAACACAGATGATGCTCGAAGTAATGTTGATGGCGTATCTTCTTGCGGGGAGTTTTACGTGATGCCAATGGTAATTGGTTACTTGGTTTTACAAAGTTTATAGGGGTTTGTTTTTTCTTTGAAACAAAGCATTGGGGAGCTTATAATGGGCTTATCAGAAGTGTGGTATGCCGGGTTTAGGCAAGTCATTCTTGAGATGGATAGTATGGATGGCTCTCGTGCCCTATTGATTGATGCCAATGGGGGCCAGATGCTCGCCGTTGTTGGTGCAATTTACTCGACTGTGCCAACGTGGTTGGGTGAGGCTAGAGCATATTGTTCGTGGTAGGAACATGGTAGTTGATGCATTGGCTAAGATGGCCTCTTTCGAAAGTTTCGAGGTTCAATGGTTCTTTAGTCCTTTTATTGAAGTTCAAGCTCTTTTGTTAGCGGATATAGCTAGTTAGTTTTTTTTTTTTTTTTTGTGATTTTGTTTATGTACTTATTATCATGTGTACTCTTTTCCTTCATTTAGGTTAGAGAGGTTTTTAATGAGACACATGATAGTAACCCCTTTTCACCTAAAAAAAACTCATATCTACATGGATGAATCCTCTCCACTTAGACCACTTATTGCGTTTTAACTACATTTGATTTTGAAGTTAAGGGATTATGATTAATTAAATAAATGTATTTTTTTAAAATAAGTTAATGGTAATTATTTTTAAACTGAATTAAGAAGATCATTCTCGTAATAAATCTTATAAAATCTAATTTGAATTAACCGATCAGTAAATTGGAAATAGGTGGTTAAACAAAATTCCGACGTAACAATTAACAAAAATAAGATCGTGTTAATTCGGAATGGCAGGGATACCAAAACCATGCAGCCAAACAATAGAAAAAAATATTGTAAACATGTCGAAATCAAGAATCTGAATTTCCATAATTGCCCCTACCAGATTGTACAAATGACTTTTCTCTCTGGCACCCCGTCCCTTGCTTCTCGCCCAATCCTTCGCCGATGAAAACATTTCGTATACCTTACGGTTAGCTGATCGGAATCCGTCGATCCGATCAACTTTATATCTATACGGTCAAAAAAAAGAGGGAGAAATTGAAGGGAAAGAAGTTATGAGGTCTTCGACGGAGAGGATAAACATAGCGGCGAGCGCGCGAAAACTCGATGTTGATAATCGGATCTCTCTCCGCTATTACTACCGGATCGCGGACAATATCCTCAAACAGGTTTATTTTTCTTATTAAATTTATTTATTTTCCCCGTTAAATTAATTAGTTGCAATATTATAATATATTGTGCTGTTTGTCGTCCATAATTTTGGTTTGTTTAGTTTATTTAGGTGATTTAAATCTCGCCTGGAGGTTGCATTTGTCACTTATGTTTTCCTCTCTGCTTTTGTTTCCAAATAGTTGCTAAATATTAGAAGAAAATAACAAAGTTGAATCATTAGTAATCTGAAGTAGTGGATACCGGGAAAGGGAAAGGACTGATCTGAATTTGAGAACATAGTAGTCTTAGTATAAGTTAGGGATTCAGGGCATAGACAGCATGGGAAAGTATGAAATGTTCATATGCTAGTTAAGTGTATCCCTTGTGAAGTTCATTAGTATTTCTGTCTGAGGAAGTCTCGGGGCTCCCAACTACAAGATTGTGTGCTGAAAACCTTTCAAAGCTTGAATACACTATTTCCATTCCTAGTGTGTAACTGTGTTAGGAAGTCTTCCATTAGTTAATCAATTGGCTAAGTTTCAATCTTGTTTTTCTTAACGTGAGGTCGAGGAAGAAGTAGGTTGTAGTGCTTTTCTATGTCCCACAGTTTCCCCTTGTGTCTAAGTGGATTCTGCCCTATCTTTGATAGAGAGAGGTCCTGGTGATTCAGGTCTTCGCCATTATGATCATTTTTTTGTAGAAAGTGGAAATGCCTTCAAGCAGAGAGGGCAACTAAGCCAATATAAGATCTCACTGAAAGAGTACATTCATGAGTTGAAGACAGGATCTCAGATATCTGCTGGCTTATTGATGGCATTTTATCCTGCTGCATTTTGCCCAAAAGATGGGTAAAGGAAATGAATCATCATAAGTTATTCTAGAATAGGGACTTGTGACTTTCCTGTTGATGCAAGTAATTTAAGCCTTAAGATGAATATGAATGATAGCCGGCAGCAGAAAAATTAACTAAATGCGAACTTTAACATAAACTTTCTCTAAAAAGAATATAATTTTAATTTTTTTTGTTCTTCTTTTTTGATAAATGTGAATAATTTAATTTTTTGAATTGTCGAATGTATTTTCTTTTGTATGCAAATGAATTCCTCAACTATTTGGAAGTGGAAAAGGATATAGTGAAAGTGATAACCACATGGAGGATTAAATCGGAGAATGTTGAGTTATGATGTAATTGTCATCAGGATGGAAAATTTGATGTATTCTAATGCTGTCATTTATAAAGGATAATGGTAACTTATGTTACTTGAATTCTTCATTTTCTCAAAAGTACTCGTACCCAGTACTTGTATTTGATGTATGTTTGGACATGATTATACTCAATTCTCCCAATATATGGAAAAACATAGAATAAAATAAATATACACATATTAAACACATGCATGTATCCATGTCTGGGTAGCATAGATGGCAACATTGTATAGGATTCCAACTAGGGCAACATTGCCTTGTCTGGGTGTAGGCGCGATTTTGATGAGGCGGTGGGAGGCGCAGCAAAGCGTAGAAGTGGCAGAGGCGGTGGAAGGCGCTGAAAGGCACTGCCTTTTTCAAGTTTTTGTCTTTTATGTACTTTTTATTGTTTTTATTCCTTTATTATGTTTTAGATACCTACTCCTAGTTGTTTAATAACATCTAATCAATTGGAACAACCCAATCCAAGTAGAATTAGGGTAAAAAATCCATAGCAAAAAAAAACTATAAAAAGGGGCATAGCCGAAAGAAAAACATAAGAATTTGTCGAGGAATAACCTTCAAATAGAAATCAGACAACCTAATTACAAGACTAGAAATATTAAAAAGTTGCATCCTCCAAAATAGTCATTGTCATTGTAAGTAATCAAAACAGTTGGAGAAAATTAAAGTTTCAAGATTCAAATTTTTTTATCCACCAACATGACAAACTATAATCCTTTGGAGTAGTTGAAAGATCATATATATAAAGCTTTGTATGTTTTACCTATAGAAACGTAAGAAATTCTCTCTTAATTTTATTCATAAGAAATATAGGAATATATATACATAGGCAGACTTTGTATTCTAGGTAACTAAATATCCTATAATAAACGCAGTAGATACAGCCCTAAAGAATATCTCTAAAAGTAGCCTACTAAAAGATAACTTACCCTAATTAACAGATACAGACTTTAATACATAATATATTCCCACTCTAATTCGTATTAACCTATACTCCCCCCCAAATTGGTGTGTATATGTCGTATACACCCAGTTTGGATAAAAAACCATCGAAAGTCACTCTTGGAAGTGCCTTAGTGAAGACGTCAGCAATTTGACTAGTGGTAGGAATGTAGTTAAGCTTCACAGTCCCATTATTAACCTTCTCATAGATGAAATGCTATCTATTTCAATATGTTTAGTTCTGTCGTGCTGTACTAGATTCCTGGCAATACTCATTGTTGATTGGCTGTCACTGTAAATTTCAAATTATGATTTTTTATCCAATTCTAATTTAGTGATGAGTTTTTTAATCCACATTCCTTCACATATTCCAAGGGCCATTGCTTTAAACTCTGCCTTTGCTGAGCTTCTAGATATCACAGCCTGCTTTTTACTTCTCCAAGTGACCAAGTTGCCCCATACAAATGTACAATAGCCACTTATAGATCTTCTATCTGTTAATTCACCTGCCCAGCTTGAGTCTGTGTAAATCTTTACTGTTCTGTCCTGACTTTTCCTGAAAATAAGTCCAGATCCTGGTGTAAATTTCAAGTACCTTAGGATCCTATTTACTGCTTCCATGTGCTCTTCTCGAGGATCACTCATGTGTTTGCTCACTATGCTCACTGAATACTCAAGGTCAGGTTTAGTGAGTGATAGATAAATTAGTTTTCCTACCAGCCTTTGGTAGGATTCTTTGTTCATATGATTCCCTATTCCATCTTTACTAAATTTCAAACCTGGTTCCATTGGAGTGTCGGCTAGTCTACACTCAAGCATCCTAGTTTCTGTAAGTAGATCTAGGATGTATTTCCTTGTAGAAGTATAAGACTGCTATTGTAAATAGATTAGAATTATATTTAGATTAAATTTTATCTAATAGATAGAGTTTGTACTTTAGTATTACTCCTTATTCAACAAGGAGTCCTGAAAACTTTGTATTACTGCCGAGTCTATTTAAAGACTCAATTCTTGTAACGAAAATATAATTAGAAAATAACAGAAACATTATTCTTTCTGTTTCTCACCTCTCTACATGGTATCAACTTAGGTTTCGATTGAATAAACCTAGTTGATGGCCACTGTTTTCGCTACATCTTCTTCTTCCAATGAAGTTACACCTCTGCCAGAAATTTATTTTGGTTCTGATGATCTACAGAAGTTGTTTGGTAACTTTCCAGCATCCAACACGGCAAATCTGACCCTAAAAGAGGCTGAAGATACTCCTTTCTCCACCGCCCTCCTTTTGACTCAATCAAAATCCTCTTGGATTATTGATTCCGGGGCATCCGACCACATGACTGGTCACAAGGAATTATTTTTTACATATTTCCCTACCTCTTCTGTTCGTTCAATTAAGACTGCTGATGGCTCCCTATCTACTATCTTGGGTTGTGGATCTGTTCGGATTAATGATGATCTAGTTTTGCACAATGTCTTGTTTGTTCCCAATCTTGCCTGCAACCTTGTATCTGTTAGTCAGTTATCGAAGACTTTAAAGTGTTCAATCAGTTTTAATGGTTCTGGTTGTATTTTGCAGGCACTGGACTCGAAGAAGACGATTGCCAGTGCTAGATTGCAAAGCGGGCTCTATATTCTTTCTAGTTCTTTTCCAAATTCCCCTACATGCTCTCTTACTACTATAGGACAAATTGATGAAGTTCTATTATGGCATTACAGACTAGGACACCCCAGTTTTCGATATCTTGCTAAATTACATCCAAATCTCTTTGTTCATAAAAATCCAGATTCTTTTACATGTCATATATGTCCTCTTGCAAAACAAACGAAATCTTCTTACTATCCTTCACCATACAAACCTTCCAAACATTTTTCCCTTATTCATAGTGATATTTGGGGCCCTTCTAAAGTGAAAAACGTTAATGGCAGCCGCTGGTTTATAACTTTTATTGATGATCACAGTCGGCTAACATGGACTTACCTGATGAAAGAAAAATCCGAAACCAAAGCAATTTTTGAAAAATTTTATAATATGGTTGTTACTCAATTTGCAACCAAAGTTCAATTATTTCATTCTAATAATGGCAGTGAATACTTTGCTAAATCTTTGGGAGACTTTTTTTACCAAAAAGAGATTGTTTAAATGAGTTCCTGTACCCATACACCGCAGCAAAATGGTGTTGCTGAAAGAAAAAACCGCCATCTCCTTGAAGTTACCCGCTCTTTGCTTTTCACTGGTAACGTTCCTAAATACTTGTGGGGTGAGGCTTTGTTAACCGCCACCTACTTAATTAATCGCATGCCTAACAGAATTTTGAAGTTTCAAGCACCTCAAACAGTTTTCTTGAAGAGTTACCTATTTTTTAAACCTGTTTCTTCTATACTGCCGCCAAAAGTATTTGGTTGTACTGTTTTTGTCCATAACTCTGCTTCACATACATCCAAACTTGATCCTAAATCCCTTAAATGTGCTCTAGTTGGTTATTCATCACTTAAGAAGGGCTACAAATGCTATCATCTCCCCACACATAAATTTTATATCACCATGGATCTTACCTTTTTTGAACAAGAACCTTACTTTCTCGAGGCTGCAATTCAGGGGGAGACTTGGAGTGATTTTCAGCCTTTTCAGGTACATTCTGACTCTCCTGTGTTTTCTTCTGAACCTTTAGACTTTGAGTCTAATCTTTCTTCAGAACCTTCAGAGTTTGCATCTACCAAATCTTCTAATCCACCTACTACTTCAACTAAAACACCCATAGACACCTCACATCCGCCAACCACATCTCCACCTAAATCAACCAAAAAGCTGCAGGTTTACACTCGAAGGAAGAAAATATCCGAGCCCATTTTGCAATCAGAAACTTGCCGAGACTTGGATTTCAGTTCAGATGCTAATAGTGAAAGTGAAGGTAATGAGATCAGTGAACTTCCTCTCATTTCTATTAATCTTGATGATTTTCCTATTGCCATAAGGAAAGGTGTTAGGCAATGTACAAAGCACCCCATTCAGATATTTGCCTCTTATGGCTGTTTGATGCCCTCCTTCAAGGCCTTCACAGCTTGCTTGGATCAGGAAGAAGTTCCTACAACCATTGATGAGGCCCTTAAAGATCCTAAATGGAGAAGGGCTGTTGAGGAAGAAATAAATGCTCTAGAGGAAAACGACACTTGGACTGTTACAGATTTTCCTCAAGGTAAAAAACTCGTTGGATGTAAATGGGTATTCACTGTAAAATTTAATTCTGATGGCAGCATCCAAAGACACAAGGCGAGGTTAGTTGCTAAAGGGTATACACAAACTTTTGGAATCGATTACACTGAAACTTTTGCACCTGTGGCTAAACTTAATACAATCCGAGTTCTCTTGAGTCTAGCAGTGAATTGTGACTGGCAATTACATCAACTTAATGTTAAAAACGCCTTCTTAAATGGGAAGCTAGAGGAGGAAGTCTATATGAAGCTACCACCAGGATTGAAACATGCACCTAGAGCCTGGTTTGACCGATTTACAAAAGTCATTTTGAAGAATGGGTACAAACAATCCCAAGCAGATCACACCTTGTTCATTAAGGTAACTCACAGAAATAAAAAGGTTATCTTAATTGTGTATGTGGATGATATAATAATGATGGGAGACGATGAAGAAGAGATTGGCTACTTAAAGAATCTTCTGAACAAAGAGTTTGAGACAAAGGACTTAGGAAAACTCAGAGATTTCCTAGGTATGGAGGTGGCAAGGTTAAGCAAAGGATTGGTGATCAACCAAAGAAAGTATATCTTAGACTTGCTAAGTGAAACTGGTATGATGGGATGTAAGCCAGCAGATACACCCATGGAGGCCAACTTGAAGTTTGGTAAAGATGCTGTCATTTCAGTAAATAAGGAAAGCTTTCAAAGGTTAATTGGTAAGCTAATCTACTTGTCATTAACTCGGCCAAATATAGCCTATCTTGTGAATGTTCTTAGTCAACATATGTCAAACCCGAAAGAACACTTGGCTGCAGTAAATAGAGTTTTTAAATACTTAAAGAAAACCCTCGGACACGGTTTGATGTTTACAAAGACACAAGATAGAACTGTCAAAGTTTTTACAGACTCGAGCTAGGCAAGGGAGCTTACTGATAGAAGATCCACAAGTGGCTATTGTACCTTTGTTTGGGGAAATCTTGTAACATAGAGAAGCAAAAAACAACAAGTTATTGCTAGAAGCAGTGCGGAAGCTGAATTTCGAGCATTGGCTTTAGAGATGTGTGAGGGAATTTGGCTACTCAAGCTACTCAAGGAACTACATGTAGACCAACAAGGAAAATTCGAGATTATATGTGACAATCAATCGGCAATTCAAATAGCAAAAAATCCAGTCCAACATGATCGCACTAAACATGTTGAAATTGACAGACATTTATCTCGGAAAAAATTTATAATGGGACAGCCTCCTTGAGCTATGTCCCTACAGAAGGTCAGTTGGCAGATCTGCTCACAAAAGCCTTACTAAAACCAACATTCGACAGGCTATCATCCAAGCTGGGAATATATAATATAAATTCTCCAGCTTGAGGGAGAGTGTAGAAGTATAAGACTGCTATTGTAAATAGATTAGAATTATATTTAGATTAAATTTTATCTAATAGATACAGTTTGTACTTTAGTATAACTCCTTATTCAACAAGGAGTCCTGAAAACTTTGTATTACTGCCGAATCTATTTAAAGACTTAATTCCTGTAATGAAAATATAATTAGAAAATAACATAAACCTTATTCTTTCTGTTTCTCACCTCTCTACATTCCTTTGGTTGATGACTAACCCTTCATTAGATCTTGCTACCTCCATTCCTAGGTCCTTAGTTTCGAACTCCTTTGCTAGAGCAATCTTCAGTCTTTCTATTTCTTCTATATCATCCCCAATAATAATCATATCATCAACATAGACAATTAAGAGAGTCATCATACCATTCGGTGCAAACTTTCTGAACAAGGTATGGTCTGCTTGACTTTGCTTGAATCCATTCTGAACCATAGCTCTAGCAAATCTATCAAACCATGATTTAGGGGATTGCTTTAATCCATACAAGGATTTATTCAATTTGCACACTATGCTCTTTGTTGTCCTTTCCTTCAGACCTGGTGGAATCTCCATGTATACTTCCTCCTCAAGGTTTCCATTTAGAAAGGCATTTTTAATGTCCAATTGATGCAACTTCCAGTCCTTATTAACAGCCACTGAAAGTAATACTCTGATGGTGTTTAACTTGGCCACTGGTGCAAACGTTTCTTGATAGTCAACTCCATACGACTGAGTAAATCCTTTAGCTATGAGCCTCGCCTTGTATCTTTCAACACTTCCATCTGAGTGGTACTTAACTGTAAAGACCCACTTGCACCTAACAACCTTCTTCCCTTCTGCTAGATTAGTTAAACTCCAGGTATTGTTCTTCTGTAGTGCTTTGACTTCCTCTTCAACTGCCTTCCTCCACTCAGGATTTTCGAAAGCTTCTTCCACTGTCTTGGGAATTTGTACATTGTCAATGTTGGCTGTAAAAGCTTTAAAACCAGATAACAATTTTCCATAGGCCACAAATCTGTTAATAGGATGAGCAGTACATTTCCTTACCCCCTTTCTAATAGCAATAGGAAAATCATCTAAATTAACAGTAGTAGTCTTGAGTGATTATATTACCTCCTGTCTCCACAGCAGCAGGACTCAAAACTAGCTCTTGGCAAGTGTTAGGCTGATTAACAGCTTCAGGGAGAGTTCTTTTCTTGTATAAACACTGAGTTGTTTATCTGCAAGGTGAGGAGTCAGAAGGTTGGGGATATATGTGGTACAACTTTAAGAGTTGGAGGAGGTGTTGTATAAGGGTTGGACATTTTTGACTGAGGAGAAGGTAGATCTACTGGATTATTGGGGGCAACAATCACAGCTTCATTCGAAGGATCAGGTTGTTGTGGAGCAACAATGGTTTCATCATGAAGGATAGGCAAGATAGTAAAGGGTTGTAGATCGGGCAAGGACTGAAATTCCCTGTATGTCTCCCCCTGAATAGCAGTCCCTACAAAATAAGGTTGATGTTCAAAGAAAGTAACATCAAAAGATATATAGGTTTTCTTTGTATTGGGAGAGTAACATTTGTAACCCTTCTCACTCGATGAGTACCCTATAAAAATACACCTTAAGGACCTAGGATCAAGTTACCTCGATTGTTACTGTGCACATGAACAAAGGCTGTGCAGCCAAAGACTCGAAGAAGAAGATCAGAGGATAATGGTTTAAAGTGGGGAAAATGATACAAAGGAGATTCTGTAGGAACCTTGAACCCTAGAGTTTTGATTGGCATCCTATTGATGAGGTAGGTTGCAGTAAGAAGAGCATCCCCCAAAGATACGTAGGAGCATTAGCAGAAAACAAGAGAGAGCGTGTGACTTCTAGGTGGTGTCTATTTTTTCTTTCAGCCACACCATTTTGCTAAGGGGTGTTGACACAAGAGGTGAGATGAAAAATTCCTTTCTCCCTAAAAAAATACCCAAGAGACTTGTTAAGATACTCACTCCCATTATCACTCCTCAAAATTTTATTTTGAGTGGCAAACTGAGTTTGGATCATCTTATAAATTTTTTTAAAAATCTGGTCAATTTCAAATTTTCTATCATTAAAAATGTCCAAGTTGTCCTAGAGTAATCATCTATGAAGGACACAAACCACCTAGATCCTGAAATGCTCTTAACCTTTGAAGGGCCCCAAATGTCACCGTGTATAATCGAAAATGGGGAAGTAGGTTTAAAAGGGGAAGACACATTTGGTTGTCGAGTATGTTTAGCCATTTGACACACTTCACAGGTAAAAAAAGAAGGATTTTTATTGATAAATAGCTTGGGAAATAACTTTTTAAGATAAGAGAAATTGGGATGTCCCAATCGAAAATGCCACATCATCACATCATTGGAAAGCAAACTGGAAGATAAAACTGAAGTATGAAGGCCACTGGAACAAGGAGAATTCGAAGAGGGTAAAGTATCAAGGATATATAAGCCATTACACAGCCTAGCACTGCCAATCACCATTCTCAAGCCTTGTTCCTGAAACACACAACCAGCAGCCCCAAAGTGAGCATCACAGTTAACATCCTTAACCAATTTACTGACAAACAACAAATTGCAAGTCAAGTTAGGAACATAGAGTAGAAAGTATTATTTTTCCACTTAATCGAATTGAACCTCTTCCTATCACTTTGGATAGGGAACCGTCAGCAATCTTGATTGAGGAAGTAGAACTGTGGCTGGAAAAAGAATGGAAGAGACTGGGATTCCCTGTCATATGGTCAGAAGATTGATTTCAAAGAGGAAATGCTACCTTCAGTTGCTATCAAGGCAGTAGTGGTAGATGTAGATTATAGGCGACTAAAAAGTTGTTGGAGTTCTTCAATCTGCTGTTGGCTAAAGCTGCTGGGCGAACTTTCAGGAGAAGCAAGATGGGCCTCTTTTTGAAATCTGGATTTAGGAGGCTTCCAATCTGCTGGTTTCCCATGCAGCTTCCAACAATTTTCCATCACACGTCCAGCCTTTTTGCAGTGCGTACACCAAGGTCTCCCCTTTTTTAGTAAGCCTCCAGAGGTTGAGTGGGTAAGAAGAGCAGAAACATCGGTCTAAGATATTGGTGGCTCCATCAGGGAACGTCTGCTTTCCTCCCTCCTAATTTCTGAAAAAGCTTCTCGAACAAGAGGAAGTGGCTTAGTGGCCAAAATTCTGCCTCTGGCACCATCAAATTCTCCATTCAGTCCAGAAAGGAACTGGAATAGTCTTCTCTGATTTTTAAGCTTATTGTAGAAACTGACGTCACCAGTACATTTTCATTCATTTGCCTCATATAGATCAAGTTGTTGCCAGCACTTAGTGAGAACACCAAAATATTGGGCAACATTTAGATCTCCTTGTCTGAGATCTTTGATCTGTGATTCTCAACGCCAAAAAGTTCCGATGTGTTATCAACGCTGGAGTATGTGTCTTGGGCTGCACTCCAGATTTCAGCTGCAGTCTTGTAAAGCATAAAATTTTCTCCAATCTCAGGGACCATGGAGTTGATTAACCAAACATGATCATGGTGTTTTCACTCAACCAGTTAGAGTAGGCTGGATCAAACTCATCAGGAATAGACTTTGAGTCTGAGAGATAGGAAGCTTTTCTTCTTCCTGTAATATACAGCCGGACTGATTGGGACCAAGGAAGGTAATTGTTGCCATTGAGTTTATAGGATGTGATTGTGGAAAGAGAGGTATCTGACAGTGGGAAATCAGAAGAACGAGGGTTGTTTTGAGAACTACTTCTTAAGTATCGGGTTCCATGGAGAATGATTAAATTGATCGATGGAGGAAAAAACCAGAAAAAAAGAGGAGAGGATCGACCTAAACTGATACCATGTAGAAATGTAAGAAATTCTATCTCTTAATTTTATTCATAAGAAATATAGGAATATATATACATAGGCAGACTTTGTATTCTAGGTAACTAAATATCCTATAATAAACACAGTAGATACAACCCTAAAGAATATCTCTAAAAGTAGCCTACTAAAAGATAACTTACCCTAATTAACATATACAGACTTTAATACATAATATATTCCCACTCTAATACGTACTAACCTACATTACCCATATAAGAGTGCAGGTGTTCAACATGGGAAAGTAATAAATTTTTATCGATGAAAAATGTTAACTAGTTCTTGGTAGTTACGCTTAACACATAATCCTCGATTGGTTTATGATAAAATTGAACATAGAAGTTATGCTTAACACATAAAATGTTCTTATGAATACTCTTTAGTATTTACATTGCATTAACTGTTCTTTACAACTGGAAAAAAAAATCTGTACATAGTTAAATTTTAAAAAGTGCGCCTTACTTCGATCAAGCGCGTGCCTTGGCTATTGGACCCTGATTGCCTTAGTGCGCCTTGAGCCCTTTTTAACACTGTTCACGATATACAATTGATCCCAAGGTACTAAATCTAGTATAGTTCTATTGTTGCCTTGCATTTCAAAGTAAATATCAAATATGGCATGGCACATTGCACTCCCAAGGAGAGACTTAAGTTCAAACCTTGGAGACGATATTGTTGTGAGGGCATCCACGAACCCCGAACCCCGAACATGGACCGTAAAACGGACATGAATCATACTAAAAAAAGTTCAAATATGGATTTTCATCTCCTTCTGTTGTAAATTTTGATGCATTTGTGAGAAATAGATATTTTTGGGATAAGTTTGTTGTTGTCACTATTGTCAAAGCTATGAATAATCCTTGCTTAGATCTTTTTCTAGGTTATAGTTAGTGATGAATATAGGCAATTATTTGTAAAAATAACAGATAAGGAAGTCTTCAGAGTGAAGTTAGTGTTAAAAAGCAGGCAAGTTCTTTTATTTGTGGCAAAAAATGGTGAAGTGTATTGTAACTTGAGAAATGAATTATTTTGCATTTTTGCAGGGGATTATTTTTGGATTTAGAATGTCAATGGCTTTATTATAGTACATTCTTTTGGGTATAATGCATTTCTGATACTGGTTTCTCCCTTAGATTCTCGCTTATATTATGTTAAATATTCGACTATGCTCATGCTTTAATACTGCCGGCCGTTTGATATTGCAAATAAGTTAACTTCTTGGTCTGAATGATCTGACTTCTTCTGATGTACTCCCTGCTCTCTAGGCTGATATCTTTCGAGCTGAGAAGAATATTATAGATCTATACATCATGCTTCTAAGATTTTCAAGGTCAGAAAAAGGCACTTCATTTTTTTATATGAATTTCTTAATCTTCCTTCAAAATGAATATACTGCTACTTGTTCCTTATCTCACTTGCTCTCTTACTCCAGTTTGGTTTCTGAAACAATACCATGCCATCGAGATTATGGAGCTTCTCTACTAAACCAAAAGGTTTACTTCAAAAAGGTAATAACTCCCTCCCCCCTTCCCCCACCTCTGCTTACTATTCTAAAGGTTTGATGTGAAATTTGATTTCAAATTCTTGTTGTAGAGACTAGTGAATGCCTTGACTGAACTAGAGGATTTGAAGCCACAGGTGCTACAAAAGATCTATGAATTAAACAGAAGATATACTTATCAAAGTAATTCAGTACCGCAATCTGCTGTGAAAAACCAAAATTTGACATACGATGGTGTGACAAAGGTACTGTTAGTGCTTCTTAATTCTGCTCATGAGCTGCTACTTGAATTTCCTTTTAACTTCCTTTTTATCATCTTGTAATATAGGCTGAGTTAGTGTTCTTTTATTCTTTTACTCTTGTAAATCTAGCTTGATGATCTGAATGATTCCTTTGTTCATCTACAGGCAGTTAGACCAGCTGCACGAGAACTTGGTTATTATGGTTCAAGAACTCAGCAATTTCCATATTCCAAACCAATGGAAGAGCAGTTTCAGAGAATGTAAGTTTTCTTTATTTTATTGATTGCCCACTGATGTTGCTTAGAGTTCGAAACTTGAAGTAAAGTGTTGGCTTCTTCTCCTAAAAACATACAGAACGACTATATTGCTCTTTTTCTCTGCTACCCCTCTTCTCACTTGCCTTCTTATGTTTAACATCTGGATGCTACTAGGGGTGAGCGTTCGATCAAATCAAGTCAAAAAATCTCGAATTATTCGATTTGACGTGTCATATTTTACAGCTCAAACTTTATTTGAAATTTTTTCGAGTTCCTATACAAATTTAATTGTAATTATTTATCATGTTATGTAGAAAATAGGGTTAGAGAAGTTTTCTACTCTTGTTATTTCAATTTACAGAAAAATAAAGTCTACTTATAGACTTTTACAAGGAGTTTTACATTGAGTAGAATTCTCTCGGCTAAGACTCTTATCCCTTATATGGATAGAGTTAAGTTCTAACTAAACTACTTAGTTAGGATAGACTTACAACTCTTCTAAACTACTTAGTTAGAATTGACTTACAACTCTTATTATTTACATATTAACCTACACTCCCCCTCAAACTGGTGTGTATATGTTATGTACACCCAGTTTGGATGACATTTCTTCAAAGCTCACTCTTGGAAGTGCTTTGGTGAAAATATCAGCTAGCTGGCCTTTAGTAGGAATATAGTGAAGTTTTACAACCCTGTTGTTGACCTTCTCATAGATGAAGTGTCTATCAATCTCAATGTGTTTGGTTACTCGTGTTTGTCTTGGATTTCTAGCAATGCTCATTCTTGACCGGGTCATCACTATAAACTTCAAATTCTGCCTTTCCATCCAATTCTAACTCCATAAGAAGTTTCTTGATCCACATTCCTTCACATATCCCTAGAGCCAAGGCTCAATTTACATTCTGCACTACTAGAAACCACGACT
Source organism: Hibiscus mutabilis (assembly GCA_019671005.1). Lineage (NCBI taxonomy): Eukaryota > Viridiplantae > Streptophyta > Magnoliopsida > Malvales > Malvaceae > Hibiscus > Hibiscus mutabilis. The sequence continues at coordinate 68,627,057 of CM033714.1, read as the reverse complement.
TGCTTCTTGCTTCTCCAGTGACCAAATTTCCCCATAAATATGTGCAATAGCCACTAACAGATCTTCTATCCGCCGTTCTCCCGCCCGACTTGAATCTGTGTACCTTTATTGTCCTATCCCGATGTTTCTTGAAAAGTAGTCCAGATCCAGTGTAAATTTCAAGTATCTCGAAATTCTATTGATTTGCATCCATGTGCTCTTCTCGAGGTCACTCATATGTTGACTAACTATGCTCACCGAGTATGCAATATCGGGCCCGGTAAGTGAGAGATAGATTAGTTTCCCAACTAGTCTCTGATAGGATTCTTTATTCACTGGATTCCCCATTTCACCTTTACTGAACTTTAAACCTGGTTCCATTGGAGTTTCAGCTGGTCTACTTCCAAGCATCCCAGTTTTTATAAGTAGATCTAGGATGTACTTTCTTTGGTTATAACAATCCCTTCTTTCGATCTTGCTACTTCCATTCCTAAGAAGTACCTAAGGCTTCCCAAATCCTTAGTCTCGAACTCCTTAGCTAGAACAGTTTTTAGCACTTTTATTTCTTCAGTATTATCCCCTGTAATGATCAAATCATCAACATAGACAATTAGAAGGGTCTTCTTACCATCTGGAGCAACCTTTCGAAACAATGTATGGTTTGCCTGACTCTGCTTGTACCCATTTTGAACCATAGCCTTAGCAAATCTGTCAAACCATGCTCTAGGGGATTGCTTTAATCCGTACAAAGATTTATTGAGTTTGCACACTGTCCTCTTCGTGGTCTTTTCCTCCAAACCTGGTGGAACCTCCATGTATACTTCTTCCTCCAAGCTTCCATTGAGGAAAGCATTTTTGATGTCCAATTGGTGTAACTTCCACCCTTGTTAACAGCTTCGATAATAACACTCGATGGTATTCAACTTAGCTCTTGGGGCAAAGGTTTCTTGATAATCTACTTCATAGGATTGAGTAAACCCTTTAGCCACTAGCCTTGCTTTGTACCTCTCAATGCTCCCATCTGAGTGATATTTGACTGTGAATACCCATTTGCACCCAACAGCCTTTTTCCCTTCAGTAACTCGGTCAAACACCAAGTATTATTCTTCCAGAGTGCTTTGACCTCTTCTTCAACACCTTCCTCCATTCAGGACTTTCGAACGCCTCTTCTACTGTCTTGGGGATCTTCACACTATCAATGCTGGTTGTAAAGGCTTTGAAACCAGATAATAACTTCCCATAGGCAACAAATTTATTGATAGGATGAGCAACACATTTCCTTATCCCTTTTCTAATAGCAATAGGAAAGTCATCTAAGTTTACAGTAGAATCTTGTGGAATAATATTACCTCCTGTCTCAATAGCATCAGAACTCAAAACTGGTTCCTGGCAAGTGCTAGGCTGACCAACATCTTGATTTGATTTCTTTTCCTCCTTGTATAGACATTGAGTTGTTTCTCTGGTGGTTGTGGAGTCACAGTGTGATATAGTTACGAGTGTAGGAGGAGGTGTTGTATAGAGACTGGAGGTTTAGGCTGTGGAGAAGGTGGTGTGTCTGAGATTAGGGACAGCAGTTTCAATGATATCCAAGGCGAGGCTCGGGAAGGATAGGCATAGGAATAAAGGATCGTATGGACCGAGATTCTTTAGGTCTCTCCCCAAATGTCGAGCCCGCAAAAGTAAGGTTGATTTTCAAAAAAGGTAACATCAAAGGAAATATAGGTTTTCCTATTAGTGGGGCAGTAACATTTGTAACCCTTCTGACTCGAGGAGTAGCCTATAAATACACACTTTAATGATTTAGGATCCAGTTTACTACGATTGTTGTTGTTTACATGAATAAAAGATGTGCATCCAAAGACTCAAGAGGAAGAGCCGAGGACAATGGTTTAAAGTGTGGAAAATGTTGAAACAGAACTTCAAAGTGGGTATTTTGAATCCTAGAGTCTTGCTAGGCATCCTATTGATAAGGTAGGTTGCAGTAAGAAGAGCTTTCCCCCAAAGATATTTAGGTGCATTAGCTGAAAACAAAAAGGGACCTAGTTACTTCCATTAGATGTCTATTCTTCCTCTCAGCCACTCCATTTTGTTGAGGGGTATTGACACATGAGGTGAGATGAACAATTCCCTTTTCTCGAAAGAAACACCTAATAGACTTGCTAAGATATTCACTCCCATTATCACTCCTAACCACTTTGATATTTCTATCGAACTGTGTTTTTATCATTTGATAAAAAGTTTTAAAAATTACTTCAACCTCAGACTTTTCTCTCATTAAATATGTCCAAGTGGTCCTAGAGAAATCATCAATGAAAGACACAAACCACCTAGACCCGAAAATGTTTCAACTTTAGAAGGGCCCCAAATATCACTTTGTGTATAATAGCAAATGGTGAAGTAGGTTTAAAAGGAGAAGAAACATATGGTGTTTTGGTATGTTTTGCCATCGACATACTTCACAAGTAAAAGAAGAGGGATTTTTATTGATAAAGAGATTTGGAAACAACTTTGCAAGGTAATAAAAAGCTGGGATGTCCTAATCTAAGATGCCAGAGCATAATATTATCTCGAACCTAAGCTTGTGGATGAAACCCGATGTTTGAAGGCAACTGGGAATGAAGGAGTTACTGTAGGATATTCCATCAAGGATATATAAGCCATTAGATAGCCTAGCACTTTGTCAATCACTATCTTCGAGCCACATGCTCTGAAAAATACATCCATCACCCCAAAATTAGCATTACAAAGAATATCCTTAATCAACTTGCTCACGATAATAAATTACAGGCTAATTTAGGAACATAAAGTACATCGAGATAATACTATATGTTTGCTTAATTCAATAGAGCCACTCCCTTTAATCATGTTGAGGGAACCATCTGCTATCTTGATCGAGGAGGGAGATCTGTGATGGCTATACTTTCCGAGCAGACTCATATTTCTGTCATATGGTCGAGGCACCCGAATCTACTATCCAATGTAAGGTATTAATTGTTGCTAAGCAAGAAATTCTACCTTGAGATGTTGTTAAAGGCGAGTAGTATGAGTTTTAGACGATAGTTGGCCGAGTATTTGTTGAAGTTCTGCAATCTGGCGTGTGTAATCAAGTCTCTTTGGAATTATGTTACGTAGATGCAACATTTGCTTCCTTCTCAAATCTGGATTTAGAGGTTTTCGGTCTGCTGATTTTCCATGTAGCTTCCAAAGATCGCTCCATCAAATGTCCAACCTTTTACACAGTGTTCACACCATGATCTCCCCTCCTTTGTTTATTCCCGATTAGAGTTTGTAATTAGTGCCAAAGCATCATGCATTGAGCACTGGTACCATCAAGGAGAGTCTGCTTTCTTCTCTCCTAATCTCGAAAAAGGCCTCCCGAACCAATGGTAGAGGTTTAGTAGCCAAAATTCTGCTCCTTGCCCCATCAAACTCACCATTAAGTCCGAAAGAAATTGAAAGATTCTCCTCGATTTTTGATTTTACTATAGAAGTTAACATCATCGAACACTTCCACTCATTGGCCTCATATAAATCGATTTGTTGCCAACACTTAGTTAGAACTCCAAAATATCTTTACTCATACAAATCTCCTTGTCCGAGATCCTTAATCTGGTTTTCAACCCCAAATAATTCTCGTGTGTATTATCCACACTTTGAGTATGTATCCTGGGCTGCACTCCATATCTCTGCTGCGATCTGGTAGAGCATGAAATTTTCCCCAACTTCGGGAACCATGGAATTAATTAGCCATGACATAATCATGTTGTTCTCACTCAACCAGTTAGAATAGGCTGGATCAGATTCTTCTTCGGAATAGGCATTGAATCGAGAGATAGGAAGCTTTCCTTCTTCCCGTAATATATAGCCTTCTTGACCGAGACCAAGGGAGATAGTTGTTTCCATTTAGTTTGTAGGATGTAATTGGAGAAAGAGATGAATCTGAAAGTGGGAACTCGGAGGGACGAGGATGATTTTGAGAACTGATTTGAGCGGCGGGGGTCTGAATGAGCCATTGAAAAAAGAAGGTTTTGATCGACAGAGAGACTGGAAGGAAAAAAAAAGTTGTTGGATAGGTAGGATCTTCCTAATCTGATACCATGTAGAAAATAGGGTTAGAGAAGTTTTCTACTCTTGTTATTTCAATTTACAGAAAAATAAAGTCTACTTATAGACTTTTACAAGGAGTTTTACATTGAGTAGAATTCTCTCGGCTAAGACTCTTATCCCTTATATGGATAGAGTTAAATTCTAACTAAACTACTTAGTTAGGATAGACTTACAACTCTTCTAAACTACTTAGTTAGAATTGACTTACAACTCTTATTATTTACATATTAACCTACATGTTATAGTATAATTTAATTCTAATTTAAACAACTTTCTCTAATCATATAAGATATGCATATATGTTTCATCATACTTTTTCATATGTGGCATATATTTTTTTATATTTTTTATATTGGTATATATATATCAGGAAAAATTGAGGAACTTGACTTGAACTTAAAAATCAATAAACCAATTACTAAAAGTTTTGAGTTATTCAAATTTTCATTTTACAACTCAAACTTTATTTGAAATTTTTTCGAGTCGAGTTTATGTAATTTTGAGTCGAGTTTTTTTGCCTCGAGTCGAGTTGAAAATTTTGAATTTTTCGAGTCAAGTTTTGCTCACCCCTAGATGCTACAATGCACAAAATGTTATCATAAACTTTGGTCTCCACTGTCAAATCACCCTTCATAATCTTTCAAATATAGACAAATAGTAGTACATTTGTAAGGTTAACTACTGTATATCATCCTAAATCTTTGCCAAGTGGAGAAAACACATTTTGTAGCTATTGAAATAGTATCAAATTGCATAATGTTTCTATTCTTTTCAACCGTTGAACTGGTTATCATTAAATTTAAAAGAAAATTATGAGAAATGTGCTTTAGGGCACTGTAAGATGCTAATTTTGTTATAAATTGATTTTTTTCGGCTCTTTTTCATGGAAAAAGAGTAGACTTGAGCGGAAAAAATTTTCAGGCAATCCCTTAAGCTCATTAGATGATTGCTTTGATTTTGATTTGAAATTGTATTTGATGCTAAATATGTAGTACAAAATGAAGAACGTGTTGGTTTGCGCATTTTGCCTTTTGTATTAGTGATAAGGATCAGGGATTCAAAAAAGGTCCGCTACCGCTATAACGGCCGTTATTTAACGGTAACACCGCCGGCCGAAACCATTAATAGCATAAATAACGGTGAGACTCGGAATCACACCGGTAACGGCCGATAACGGCCGTTGTTTAAAGGTTAACGGTCAATATCAGTGATAACGGTGCGTTATTCCCGTTATCGACTGTTACCAGTGCAAACAAACAAAAAAATTAAAATTTCGTTCAGACCCAAGTCCAACCTCTCTAAACTCTAAACAAAATCGAAATTTCTCTCAGAAGTCAAACCCAACTTCTCTAAAGTCTAAACTGTTTCACAAACAACTCACCGTTGAAATCTGTTGTCCGTTAAGCTTTGTTGGTATCGCGGCCGTTGAGGAATTCAAGGCCTTGCTGTTGAGGTTATTTTTTGAAGGTAAGATTTGGTTTGTGAATCTATTGTTCTAGATAAAAAAATGTTTTTGGGTTTAGCCGTTTAGGGTGAAGGTGAATAGTGGAAACGTGGAGTTTAAAAGAAAGTCACGATGGGAGTATTTTTATTTTAGGTTTTGTGTGATTTTTAAGGGTGGGGTTATTAAATAATAATTTAATTTTAAATTTATTTAGTTAATAATCCTTTAATTTTAGTTTAATCCTTTAATTTTAGTTTAAATAATAATCCTTTAATTTTAGTTTAAATAATAATTTAGTTATTTTTGTAAAAATAATTAAGGGTTGAAGCATGTTACATATGAAAATAAAATGAAGATAGAATGAGAATGAGAATAAATGGTAGGAAATATGAATTATTAATGAGAATCTATACATTTATCTATAGATCTGTTTCTTTTTTTTTTCTTTTTGCAGCATTGGATTGAATCTAAACATTTATGTTCTTGATATGGATTTTGACTACCATGTTGCTTTATGACGTTGTAATTGTGTTGGAACAAACAATGATTTATGTGGATTGTAATTGTTTTGGATTCATTAGCATAATGTCATCATTAATTAATTTATTCTCTTATCCTATCCATCAGGTTTTTGAAGTCTATTATTTAGTTAAACTATATTATATATGTTCATTTTCGTTTAGAAAACACTCTAAAAATCATTAAAAATGATTTTTTATATTTATATCTATTATGATTTACAATAAGTTGTGCGAGTTTAAAAAAAATTCACGACCGCGACACCCGCGGTGACCGTTATAGCCGCAATCGCGATAACCGCGACCGCTTTTTAAATCCCTGATAAGGACAATTTTTCTTTTTGGAGGAATGATGAGGACAATTTACTCTGCCATAAAATGCAGTTTGGGTTGAATTTTCTGATATTGCAAATGAAGCTTTATTGAACATAGAAGACAAAGATGTCGTACAACCCAGGCCCCAGCCCCGAATCTTTGGTTTTACTTTGGCATTTTTTTCCACTATTTTAGTTGGCATTTAACATGCTTTGCTTTTTCTGTACTGTTTCACTTCTGCTAGCTTTGGTGTGTTATGTTAATGAAAATGATTCTGGAATCCAACATCTAGATCTTAGTGTATGCTACATCTGAAAATTGTATTTGACGACCCTTAATTATTTTTGATTCTTTAGGTCATTAAACCTGTTGCGTCCAAAGGAGGAAACGCTCTCCAAACATTCTATTTTGGGTCCAAATGGGCTTTATGGGCAGTGGCAGCCACCTAGGAGTGATATAGGGGTATGGTGATAATTATTTTATTCTATGATCCTCATTAAGAGACTATTCTTACAGTTCTTTTCTTTTTGCAGGTGAAATATCCAAGTAATGTTGACCTGACACCGGTGGAATTTCCAAGGTTAGCCCTTTATGGGTTTTGTGTTTTGGGAATAATTCCTATTTGTTGATCTCAAGTTACATTTCTATTAGACAATAATAAGATAGTTTCTGAAGGCGTTGAAGGATTATTTTATAGAAGCACATTGCCTTTGAAGTGAATTTGGAACTTTGAAGTAACTCTCCATGCATGAATTGATGTCTTCTTTTATTTATTTTTTGCATTGGAGAAGTTTATGGTTTGACTACTTTATTATCTGATGGTATTTATTGACCAGTTTGCAGCAGCCTACAGGAAATGAACTTCCCGGGAAGAATGATCATAGCAACTCAGAATCTGTAGCATCAAGCGTGGAATCAACTCTTACTGTTGATCATGTTGATAGGGAGAAAAGTCATGTGGATGAACCTTGTCCGATGATTTCTTTTGAAGAACCAGAAACTTCTCCTGCTCATAATGATATTACCAGACAGCCGTCACCTCCTCCAGTACTTGCAGAAGTACAAGACTTGGTTCATGCTACCCATGCCTCCAAGACAGATTGTACAATAGGGAATCCCTTTGCAGATGGCCTTGTTCATTCTGAATCTCCCCTCCAGTTGCACATTGTAAGTTCAAGACATTTTCTGTTGATGTTTATTCTATGTTGTCTTCCTTGAGAATCAAGTTTCTTTGGAAAGGAAAGATCTGTTGCTGTTTATTATCCTCAAGAACTGTTAATGTTTTGATTTGACATTTGTCTGTTGCAGGCAACCACAATGATGGAAAGCTTCATGAAGCTGGCTAAATCAAATACTGATAGGAATTTAGAAACTTGTGGGATTCTTGCAGGTTCCCTTGTAAGTATCGATGCTTTAAGACCTTTGCTTCGCCTTTGTCATAATGCAATACTTAAGTTTAATGTGATACTGTTCTGCAGAAAAATAGAAAGTTCTATGTTACAGCTCTTATTATCCCAAAGCAGGAATCAACATCTAACACGGTATGGCTGTCTCATTGTGGATTTACCATGTCCATCTTCAATTTTCTTCTGTCAATCAAAATTCTCTTTCTTTTGTTACTCTTTATCTAGTTATGTGTTCCTTCTATTATTCTCGTCTTTTTTTAGTGCCAAGCGACAAATGAGGAAGAAATATTTGAGGTGCAGGATAAGAGATCTCTCTTCCCTCTGGGTTGGATTCATGTAAGTGTTTCATTGTTTCCTCTCTGGACTTACAATTAATCTGCTCAGTTACAAATTGATTTTGCCTCCTTTAGTAGTAACTTGAACACAATTTCAAAGTCACTTAATAAACAAGTTTAGCTAGAATATTGGTTAGCCCTGTCCATGAATGAACTCTATGACCTATTTTTGGAAAAGCTTGATAGAACCTTGTTTTATTTTCCTAAGTTCTCTACTTCCTGAAGATATTTATATTTGAGAAAGTAGGCATATTGTATATTAAAGTTCATGCATTATTTTAAAAAGATATAGTCAACAAAGACATTTGTCATGTGTCCATGAGGCCATAGATGAGCATTTGATAGGGATGATCTGTCTCCATTAATATCCCCTCCTTTGTATTTTATTATTATTTTAAAGCTTGATTAAAGTTAAGATGAGATGAACTTCAGCAAAGGAGACTCAGGTTTCCTTTACTTCCCATTAAACTTGACACATTTGCACCCTTACTTTTCATATAAGAAAACATTTCTTGCAACGTTAGTCTTTTCTACTTAGATTTTGTATATCAAGCTTGTGATATGCTACCCTATGTGGTGTTGCAGTAATGTGGCTTATGTCAGCATATTGTGGGGGATTAGGGGTGGTAACAGTTTTCAGTTGGAATTTTTTGTGATGAAATGAAATCGATACGGCATTTGGGGCTAATAACGTAGTTAAACTGATTGTGATATAATTGCACCTAATTTTTTTTTTTAGGATGGAGAAGTAGGCTAAAAAATATGGGCTCTTTGACCTCATTATATTTATGGTTCTTTTTGGCAAGTTGGCCTCACTTGATTGTTGACACCAAACTAATCAAGGAGCTTTATATTATTATAGACTATATGAGCTTACATAGCTCCAATATGTCTCCTTACTTTGTAATGTCAAATGTGTATGAGCAGAACCGTTATCCTTTCTATGTTTGCCATTATAGGAGGGAATGGGAGTAAACAAATGAAATATCTCTTTATTTCCATGTCCATTAATCAAGATCGTATGTCATAAAATAGGAGTATATGACGTTAATACCAAACAATACATATTGCAAAGTATTTGTCAGATCACTTCCATTCTTTTTATTGACATTTTGCATGCCTAATAGGGTATATTTCAATAATATCTTTTTAATGTTCGAGAGGATGAGTGTTTTATAGTCCTTATGCTGGTCAACTGATTAACTATGTTTCAATCCCCAGACGCATCCTACACAATCATGTTTCATGTCATCAGTTGATGTTCATACTCACTACTCATACCAGGTATGTTTTTGTATTGTAATAAAAGTAGTGCCTTTTAATGATTGATTCATCTGTGAATGTTTGTCTGCTATTTATTTTAGGTCGCTGCTAATGTCTGTTTACTTTGAATTACACCATTTTGTGCTCATCTTGAAGTGCAGACAGTGTCTGGCACCAGAAACTGTCAGGGAATGAAAGAAAACTGTGTGAAGTGTATGGACTGGGTTGGATGAATTGGAAATGATGTCATTTTATTTTAGGTATCTGTGTTTGTACTTTGTAATGGGTATTGATCCTATCTGCTAAAAGATAGCAGAACATCCGTTACTTCGGCCTATGATTTAGAATGCACATTGAACTTAATCTAGGACTGAAATATTAATTTAGTTAATGTGAATGAAAATTAATTTAAAAAGAGAATGATTTGACCATATATTTATTTGAATCTGCATTATCACACTAGGATGAAGTAGTGGTATCTCAGCTATTTAGAAGGCAGTGGACAGGGTCATTCCCTTACCATTCTTCATTTTGTGGTTTTCGAATCTCTTTACGTATTCTGAACCTGTTTTTAGCTGTTTCCTCTTATAGCATTCTCTTTGTGAAATTGGAAGAGAGACTAGACTCCATAAAACTACATTTTCTCATTAATTTGGGATACTGAAATGGGCTTTGTAGCATGTTGGCAGGAGTTACTTCCGGGCATGCCAATTTTTAAAATATATTGTTTTCTTGTGTTTTACTTTCTCTAGACTCTAAGCGAGCTGTAGATCAATATTTTAGCAAGATCTCCCTGAACTTAGTCATTTGCAGTAGAGAAGCTGATATGGGTATATTGGTCTTTGTATGTGCCCGAAATGATCGTGTGTATTTGTAGATTATGCTGCCAGAAGCTGTAGCGATAGTAATGGCGCCAACAGATACTAAAAGGTGAGAAGCATATTATAATGATTAATGACCTTTTGATTCTGTGCTATAATATATATGCAGTAAGTGTTGAACTTTTCGTTCCTCTGATTATGAATGCAGAAAACATGGGATTTTTCGTTTGACAACTCCGGGTGGCATGTCGGTCATCAGACAGTGCCAGCAACGTGGCTTTCATACACACAATCCACCTCCTGATGGGGGCTCCATCTATGATTCCTGTACAGATGTGTATATGAATCCGAGCGTGAAGTTTGAGGTCATCGATCTCCGATGATGACAATCATTAACCATGGCAGCTGGATGGACATGTTTTGGAAATGCATTTACCATGTGCATATAGAAGATAAAGAACTGTTGGGGGACCAAACTGTATCATAATATCATATTTGCATGTTTTGGGGAGGAAATACTGAATTGAAATTGAAAAAGTAATCAAGATTGACTGGGGTCTATTCTTTGTATGTATAATTAAACATGAGAGCTTCTGATTCATTGGAAGTTGAATTGCAGACTTGTCCGTTTTCTCAACCAAACATGAGAGCTTAAATTATCTAAGACTTAAACTTTTAGGACCTAAATTAGCATTGAACAAAAAAATGGTGAGCCCCTCCCTCCCAAGCATGCTTTAGTTCCGTTAATATTAAATCACCTTATACCGATTATGATCTCTTAATATACCTTTAGGATATAATTCAGTACTTTATATTTGAATTGATACTTTTTAAAACTTCAATCTTTTTAGAAACTTCTAATTTATAAATGCTAACAATTTCCATTTTGATAATACCAAACTAATCGATACTCTTTGACAAGGAATTGAGTCATTGCCATTGAAACAACATACAAGAGCAACAATTTAGAACTAACTTTCTTGATTTTCTGCTGGAACAAAAATAATTTCAATGTTCCAACCCTACAAAAATTAAATTATAAGCCCTAATTTAAAATTTTAAATCCGTAACTTTAAGATCTAACCCTAAAAAATACATCTAACCTAAATTTCTTAAACCTTATCCTAAATCTAATTTTTTAGTGTGAGACGTAACCTTATTTCTAATGAGATGACAGTCTGTGTTGTTCTTTTATAGAAAACATAATGTGTAAAGCATTCTGATTGTCACTATACAAAGTGATTGGTTTGAGTTTTTGAACGTCTAATAGTAGACTTGCCCAACAACATACATATCCTATAATTAAACGTCCAGAAGCTGGGCAAGCTGCTTATTATAGAACAAAATTATGGGTCAACAAGCATTATTATTTTACAAAACTTCTTATCATATAAATATATTTAACTTATTAAGTAAATTTAATTATCAAGTAATCTCTAATCATTAAAATTACAATAAAATTTAATTCTACCGCCAATGAAAATTTGTGTCAATATATAACATAAAAATGTATTGATGAATTACCGGTATACTTTAATAATATATCAAATTTTAATACATAATATATGGCTATTTAGAATTTAAATAATTCAAAAAAAATATTGAAAAAGAAAATGAGTAAAATATAACCGATGAACTCAGTCTGTTTACTCCATGAATTCCACCGGAGTTGTTCGAAATGCATCCTTTGATGCAGTCTAGTTCTTTGAATTTCGTTGTGCAATCACATCCAAATGGGACCCCAAGGCTTATATTTTATATGGTAATAGCTAGGAAATCTCAACTGGTCAATTAGACATGGTCGAATATATGTAATTTTATATTATTTAAATTTGACTAGTAAATTTGTTTAAAATATTAAATTTATGTTTACTATAGGGTTGTTTAAGTGGTAAGCAGTTTGATATCGCTTAAGTAGGTTTCAGGTTCGAGATGTTATGTATGCAATAAATTCCCGCCGGGAGACTCACTTACCAAAGTCAAATGTGCGATGCGGGTCTGTTCGAATTAGTCAAGGCAACCAAAATAAATAAATTTTTTTGTCTTTAAATTATCATAGTATTATTATCCCAATCCAAATCAAAATTGGTATTCGTTAGATATTCAAATCTAAAAAAAAAAAATCTAATTCAAAATTTTAAATCACAAGTAGAATATCTGTATATGTTAAAAGTTGGATAGTCAAGATTTAAATCCGTTCAAGAACAAACATGTTCTTTTTGTTGTAATCTAAAATTGGATTGGAATATTGGAATATACAATGTACTTTTTAAATAATCTAAAGGTGATTACATGGTTGTATCTATTTAGTTTTCTTAATTATTTAATGACGCACACACACTGTGCACATATAGTGCTCGAGCTCATATCACCTGGATAAAACACATCATCCTTTACCACTATGACTACTCAACGAGTTCACATAAGTAATGCATATTTGGATAAAAGATATATGAGGCAGTTTATATGTATCGTTCAAACAAAATATAATTTTAACATCCGAATTCACAAATTATTAAAATCTACAACATCTAAATTTAAAAAAATGAGATTGAATATCCACAAATATTCAAACTTACGTCCCTAATTAGATTAATGTCTCAAATTCTCAATAGATAAAACTTCGAAGTAGTTTCTGATTTCTCCTCTTAGAAAAACAGAAAAGTCAGTGCGAGTGGCGTTTTATATGTATTCAGTGTGACCATTCCTTCCTCTTTCATGGAAAATTCTAACAAATATAATTTTATTTTTGTGTTTTGGTCAATTGGAATAGTCCACTGTATATATATTATTTTAAACTTGGTTTAACAGTTAAATAAGTGTTTAAATTATACGTTTTTTTTCTAGTTAAGTGTCTAAATTTTGTTTTAAACTAATGCCTAACATTTTCAACGTTACTCAAATAGGTGCCCAGTCATTATTGTCTGTTAATTTTTACTGTTAACTTCTGTTAAAATTTTTAAAATTATATTTAAAATAAATAAAAATTAATAAAACAAAATAATTTTAAATTTCACAAAATAGCCCCAAATTTTAAAATTTCGAACACCCCAAAATTCAAATCTCGATTTTACTTGATTTTGCCATCGTTGTCGCCCATTACATCCGTCGCCAGACATCATTTACCCTACTACCTCGTCGCCGAAAATCGACTGACGCCGTGTAAAACGTCGAATGGCTCATTCGAATAATTCGCGACGAACGACGGCATGACGGACGATGAACGGTGTGTGGGTCATTCAGTGAGGGGAGGATGCTTCATTCCGTCGTCGAAATCGTGACCAACGCTGGTGGGAGTGGCCGAATTTGAGGGTTTAAGAATTTGGGGACTGTTTTGGGATTATTTGAACATTTCAAGATATTTTAAAAATTCTGATTTATTTTTTAAAAAATAAAATCCAGAAATTGTTTAATATTACCACGTGTTCGATTTTGATTGGATAATGGAAAAAATTAACGTCCGTCACGGCCAAACCTTAAATGAGTTACGGAATGAAACATTAGGCAAATATTTAACTCAAAATATAGTTTAGGCACTTATTTAGAAAAAAAATAGTACTCCCTCCGTCTCACTAATTGCGTCACATATTGATTTTTCACGGAATTTTAAGAAGAAAAAATTGTATGGTATAAAATAATTTAAATGACAAGTTTGCCGTTAGGAAGTTAACTTTTGTTTTTGTTGGAAAACTATAAAAGGATAAAAAAGTAAATTTATGTTAAAAAAGTTGGTTAAATTTTTTAAAGTGACAATTTAACTGAGACAATTTTAAAATAAAAAATAACGCAATTAATGAGACAAAAAAATATAATTTTAAGTACTTATTTAATGGTTAAGCATCTAAACTCTAAAAGATTTCCCAATTTTTATTAGTTTTACCAAACGTTTTCCCCGTACCGATACCTCCCTCTTCATTGCTTCAAAAAAAAAAAAAATGAATCATCCACTCCCTTCAATCTCCTTCCTCACTTTCTTGTTCATCGACTTACTCTTCTTCATCCATCTCCCGATATCATTCAGCCAAGAGAATGTAAATTTCATGCAGTGTTTTGATCCTTTCCCTTGTGCAAACGTACCGAACCTCGTGTTTCCATTTTGGAGGGAGGGCAACAGCCCTGAATTCTGTCAAGCTGAAGGCTTTGGGTTGACCAAATGCGATGAGGACGATGAGCCTGTCATTAATATCGGCGGCAATGAATTCCGATTGGTTTCCGTTAACCATTCGGGTTATAGCATGACAATTGCTAGAGACGATTTGTGGGAAGCAATTTGTCCTTCACCTCCCATCTATAACACTACTCTTCCATACCCTTTCCTTGGATTCTCTCCAACAAATCGAAACCTGACTTTCTTTTACGGTTGCGAACCATCAGTAGCACCACCACGCGGAGGCGGAGCTATAACTGAGTGCACCCCATGGCCAAATTCTTTCTATGCCGATGATATAGATGACGGAAGTTCTTATCAACAGTTTCGCCAGCTTTGTCGCGGCGGCGCTACCCAAGTTCAGATTAACCAGAGCAATTTCGAACAACTCCGAAGAGAACCGGGAAATTTTGCATCTGGGAGATGGAGACTGGGATTCGATGTGGTATATGATCTGCCCGGTATTTTCTGTGGGAAATGCAACCAATACAAAGGTTCATGCGATGATATGAGTCCACCTGAATATATTCCAATCTGCAGACGGCCCGGTACGCACAATCTCTTAAACCCCACATCAATTTGATTGCTAAAATCTGTTGAATTCATTAGTCATTCTGTTCTGTGAATAGCTGTTGTGTTGTCTCGTTTAGTTTTCCGGTCTACATTGTACCACTCCAAAATGGTAGGTAGCCATAGGGTCAAAGCCCGTATCTTCCAATCAACGCGTTGTTGTATAGGTAGAGTGTCAGGCACGAGCTACTCTCCATTATTATTCCCTTCCATCCATAACTATTTAATTTAACCTATATAATTTGTGGATAACTACAAATATGAAAGTTGTTATATTTCATCAAATCTCTTGTCATCTTTGATGATTTTAGGTGAAATAACTCGTTTGTGAGATTAATCCGCTCTAAATAAAATATTTTTTTCTTAATATTGTAAACTTTTATTATATTTTTATTGGATTTTACTATATGTAACTTTAAGAGTTATGTTTAAAAATTACTAAATTTTTCTAATTAATGTTTATTTCATTTTTCTTAATAGAATCTACTAAAATGTTTAATATATAATTAATTGTAGATATAATTAATGAAATAATTTAGGGTGTTTAATGTAATTAGTAATCATGTAAAATGGTTTAGGGTTTTAGAATTTAGGATTTAAGGTTTTAAGGTTTATGGCTTATAATTTTAGAGTTTAGGATTTAATTACATTAAACACCCTAAAAAATTAATGACATGCAATTTTTTAAGAATGTAATTAATTATATGCTAGTAAAATTTATGTAAAAAATTAGAAATATACATTAACTATAAGAATCTAGTAATTCTTAAACATAGCTCTAACGCTGAGTATAGAAATATACATTACCACTCCAAAATGGTAGCTAGCCATAGGGTCAAAGCCCGTATCTTCTAATAGAGTGTCAGGCTCGAGCTATTCTCCATTATTATTTCCTTTCATCCATAACTATTTAATTGAATTTAACTTATATAATTTGTGGATAGATTACAAATATAAATAGTGATACGATATTTTTTTTTATAAAATCAATATGTTGTAATATTTTAGTTTAAGAGTTATTTTAGTTTTTTAGTAGTCTCAATTAATCGTTTTTTCTTTTATGGTATTTTCGCATTAATTTAGTCAATGAACTAATCGAACTGTATTTTTATTTGTCCTTTGACTAACAAAAGCCAATGTTGACCGTTACGGTGCTGCCGTGGCAGTCAACGGTACTGACATGGCAGTCTACATGTGATGATGTGGTAGAGGGGTAAAATTAATTTTTCGACCGAGTTTGAGGGCAAAATTGATTTTCTGGTTGAGTATAAGGGCAAAATTGATTTTAGGCAAAAAATACACATTTAAAAAACATTAAAATACTAAAATAATATAAAAACTAATAAATTATTTAAAATGTTTTATTAATATACGACTAAAAATAAAAATAAATCTAAAAATAAGTAAAAATTATAAAATTAAGATATCATAAGCTACAAAATTATAAATTAATTGAAAATCAAAACTTGAAAATAAACTCTACACTCTAGTCATAATTTTTAAATCTCAAACCCTAATTAAAAATTTTATCAATCTAAAGTGATTATGAAACATAAAAGAATGCATATAAATTTAATTAATCAAGTAAAGAGTTTAGTTTTTAGGGTTTAGGGCTTGAGATTAAAAATTAGAGTTAGAGTGTATTATTTTATTTTTTAGTATTGTGACATAGACAGGGGCACCAAAAAGGGCATTAAATTTTTGTTCAGTTAAGAGAATCACATTAACTATATTTTAGGATTCTTTTCCCCTTACATTCTTTTAAGAGAAAAAAAATCAAAATCGTCCAAACATTTTTTATAAAAGTTTTCATAAATTTTATTACTTTATAAATATTTTTATATTTTAGTTATTGAATAATTTATAATCTATTAGTTCATGATATTTAAATTTTATAATTTTTACTTATTTTTAGTCATATATTAATAAAAAATTAAATGTTTTATTAATTTTTTATGTTATTTTAGTATTTTCTTAGATTAATTTTTTTTGCTTAAAAAATTAATTTTGCCCTAAACTTGCTTGAAAAATTAATTTTAATATTTTCTTAAATTCATATTAAATTACTTCTAATTAAAAATAAGATCAAATTGAAAGAATGTATAAATAATGAAGGCTAAATTTATTATATTTTTGAATTAAGACTAAATTGATTGAATGTGTAAATATGAAAAATCAAATGTGCTATTATATAAATTTTTTTAACTGTCATGTAAATCCCTTAGTTGCATTAATAATATGGTCGTTATTTATAACATTTGAAAGTTTGTCGATCAAAATAAATATTTTGAAATAGCTCAACTATTATTTTTACACTTTACATCTTGTTTTGTAGGTAAAATAGATCGGTGAGATTCAAACTTGGTACTTATCGGAATATTTAGGCACATAGTGATTGGTTAAAAAAAAGTCGTGAAATTAAATCAATTATTTCGAGGAAAATACTTTGATATAACACTTTGAGTAAACTTTAGAGTTTAGGGTAGATTATATAAACTTTTTAATTTTGGGTTCAGATGTTTAAGTTGTAGGGCATAGAATTTGAGGTTTATGGTTAAAGTTTAGAGTTTTGTTTAAGGTTTAGAGTGTTTGAGGTAGGGTTTTAAATTTTTTAGTTTAAATATGTAGTTAAAATATAACCCTTACTTCGAAGTTAGACTAATATATTTGAAACTTAAGCTGCTATCATTTCCGTTAGTATCTATCAATTTCTCTTTGAAATTACTGGAATAGCTCAAAACTGTAGCATTATGTTTATCGTCCGTCATCCATAAATATTACAGCAGCCACCTACCTTTCTTTCTCATTCTTTCAGTCCGGTGGAAATTTCTACCGTCTACTTTTCTTTGAAATCATAGCACTCGAACTATATTTTATCTTATAGACAACATTGTTGGAACTAATAGCCTTGAATTCCGAGTTTAGATGATAAAATAGGAAGTAAAAAATTATATATCGACCTTGTTTTATAAACTTCCGCCATGAATGGATGCCATCTTCTTCCTTTTTTCTCAGAAACATGAAGGAAAACCCATTAATGGGATGCTTTTTCTTCTTTTTTACACCTGCTTTTTATGGCCAAGAACAGACAAGCTTTTGGCTTAACATGATCCAATCTTTTTTACGTTTGGTTCCATGGCGGGGCCACCTTAAAAACCCACTCCTGGTTTCATCAGCAGGTTCCATTAATGTCCAACTTTTGAATCAGTCAATCGTCCAACAAAGAAGCCTTGAATAATAATACCAAACTCACTTGCCTTAATTTTTCCAGTTTCCCTTTCTCTACACTCTTCAAGCTCCTCACTTAGGTTGACAAATCTGCGAAAACATGTTTCCAATGCTTTACACCCATCATTTCCCACATTGAATGGAAATCGAAAGGTGTGGCAAAACTCAAAAGTGATCCTTTCTTCTTTCTTTTTTTTTACTGTTCAACCACCAAAATCTTTTGCTTTTATATTAATTTCATGTATAAATACCATCGACTCCAGAAGAAAACAATTTCCTTCAACTACTACTAATTCCTCCCATTTCTGGTTCATGCTATCCCTTATTGCTTTCTCCTCAAATGGATCCACAAAAGCTGATAAATTTTAGATCGTTTCCCTATGTATTGGTCATCTTTTTTATCACCTTAGCAATGGATCCCTATCCGCGGACGTATGCCTCGAAGCTGTGGTAATGGTCCCAATATAAGCTACCTTTTTGGATTTTCGAAGAACAAAAATCGTTTTGAGGCTGTCCGGACTTTGAGATCACCTGCAAAGAGAAAGATCCTATACTCAAAATTTCTGAGGAAACCTACATCATCAGAGATATATTTTACAACAACAATTCATTGCTTGTTGTCAATGCTGTTGTTCATGAGGATAATTGTCCGACTCCCAGACAAAATGTTAGTCTCGTTTGAACTCCGTTCAGCCTTAGTCCTGATAGTGTCAATCTTTCCTTTTTATACAACTGTGAGGGACAACCGAAGTACCATACATATCCAGTAAGTTGTGCTAGCAATGCTTCTTTCCATTCCTTTGCTGTTTTCCACAATGAAGCTTTAGAGAGCACTAACTATTCGATCAAGTCATGCCGGGCTCTGATCGAATCCCCCGTGTATGTCAATGATGATGTTAGTTTCGTTAGCTTATTAGGAATGAATTATACCGACGTTTTGAAGTTGGGGTTCGTTTTGAACGGGACTACACATAGTTGCAGCAACTGTAAAATAAGTGGAGGCCGCTGCGGTCTCAGTTATACTCGAGAGTTCGTTTGCTTTTGCTCAGACCGACCACATCCTAAGACCTTCAACGACGGTAACTGCATAGGGCATACGTTCTAAGTTTCTAACTCTACCAATGCTTCCTTCCATTAATTCTTCATGTTTTGTTGTAGTTATTTTCCTTTATTTTAGCTTTCCTTAATCAATTTTACTTGAGAGGTAAGTTATCAGTTATCTTTCATTTGCACTATTGCCTTGGCAGTGGCCACTAACTTCATAGGCAAGTTTAGTATATAACATTATCTTGAGTACCCTTAAATTTTAAACTGCTTGTAATTGACCCTTTTTCTATTTGTATGTATGTATGTATGTAATTTCAATCTTTTGTTCTTTATGTATTTCAGGTGGTTTTAACTTAATAAGAAAGCTGATCATCGGTAATATGATCCTCTGATCCTCCTCTGTTTCATTCTTAGACAGTTGCTTCATGCATTTTTTTTCTCCGAAATGAAATGAAGTTTCGATCCGAAGCGTATGCAGGTTTTGGTGCCGCTGCTGGAAGCATACTGATCAGCTGTATCAGCATTGTATGCTTTAGAAGAAGAATACTGTGCAATAGAGCAGCTACCTTCCTTGGTAAATTCAGAAACAAAGATAAAGATATTGAGGCTTTCCTAAGAAACAATGGAACTATAGCTCCTAAAAGATACACTTATTCAGACGTCAAGAGAATGACGGACTCGTTTAAAGAAAAGCTGGGAAAAGGAGGTTTCGGGTGTGTTTACAAAGGGAAGTTGCCGGACAACCATCTTGTTGCTGTGAAAGTGCTTAACACGGCGAAAGGCAACGGCCAAGAATTTATCAACGAGGTGGCTAGTATCAGTCGAACTTCTCATGTTAACATCGTCACCCTTCTAGGCTTTTGTTTGGAGGGTGGGAAAAGAGCCTTGATTTACGAGTTCATGTCGAATGGATCTTTAGAAAAATTCATCTACGAACAAAATACTCCGGAGGACGGTCGGCGGCTTTTGACAGTAGAAGAGTTGTACCGTATCCCAATTGGGATAGCTCGTGGGCTTGAGTACTTGCACCTTGGCTGCAACACTCGCATTTTGCATTTCGACATAAAGCCTCACAACATTCTTTTAGACAATGAGTTTTGTCCAAAAATATCTGATTTCGGGCTTGCGAAACTTTGTTGCAGGACTGACAGTATTGTATCGATGATGGAAGCTAGAGGGACGATTGGCTACATTGCTCCGGAAGTATTTTGCAGGAACATCGGAAGTGTTTCGCATAAGTCGGATGTGTACAGCTATGGAATGATGATTCTTGAGATGGCCGGCGGAAGAAAGAACTTGGATGTTGGGGTACATCAGACCAGTGAGATATATTTTCCTCATTGGATTCATCGGAACCTTGAGCAAGACAACATTGATCCGGAAATGTTGGGTCTTTTGAGTAAAGAAGAAGTAGAGATTGCAAGGAAGATGATAATAGTTGGCTTGTGGTGCATACAAACAAATCCTAAAGACAGGCCTTCGATAAGTAAGGTGAAAAAGATGTTAGAAAGCAAAGAGGCCTTGCAAATTCCACCAAAGCCATAGTTATCTATAACTACAATAGCGGCGGTTGTTATTTAGTGGTTTTGGTATAATCGTTATATTTACAATAACATCTGTTTTTTAAAAAATTTACGATTGTGATATATACAATAACCGTTATAATATATGTTATGTTCACAACCGCGACAAACACAATGCCACCCAATTATAATTTAAATCCTTAATTTCGATCACTCTTGGTTTCTGCTGCTCATGGGGCCAAAGTTTGGTTTTCATGTTTGGTAGGTTAAAAAATATGTTTATACGATTAATATCTTTCAATATTTATGAGATTTATGAGTGAGAAAAAATTTGGATGGTATAAATATTATTGTATTAAATTGTATGTTAAAATAATATGTATTGGGAAATTAAAGCATAAAAATTATACTTTTAAAAATTAAATTTTATTGTGCGTAAATTGCTTTTTTTTTAGCTACCAAATCATGAAATTTAATCAATTTAAAAACATTTTAAGTGTAATTAAATAAAATTTTAATATAAAATTTAGGCAAAATGTAAAAAATTCTCATAGCATTTTATTGAATAGTCACTTTTACGCGTATACTTTTTAAAATAATTTCACTCTCAACGCTTAATTTTAGACTAAAATGATCCCCCGTTAGTGAATCATTAGTCAACTAACAGTTACCGTCTTAAAATGACATATCAGACCTACATGACATTGCATGATAAAGTGACAATGTCATATAGAAAAATGTGTTTGACTTGACAGAATGACACATCAATCAAAAAATAAATTTTCTAAAATTATAAAAAAATATATAAATTATTTTTTATTGATGTGTCATTCTTTCAAGCCACCTCAAGGCGTTTACTGTTGGTTAATTAACAGTCCATAGATGAGTCATTTTGGCCTAAAATGAAACCTTGGGGTTAAAATGATTAAAAAGAATATAGACCAAAATGGTTATTCAATCAAGCTTTAGTGATTTTTTTGGTATTATACCTAAAATTTAACGACTTTAGTTTCAGATGCAATATGAACTACAAAGATGTTGTTAGGATGATCAATCAAATGTGGAAATGACTAAGAGTGGGTGAATTGACAAATAAAAAATTTGAAAGCAAATTAGAAAATAAAAAATTGGGACACAAGAGTTATAGTGGTTCAACCTTCTAACAAGGTTTACGTCCACTACCTTAGCTTCCTACTAAAGATTTTTCAAATTCTTATTGAATTTCTTCCCATTTTCTAGGCTAAGGAGGCAATCTTGTACACAATCAAAGCCTTTTACCCAAAGCTTTGATCAAACACTCTCTTTTACAAGAAATGAAATAGCAAACTGAAAATCCCCTCAAAGGTAGTTTATTTGCCCAATTACGAGTTTGCTCAAACCCAATACCTGAATAAAAATGATTACAACAAAGACCACTCAAGTAGGTTACAAGATTTGACTCTAATGGGCTCAAAGATTGTTGGATTTTTTCTTGAATGCTTAAGACTTGTTCAATAATTATTTTTGTAGCTTTGGAGACTTGAACATATACCCCCTCATTGATTTCTAACCATTTGGGTGGTTGGGATATTAAATAGAGCAGTTGGACTGCATTTTTTCCGCAATAAATGTTAACTACCAACTCTCGGTATCGGTACGCGAGCTATCATATTCGTACTTGCCAAAATAAGAAAAAGTTGTTGTATAAAGAGGTATCGATACGCTGGAGGGCGTATCGGTACGAAAAGTGTATTTTACAAAGGCATACTAGTACAGGTCGTACCATATTGGTACTGGTTTTGCTCACTGGAAACTGAGAAATAAGTGAGTAGAAAATCGTATCGATACGACTAAGAGCGTATCTATATGATATAACCACTTTTCAAAAATAATGGTTCCAATAAAACTGACAAGGAAACGACTATAAAATTAAATGCAAAGATTTTGTAAAACTAAACACCTTGTATCAGTACGAGTAAAGACGTACCGATACTCAAAGCTTATTTGGTTCTCAGGTATGAATGGAGTACTGATACGGCTACAAGTGTATTAGTACCCAATAGCCATTTTGTAACTCCCCCTTCTCGGCTTGGTCTAGAACCGGGCCGAAAAGTGTTACCAGAAACTTATTCAGAGGTCAGAAGCTTAATCGGAGTTTAGAATATTATTTGAAATGTCTTATTAATCTCTTTTAAGACTTACTGAACTAACTTATTAATAGTTTACTCAATTTGGAGTTAATTTTAAACTTTTTTAGACTTAGGGACTAAATTGCAAATTGTACAAATTAATGTTCTTTATCTGAATTTCTTTTTACAAATCTTCGGTTTAACTTACCGGTTATTAGTCCGTGAAATTTCATTGTTAACGGAAGTCATTTACCTACCCAGTTAGGCCTTCTAAGTTTAGTGACCAATCTATAACTATTTAAAACTACGGTTTAAGTCTTTTAACAGAATTAACTAGTACCGTACTGATACTCTTAAGACTGTATCAGCACGCTAAGTCAAATTTTCTCAATTCCAGATTCAAGGGTATCATGCCCGTATCGATACATCTAAGCCTGTATCGATACTCGCTGACCAAGGTTGACCCGTTTCGGTACAACCTAAAGCCATATCGATCCAATTTATTTCTCAGACCTTACTGCCCAAGCCCGTATCGATATAGCTAAACCCGTATTGATACGCTATGTTTTTTCCAGTTTCAAATATGCAAGGTCGTATCAATACAAGTTGACCCGTATCGATACGTCTGTCTTGTAATGACAGATTTCATCTGGTGTTTAACTGATTTGGCCTGTTGAACGGTGTCCAAATGCCATGAAATTTTACCAGTAAGTTATTAATTCATAATTCTAA
Organism: Hibiscus mutabilis; assembly: GCA_019671005.1. Classification (NCBI taxonomy): domain Eukaryota; kingdom Viridiplantae; phylum Streptophyta; class Magnoliopsida; order Malvales; family Malvaceae; genus Hibiscus; species Hibiscus mutabilis. The sequence goes on along the minus strand of CM033714.1, from coordinate 68,603,514 downwards.
TATCATATAAAATTTTAGGGCAATTCGAATTCATTTACTAAGTTTTTACCTTTTGGTACCTTTAAGGCATTTTAACTGGTTTTACAATCATACAAACCTACCATCTTCCTCATTTTACATCTAGGCACTTTAGGAACATTACATACATATCAAAATGGGCAAATGTGACAATAATAAGTTTGAAGCCACCTTATTAGGAGTTAGGAAAAAATGTAAACATACATATAGTTGATGGGAGTGACTTGCAACCGTAACTACACAATCGGAGTTCGGAATTCTTCAAGGTCCTGAATGCATGAAACACACGAATATTAGGCTTACTTAGCCTAGTGAGGTAGTTATAGAAAATGCACAATAATTTTCTTTATGCATGAATGACATGTAAGCATACTTGAATGGCAAAAAACATTATTACACGTATATAGGTTATACTCAAGCCAAGTATCACATTTCATATACCAAATGTAAAGCACAAACATATATCATCTCCTTGGACATAGTAACCAATGGATACACAAATTCCTCGTACACCTCATATAACAAAGATAGGCCGTAGCCCCGGAGTCCCTTACACAATCCAACTTTTCTCCCCACATGTAGGCTGTAGCCCTGGACCGTGGTCCAATCCCTTACATATTGCGCTCAATAATTCTATGACATGCCAATTGTATCCAAAGTCCAAAAGTGTCCAAGGTTACATAATTTAACACAATCTTACCTTAACGCCCATAGGCTGTATCACATCGGAATACAAAATTGTGCCTTAGCTCTACATATCATATCGTAATATATCCATGTCAAAACTCGCATATAACGCATTTTGAATAGCATATATGAGCTTACAAACATATCAAGCGATATTAAGAACTTACCATGCTTACCATTAGAATCCATATATGTTTGCTCTACTTGAGCCCTTAAGCAGAATGCAAACTTTAAGCACAAAATAATGCAACGGGATGACACCTAGCCTATCCCTTGACACAACTATACTCACCTCGATTCCGAAGCTTTCAAGGCTCTCGGATTTCAACCCCTTTGTGCCTAGCTTTTGTTGGAGATGACGAGGGGTCTTTCTTAACTTCTTGAGCTAGTCCAAAATTAAAGGATTAGAATCGAAACCAATGATTCACAATTGTTTTCAAGCTTACCAAAGCTCGTAGACAACATCAAAATAAGGAAATTGGCTTCCTAACACATGGGGTTAGCTTGAACATTCAAGGCTTAAATCTTGAAACTAAACTCTAAGGATTGATAGAATCATCAAATTAGCATAGGGGTTTTACTTACCGAGTTACAAGCTTTCAATTAGTGTATTGAAATCGAGCAAATATTAAGGATTAGATCGAGGTGTTTGTTTGAGCTTGAGGAGGAAGGCAACAATGGAGGTGTAAGCTTGTTTGGAGGCAAAGATGGGATTTAACTTCGGTAAAGGCAAAACAAAAGATATGGAGCTTTCTTTATTCATTTTAAAACCATCTAATTACCCCTAATAACTTTTCCACCTCCCATTCAACCAATGAGGAGGTTTTCTTTGGGCAAGGGTTTGATTAAACAATTGTTTTCCATCAATTCATGCATTTCACAATTTTAAGGCAATTGATGGCCATTCACCATTTTTTCTGTGTCAATCCACGTGAAAGGGGTGGCAAGCAAGTAGGTGAGTCACCCCCTACTTCCAAACTTTGCAATTTGGTCACCAAATCGATTTGAACAGAGACCCGTATCGATACACCTTATGGCCGTATCGATACGGCTAGACTGGATTGGGTAAGTTAGTTAAAACAATTAGGCCTTATCGATACAGATCCTACAGTATCGATACGCCTTGCCCAGATTCAACATTTCTAGCATTACTAACAAAATACCTAACTTCCATTCCTTGCAAAAAGGTCCAACAATTTCAATTAAGCCCAAATAACTTTCATTACTTCAAAATTGGGTACAATACTTGACAACTACATCCTTTAGGCTTAATCGATACAAGATTCCTATCACTGGACCTTAATTCCGACTAAACCAGTTTTTGGGGTGTGACACATTCAACATAAAACGTTTTTCCAATAGCTAAAGCTCGTATAGATACATCCAAGGGCGTATCGGTACTTCTAAATCAAATTGGCTATTTGAGTATGAAAATATTTCAAAAATATCTTGGGGGTTTAGTTATGACTTAAAAGCAATTTTAAGTTCGAATCCTTGTCATTTTGTGAGCATTTTTTAGTACTTAAAAATTTATTCAATTTTACAATTTAGTCCTTTAAAACCATTGTTATATCAAAATCAAATATTGGTTTTACAATCTCCTCCTTTTTGATATAAGAAAACTCAAAATAAATTTTTAAGACTATTGAAATTACTCCTAATTTTTTAAGGCTCAAAAATATATTTTTAAAAAATTTAATCTCTTTTACTTCTCCCTTTTTGTTAGATCAAAATCAATGGGATAAATAAAGCAAGATATAAAACAATAACTCCAAACATAAATGAAATAACATATATATTATAAATTTAAAGCATTGTTCAAAGCAGTAAAAAAATCAACTCAAAAAATAAAATAAACCAAAGAAAAAATTCAAAGTTATAGGAATTCAAATAGAGAACATATGTGCATAAAACTCAAAACCTAATATGATATGATATGATATGATATGATATGATATGATATGATATGATATGAAAAAGCCTAAAGAGCATCATTGTCTTCATCTTCCTCATGATCATCACCAAGAGCATGCCCACGCCATTCTCCATGAAAAGCAGTATGGGTCATGTCCATAGATGCTTGAAGATTCTCCATGGATGTAACTCTAACTTCTAAAGAGGTGAAAAGATTATCCAAAAGAGCAAAGCTAGAATCCAACCTCGTATCCAAAGTAGCAAACTTCTCATCAAGATAGGTAATGAGAGCATCAAGGGAAGGTTGAGCAACCAGAGGCACTAGATCAACTGGAGCTACCAAAACATTTTCTACCAGATCGGGTTATGCATCACTAGTGAGATCCACAATACGAATCTATTTACCATTGTAGATGGTGAACTTTGCACCCCGAAGAGAGTGATCATCAATAGGGTCGGTGATAGGAAAATCAAGGTCATAAGAGAAGTCAATATCAAGCTTGTGGAACATATAGCTCAAGGCAGCGCGATAGGTGAAAAAGGTAACTTGAGAGGTGAAAAAGTTTTGGGCAAGAAAGACTAGATCGGCAAAGACGATTTGGGCTAAGTTTGGGTGTTTCCATTCTATAAGCAATATAGCCAAAAGTCATCGACTTGGCGAATGGTAGACCATTTACCACCGGATGGTCAAAACCACCAAGTGATAGAGTAGTGAAGAAAATGCTCATAGGCATCTAAAACGATTACGGAGCCACCATAGGTATGAGGAAAATTAATCCCATCATCTATACCAATATCATTCATCCCCAAAAGATCGGCTATAGTTTTAGAATCAAGACGAAAGGTTTTTGATAAGTGTTCAAAAGTACTATTTTTCTTACCCTTTTTACTCATATTATTGTTAGACTTAGGCTCATATTAGTTGCATAATTAGCCATTCATGCATTAATCCATGTTTCCTTCCATCGTTGAGCTTGATTACATAACTTGGTAGTTTTTGTGGGAAAAGATGTTGCTTTGGTGTGTTTCGTGTGTATGTGCAGGATCACTTGCCAAAGCAAGGCTAGAGCTAGTTGCCAGGGCAATACATGAAGGAGATGCCGAACTAGTTGCCAGGGCAATGCATAAAGGAGACGCAGAGCCAGTTGCCAGGGAAATTGTCGACAAAGAACAAGGTGATATGGTAGTCAAAATTGATGACTAGACAAGCCCAAGATGACGTGGAGCAAAGCCAAATCCCAAAGGAATTTGATTTCCATGAAGAGATTAAAGAAGAATTAAATTCCAAGAATATAGGAGAAGTTCTAGTAGGAATATAATTATAATAAAGAATTATATTCTTTAAAGATAATTTAATTCCAACTTAACTTCCTCCTCAAAGAAGGACTTTGACCTAGCCCTATAAATTAGAGGGGAATTTCGACAACTCCAAGAGAGCAAGATGAGAGAATTTTCGACAAGCATATAGGGCAAGGGGATTTCGACAAGCCTCTTTCCTCATCTTTTTCTTTCTTGTTCAATTAGGTTCATGCTAGGAATTATTTATCTTGTGTTTCTTTGGAACCTAGCCATGAACTAAAGCTATTTGGCTATGCTTATTGTGTTTTGTGGTTGTGAGAAACTATTGGATTTGGTTTAGGTAATAAGAGTTTGCACTTTTCTATTCAAGGTTTATTCATTCTTGGTTCTTATTCTTGTTTGCGAGTGAATTGGGAGAGGATCTCGTGATTTCATCTATTTATCTAATATCAGGAGAGTTAGATTCAAGAAACGAATGAATATGATCTTTATTCAATCTATTGATGGTGAAGATTAATCCGGCTTAGGAATAAGTTAAGGATTTCAACGGCTAAGAGGAGCGCAAGATTGGTTGTTGTTCACCCTTGATTCACGCAGGGATGTATTATCAAGGCATGCACAAGTAGCTAGAGTTTCGACTTAGGGATAAGAAGAAACCATTGAAGAACACTCTGTCGAACCTTGAAGGTTGCTGCCCAGACGCCAAAAAAGTTGCCTAACTAGTCGCCCAGGCAACCATCGAATAGTTGCCAAGGCAACCCCGTTGAGCAAGTTTACCACGGCAACTGAGTTGCCCGTGCACTCTTTTACCAAGATGATCCAATCGGCTATCACACCTCAACTCACGATAACCTGGCCTATCTCTCTCATTTGTTCTCATTTATTCTTTTACTTTATTGCCTTCTAGTTTAGTTATTAGTTAAACTCCTATAATCATTTATTTGTGTTTTTACTTTTTTACAGTGCAAGAGACTAGATTCTTGAAGTGGCACCAATCCCTGTGGAGACGATATCTTTTATACTATAACTTGCAACGTGTATACTTGCACAATTGCGTAGCACTTATTACGTGCAACAAGTTTTTGGCGTCGTTGCCAGGGATTGGCAATAGCGACTTTGTTTTTATTTTCTTGCACATTCTTTTTACTTTTCTTGTTTAAGATTCAAAGGGCTAACAAACTTTGGTTTTGCATTGGTATATGACCAGGGCGAGACCGATTACACCAGAATATCCCTTTGATCCAGAAATCGAACGAACCTTACAAAGACTTAGACGAAGGATAAGAGTAGCAATGGCTAATCAAGACGGCAATATGAATCCAGATGTTCCAGCAGGAGGAGGAGTGATTCTTGCACGAAACAGAACTATTCGAGACTATCTTGAAGAAGATCTTGATGGACTTAATCTAGGAGTTGTCGCACCTGAAATTGAAGCCGACCACTTTGAGTTGAAACCAGTAATGTTTAATATGATCAACACAATTGGTCAATTTGGCAGCTCAGCAACTGAAGATGCACGACAACATCTTAAATCTTTCCTCGAGATTTGCAACTCGTTCAAAATACACGGAGTCACCCCCGATGTCTTACGATTAAGATTATTCCCCTATTCACTGAGGGATAGGGCAAAAGCATGGTTGAATAGCATTCCTGCCGGATCAATAGCATCTTGGACCGATCTTTGTCGTGATTTTCTTGCTTGGTTTAATCCTACAAATTTGACTAATAAGCTTCGCAACGACATTACTTCTTTTCGGCAAGCAGATGATGAATCCATGTACGAGGCTTGGGAGCAATATAGAGAACTTCTACACAAATGCCCCCTACACGGATTCCTGGTGTGGACTCAAGTAACAATGTTTTACAACGCCGTGAATACACCAACAAGGATGATGCTAGATGCCTCGGCAAACGGCATACTCTTAGATAAGTCGCCGGAGGAAGCAGTGCAAATTCTAAACAGGCTGGCCAAGAATGATTATCAATTTCCCTCTGCTAGAAGAGGAGGAGTTAGACGCCAAGCCACAATACATGAACTAGGATCATCAGATTCAATTTCGGCACAATTGGCCACTTTAACCAAGATGGTCCAGAACATGCGAAAACCAAACAACACACATGAAGTCAAGGTAATGGATTCTTTTTGTGAGTTATGTGGTAATAACCATGATTCATCTGAATGTATGCAGAATCCGGAATCCAGCTTCTATGTGGGGAATTACAATCGGAACAACAATGTGATGTCCAATACATACAATCCAGCTTGGAAGAAGCACCCTAATTTTTCATAGAGTAATCCCAACAATGCTCTAAACCAGAACAATCAGAATGCACAAGCATAAGGATTCTAGCAGAATATGCCACGGCAACAGTTGCCGCCGCAACAACCGACAACATCTAGTTCTTTGGAAAATTCTCTAAATGCTTTTATGATGAAAACTGAATCTTATATGGCTGAGAATAGTAACTTCATAAAAAGAACTGATGCTTTTATTAACAGGACCGAGATGAGATTGTAAAACCAAGATGCGGCAATCAAATCATTGGAAAATCAAGTCAGACAGTTTGCTCAAAATCTGAATACTAGACCGCAAGGAGGTTTACCTAGCGATAATGAAGTCGCAAGAGGAACTGGCCATGAGAAATGTAAGGCAATCACCACTAGAAGTGGCCAACAACTTAGAGAGGCTCAAACCCTCTCATCAAACAAAACTCCATAAAAAGATCAAGACGAACCTAGCGGCAAAGCCTCAGATGCTGAACCAGGAATTACCGCGGTAACCGGCAATAAGCATGCCTCGGCAACCGACGATAAGGATGCTTCGGCAACTTGTGATAAGTATGCCTCGGCAACCCCAGTTGATAATGCCTCGGTAACTCTAGTTGTCCTGGAAATGCCATCAATCAGGTTCCAAACCAATGAAAGGATCGAAGATATCCGACTTCCACCACCATTCCCACAAAGGTTGAAGCGACAAAAGCAAGAATATCAATTCAAGAAGTTTCTTGATATCCTAAAGCAAGTCCACATCAACTTGCCATTGGTGGAAGCAATTGAACAAATGCCAAACTATGCCAAGTTTCTTAAAGACATTGTGTCCAAGAGAACAAGGCTATGAGAGTTTGAAACAGTTGCCGCAACAAAGGAATGCATGGCAATGTTGCACAATCGTATGCCACCCAAGTTGAAAGATCTCGGAAGTTTCACAATACCCTATTCCATTGGAAACCACTATGTCGGGAAAACATTATGCGACCTTGGGGCTAGCATAAACTTGATGCCTAAATCGGTTTTCCAGAAACTAGGAATCGGGAAGGCAAGACCTACAACAGTTTTGCTACAGCTAGCCGACAGATCCTATGTGCATCCAGAGGGAAAAATCGAGGACATACGGGTAAAAGTTGATAAATTTATTTTTCACACTGACTTTATTATTTTGGATTGTGAAGCAGATGAGCATGCACCTATCATTCTCGGGAGACCATTCCTAGCAACAGGGAGAACCTTGATCGATGTTGAAAAGAGAGAACTCACAATGAGGGTGAATGACCAGCAAGTTAAACTAAATGTGTTCCAAACACTAAGGCATGTCGACGATCCAGAAGAATGTCAACTTCTTCATGCCACGACAGAGTTTAACTTCGACGAGGAATTTAGTTGCCTCGGCAACTACATTGCCAATCAAGAGGAACCTAAGAAGTATGAAGAACCGGTCGATGAGGAACAACAAGAAGAGGTAAATTGGCTAGTCAATCAACCAGGTACATACTTTGAACCACTGGATTACTCAGGTAAGGAAGGTAAGCTCGAAAAACCCTCTATTGAACAACCACCGATTCTTGAGTTGAAACAATTGCCAGAGCAACTAAAATATGCATATTTAGGAACCGATAATACATTACCTGTAATTATTTCTTCTAAGTTACAGCCTGAGCAGTAAAAGAAGCTGATCAAAATGTTAAAGCTACACAAAAAGGCAATAGGGTGGACAATTGCCGACTTGAAGGGAATTAGCCCGGCAGTGTGCATGCACAAGATTTTGTTGGAAGATGATCACAAACCTTCAATTGAGGCCCAGAGGAGACTGAATCATGCCATGAAAGGGGTTTTAATGAAAGAAATCACCAAGTGGCTTGACGTCGGCATTATATACCCTATCTCTGATAGTACATGGGTAAGTCTGGTACAATGTGTACCGAAAAAAGGAGGTATAACAGTGGTAAGTAATGAAAACAATGAACTCATTCCAACCAGGACTGTGACCGGTTGGAGGGTTTGTATGGATTATCGAAAGCTAAACAAAGCCACTAGGAAAGATCACTTCCCATTACCCTTTATTGATCAAATTGACTGTCTTGCAGGTAAACCCTTTTATTATTTTCTTGATGGTTATTCAGGTTACAATTAAATTGCCATAGCACCAGAAGATCAAGAAAAGACAACATTCACATGCCATACGGTACTTATGCCTTCCGAAGGATGCCGTTCTGATTGTATAACGCCCCGACAACCTTCCAAAGATGCATGATGGCACTCTTTTCAGACATGGTCAAAGACTTCCTTGAGATCTTCATGGATGATTTTTCTGTTTTTGGTAATGACTTCGACAGCTGTCTCGGCAATTTAGAGAGGGTGTTGGCAATATGTGAAGAAACTGATTTAGTCCTCAATTGGGAGAAATGCCATTTTATGGTAGATGAAGGAATAGTGCTCGGCCACAAGATTTCATCCAAGGGAATTGAAGTAGACAAAGCCAAGGTGGACGTGATCGAGAGATTACCTCCACCAAGTTCGGTTAAAGGAATTCGAAGCTTTCTTGGATATGCAGGTTTTTACAGGAGGTTCATTCATAATTTTTCTAAAATCACTAAACCCTTGTGTAATTTGCTTGAACAGGATAAAGTCTTCGATTTTGATGAATCTTGCACCCCAAGCATTCGAAACCCTAAAAAAAAGCTTGCCTCGGCACCCATTGTCGTTCCACCAGATTGGACGCTACCTTTTGAGCTCATGTGTAATGCAAGTGATTTTGCGGTAGGCGCAGTCCTAGGCCAAAGCACAGGTAAGACCTTCCATGTGATATACTATGCTAGTAAAACTCTTAATAGTGCTCAAGTGAATTACACAACAACGGAGAAAGAGTTACTAGCTATAGTTTTCGCATTTGACAAGTTCTGATCCTATTTGATTGGTACAAAGGTAATTGTTCATACGGACCATTCGTAATCAAATATTTATTTGCTAAAAGGGATGCCAAACCTCGTTTGATTCGTTGGATATTATTTTTACAAGAATTTGATATTGAAATTAAGGACAGGAAAGGAACAGAAAATCAAGTGGCCGATCACTTATCATGTTTAGAACGCAATAGGGAGGAGGACGCGGATCTAGAGATATGCGATGCATTCCCGGATGAACAAATTTTAGTTGCCTCGACAACCATGGACGCGCATGCCTCGGCAACCCTCGACGTCGCAACAGCCTTTGACGCGCACACCTCGGCAACCATGGATGCACACGCCTCGGCAACTCTCGATGCCGCAGCAGCCTTTGACGCGCACGCCTCGGCAACTCTCGATGCCGCAACAGCCCTTGACGCGTACGCCTCGGCAATTTTGGGAGCAGTCGCCAAGGCAGCACATGCCTCAGCAATACCCTGGTACGCAGATTTAGTTAATTTCCTTGTTTGTGGTATTTTACCTTATGTCCTTACTCATCAAGGGAAGAAGTGGTTCCGTTATGATGCTAAGCATTACTTTTGGGACGAGCCTCTTTTGTTTAAACAATGTGCAGATCAGATTATATGCCGTTGTGTCCCAGAAGAATAGCAACAGAATGTACTCTGGCAATGCCATTCTTCACCCTATGGAGGACATTTTGAAGGAACTCGTACCGCGGCCAAAGTTTTGCAATCCGGTTTGTATTGGCCAACATTGTACAAAGATGCCCAAGACTTTTACAAGCAATGTGATCGTTGCCAGAGGACGGGCAATATATCTAGACGACATGAGATGCCACTCCAGAACATCATCGAGGTGGAATTGTTTGATGTATGGGGGATCGATTTTATGGGACCTTTCCCATCTTCATTCGGCAACCTCTATATTCTACTTGCCGTCGACTACGTGTCTAAATGGTTGAGGCAGCTGCAGTTCCCAACAACGATTCCAAGACCGTGCAATGATTCTTGCAGAAAAACATATTTACACGGTTTGGGATGTCGAGAGCAATTATCAGTGACGAAGGCAAGCATTTTGACAACAGACTTATTGCCAAGATGTTGCAACGCTTCGGCGTATCACACAAGATCGCCACGGCGTATCACCCACAAACCAACGGGCAAGCAGAAATTTCCAAACGGGAATTGAAGGGTATACTTGAGAAAGTTGTAAATCCCTCTAGGAAGAATTGGTCATTAAGACTAGATGACGCACTTTGGGCATATCGCACTGCATTCAAAACACCCTTAGGTATGTCCCCCTTCCGACTTGTCTATGGCAAAACATGCCATCTACCGGTGGAAATAGAACACAAGGCATGCTGGGCAATCAAGACCGTGAATATGGATTGGGAAAGTGCCGGACAAAAGCGTTTGTTGGACCTCTACGAGATAGAAGAATTCCGTGCACTCGCTTATAACAATGCACGAATTTACAAGGAGAAAACAAAGGAATGGCATGACAAAAAGCTATTGACACGGCAATTCACGCCAGGGCAACTAGTTCTCCTATTCAATTCTCGACTAAAACTTTTCCTGGGAAAGCTGAAATCAAGATGGTCGGGACCATTCGGAGTTGTCAAACCATTCTCCCTTGGTGCCGTGATAATCAAGTCCATCACTGACAAACATGAATTCAAAGTTAATGGACAAAGATTGAAACACTACAATGGTGCCCATGTGGAACGTAACAAAGAAGTGGTCACTTTAGGAGATGCATGAGCATGTTCTCCTTTCAATATTTTTTTTTCTTTTTATTTTCATTTTTATTTTTAGGAGATATTTCTTTTTTCTTCATTATCTTTAGTTTCCAGGTTTTCTTTGTTTTCTTTTCCACAACAAGACTCACAACCACCATGCTAAGGAAATTCACTACCGACTACTTGCCACGGTAATCACAAAAGCATATGCCCCGGCAACCAACCCTGAAGATGCCACGGCTACCAAAGCTAAAGACATCCGGCAACCACTGCAAAATCCAAAGGTAAAGCACCTATGCCCGAATAAACTCCTACGAAATCATTGTATGATTTTTCATATTCGGACGAGTCCTCCATTGCACCAACAAATACCGCACCAATTGAATCCTCCAAGCGAAAAGCCAATGACACTGATGAAGAGGATGATGAGGACAACCCCGTACGAGGATCGATTCCACCACCGACAACAAGAAAACAACCATGGCGTTCAAGCAAGAGAATCAAGACACCGACCAAAAGGAAACTAATCATCCACGATGACGAACTCTCGGAGTAAGTCCTCGTATGCATTTTATTTTTCGTTATTCTTATTTTTCTTTAATGCACGCATTGAGGACAATGCCTCACTCGAGTTTGGGGGGATTGTTATTAGTAGTTACCATGTTTAGTTGCATTCATCTTAAGTATTACATTTAGGATACATAAATTGCTTGCCATGCCTTTAGTTGGAACAAGAATTGCTTAGATTTGATGAATATCCGATGATGACTTTGCCAATGCACTTAATTGATAGAATTTTTATTCTAGGATAACCATGGAAAAACTTAGAATTTTACTATGATGCTAAATTTGATGAAACACTGTTGTGGTTTGAATGATTTAAGGAATTCTAGTGAACTTAGGTTGATAATTAACAAATTGGGGGATTAGAATAAAAATTGGATGAATGCTAGAGGTGCCCGAAATTGGCTCTAGCATGTGCTAAAAAAAGTGATCACCAAAGGTGCCCGAAACTGGCTCTAGTATGTGCTAAAAAAATTTGATCGCTAGAGGTGCCCGAAACCGGCTCTAGTCGAATAAAACTAAAAACAAAACACTAGAGGTGCCCAAAACTGGCTCTAGTTAAAACATGTTAAAAAAAACCCAATAAAGTAATTTGAAAACCTCTTGTTTGCATAGAATCCAAAAAATCAACTTGCACACAACTCCGCACACACTCACAAGCATTATAGTTTGATTCTGAGTAACTCCTAAGTTTTCCAAAAAATGAAAAGCCAATCATACTTTGTGCCCCGGTTCTGAGAATTGAAATCAAGTTCAAATCTAAGTTTGTGAAAATTAAAGTCTTGGCAGGTAATTATTAGTTTGCATTGCTTGAGGACAAGCAATAGTTCGAGTTTGAGGGTGTGATAAGTGTTCAAAAGTACTATTTTTCTTACCCTTTTTACTCATATTATTGTTAGACTTAGGCTCATATTGGTTGCATAATTAGCCATTCATGCATTAATCCATGTTTCCTTCCATCGTTGAGCTTGATTACATAACTTGGTAGTTTTTGTGGGAAAAGATGTTGCTTTGGTGTGTTTTGTGTGTATGTGCAGGATCACTTGCCAAAGCAAGGCTAGAGCTAGTTGCCAGAGCAATGCATGAAGGAGATGCCGAGCTAGTTGCCAGGGCAATGCATGAAGGAGACGCCGAGCCAGTTGCCAGGGCAATTGTCGACAAAGAACAAGGTGATATGATAGTCGAAATTGATGACTAGACAAACCCAAGATGACGTGGAGCAAAGCCAAATCCCAAAGGAATTTGATTTCCATGAAGAGATTAAAGAAGAATTAAATTCTAAGAAGATAGGAGAAGTTCTAGTAGGAATATAATTATAATAAAGAATTATATTCTTTAAAGATAATTTAATTCTAACTTAACTTCCTCCTCAAAGAATGACTTTGACCTAGCCCTATAAATTAGAGGGAAATTTCGACAACTCCAAGAGAGCAAGAGGAGAGAATTTTCGACAAGCATCTAGGGCAAGGGGATTTCGACAAGCCTCCTTCGTTATCTTTTTCTTTCTTGTTCAATTAGGTTCATGCTGGGGATTATTTATCTTGTGTTTCTTTGGAACCTAGCCATGAACTAAATCTATTTGGCTATGGTTATTGTGTTTTGTGGTTGTGAGAAACTATTGGATTTGGTTTAGGTAATAAGAGTTTGTACTTTTCTATTCAAGGTTTATTCATTCTTGGTTCTTATTCTTGTTTGCGAGTGAATTGGGAGAGGATCTCGTGATTTCATCTATTTATCTAATATCGGGATAGTTAGATTCAAGAAACGAATGAATATGATCTTTATTCAATCTATTGATGGTGAAGATTAATCCGGCTTAGGAATAAGTTAAGGATTTCAACGGCTAAGAGGAGCGCAAGATTGGTTGTTGTTCACCCTTGATTCACACAGGGATGTATTATCAAGGCATGCACAAGTAGCTAGAGTTTCGACTTAGGGATAAGAAGAAACCATTGAAGAACGCTCTACCGAACCTTGAAGGTTGCTGCCCAGATGCCCAAGAAGTTGCCTAACTAGTCGCCCAGGCAACCATCGATTAGTTGCCAAGGCAACCCCGTTGTGCAAGTTACCACGGCAACTGAGTTGCCCGTGCACTCTTTTACCAAGACGATCCAATCGGCTATCACACCTCAACTCACGATAACCTGGCCTATCTCTCTCGTTTGTTCTCATTTATTCTTTTACTTTATTGCCTTCTAGTTTAGTTATTAGTTAAACTCCTATAATCCTTTATTTGTGTTTTTACTTTTTTACAGTGCAAGAGACTAGATTCTTGAAGTGGCACCAATCCCTGTGGAGACGATATCTTTTATACTATAACTTGCAACGTGTATACTTGCACAATTGCGTAGCACTTATTACGCGCAACAAGTTTTTCCCATAAGATAAGACTCGAGTGCTATAACCTCGGTTTGATTGTAAACACATCCGGCATTAGAGTAAAAGATAAGGACAAGGTTTTTATATTGAATGTCGGGTATACTTAGAAAAGGCATGAACTTCCATTCCCTTAATAAATCAAGATATCGAAAATTAAATTCATCGGAAGTCATGAAAGGAATAGAAACGGCACGTTCAGGATGGATTTTAAAGTTTTGAAAATGTTTAAAACGATCTAAAGAATTTGGATTTTTTGGTTCATTAAAACATTGACAATAAAGTTGGGTAAGGTTTGGTCTTGTACCATTGTTTTCAGGATTAGGATTAAAAGAGCTATATGCAATCTCCTTTCTTCCTCTTTTCTTAGGACCCATTAGAAAAACTTGAAAAATAATTTCAAACCACAAAAATAATGTATGCATAAATATCATTTTCAATCCAATAAATAATTCAATGATCAAGGTATTATAAAAACCTATATTGCATAGTTTAAAATCATATACAAATATAAAAAGAATTTTTGGTGAAAGAAATAACTAAAAAATAGTGTAGAAAAATATACAAGTATAATTTTATATTCGAACAAAAAAATTTAGTTTTGAAAGAATTTTTGTAAAGTCTTTAAAAACTATGTTATATACATACTAAATATATTTTTTTTATTAAAAATATTACACAAGTGTAGAATAAATCAAAAATAAAGGAAAATAGAGTTTATACCTTGAGAATGGATTATGGATGAATAAGGAGATGATTGTGTACAAAGCTTAATGATTTTGCTTGGGTTTGAAGATAAAACCAAAAGCCCCCAAAAGATTTTGAAGATTTGTGAGAAAATCAAAAGGTTTGAAGGGTTTAAATAGGCTTGAGTCGTCTAGGGTTTTAGAGGAAAAGATAGATTCTGGTTTAAATTAGGAAAACCATCTTTTAATGACATTTAAAGACTTTAGCAACCACGCGTACCGATACGCCACTTGTGTGTACCGAAACTGCATACCGGTACGTAAAAACCGTACCAATCCTCAACCAGTACCGGTACAGGCTTACCTGTACTAAAATATTTCCATAGATACCCATATCGATACGTAAAACCCTATATTGATACACCTTGACCAAAAATGACATTTTCGGCTGCAAAAGACCCAAAAATTCAAATTTAATCGAATTAAAATGTATGTTTATGATATGTGATCATCATGCATGAGCAAAAACATATGCATACTCCCCCTAACAACAAGAATACATGCATATAGGAGCAAAACCACAAAAGTATAGAAATCAATCAAATTCATGCAAGATTTAGACACCAAAGAGGCTCTAATGTTCAAGAAAGGCTAGTAAGCCCTAACTATCTCCTATGAGATCAAAAAATGCTCTTTATCTAAAGGTTTGGTAAAGATATCCGGTAGTTGGTTTAAGGTGTCTACATGTTCTAGAACTACCTCATTTTTCAAGACATGATCTCTAATGAAATGATGTCTTATCTCTATCTGCTTGGTTTTAGAGTGTTGGATGGGATTCTTAGTGAGACAAATAACACTAGTATTGTCACACTTCAAGGGGATGGTACCTATATCAATTCCATAATTTAAGAGTTGTTGCTTCATCCAAAAGACTTGAGCGCAACAATTTCTGTATGAAATGTATTCTACCTTAGTGATAGGTAATGCTACATTATTTTGCTTCTTAAAAAACCACGATATGAGCATACTACCTAGGAATTGACAAGTACCAGAGGTACTTTTTCTATCTATCTTACAACATCCATGATCCGCATCCGAATAAGCATGCTAACTAAAGGAAGAATATCTAGGATTCCAAAGGCTTAAACATTGTGTGTCTCTAAAGTATCTAAAGATTCTCTTAACGGCTTGTAGGTGTGATTCTCTAGGACTAGCTTGAAATCTAACACACAAGCAAACACTAAACATGATATCCAGTATACTTATAGTAAGATAAAGCAAAAATCCTATCATAGATCTATAAAGCTTTAAGTCAACACACTTACGTCCTTCATCTTTATCAAGCTTTGTAGACGGGCTTATTGGTGTGGCTTAAGGTTTCACATTCTCTAAGCTAAACTTCTTGAGCATTTTCTTCATGTACTTAGCTTGATTGATGAAGATGTCATCCTTCCTTTGTTTGATTTGGAGTCCTAAAAAGAATAAGAGCTCTCCCCATCATGCTCATCTCAAATTCACTTTGCATCAACTTAGCAAAATTTCGGCAAAGCAATTTATTAGTAGAACCAGATATAATATCATCAACATAAATTTGAACTACTAAGATATATTTGTCTTTTCTTTTAATAAAAAGTGTAGTATCCATCTTTCCTTTTTCAAAACCTTTTTCAATCAAAAAATTTGACAACCTTTCATACCAAGATCTATGAGCTTGTTTTAAACCATATAAAGCTTTTGAAAGTTTAAAAACATGGTTTGGGTATTTTGGATCTTCAAAATTGGGTGGTTGCTCTACATACACTTCTTTATTTATAAAACCATTTAGAAAATCACTTTTCACATCCATTTGAAAAAGCTTGAATTCATGATAACATGTAAATGCAAGAAGCATCCTAATAGCTTCTATTCTAGCTACGGGTGCATAAGTTTCATCAAAACCGATTCCTTCTTCTAGAGTGTAACCTTGATCAAAAAGTCTAGCCTTATTTCTCACTATGTTACCACTTTCATCTAGTTTTTTTCTAAAAACCCATTTAGTTCCTATGGTAGATTTATTACTTGGCATATCAACTAATGTTCATACTTTACTTCTCTCAAATTGATTTAGCTCTTCTTGCATAGCCAATATCCAATAATCATCATTTAATGTTTCTTTGATATTTTTAGGCTCTATGCATGAGATAAATGCAAAAAAAATTACATATATTTCTAAGAGAAGATATAGTGGTTACCCTTTTGGATGGATCACCCAAAATCTCACCACCTTTGACTTAGTTGAACTCCCTTGGGTAGGTTACCTCTTTTTCCTCTAAATTCATGTCCTTCAAGGCTTGTAGAGGTGGATCTTGTGCTTCTTCTTTAGATAGAACTTCATCAACCTTTGATGATAGTCCACCATCATTTGCTTCAAAAATCTCTATATCATCATCTTCACAAGAATCCTTCCTTAGAATGAGGTTATCATCGAAAACCACATGTATATACTCTTCTACTACTAAAGTTCTTTTATTAAATACTCGATAGACTTTAGAGTTTAAAGAATAACCAAGAAAAATTGCTTCATTACTTTTAGCATCAAATTTGCCTAAATTGTCTTTTCCATTGTTTAAAACAAAACATTTACATCCAAATGGATGAAAATAGCTAATGTTAGGCTTTTTTTAAGAAGCTCATAAGGTGTTTTCTTTAAAATAGGTCTAATCATTACACGGTTGACATGGTCTAAAGTTCGATTTTTCCTCTCAACCACCCTATTTTTTAGGTGTGTGATGAGCGAAAAATTATGGCTAATCCCATTTGAGTTACAAAAATCCTCAAAACCTAAACTTTAAAATTTGGTTCCAAGGTCACTTCTAATATGAGAAATGGATTGACCAACATCGTTTTGAGTTACTTTTGAAAATGTGATGAATTTTTCTAAAGCCGCATTCTTGGTACTTAAAAATAGAACCCAAGTATATCTAGAGTAGTCATCAACTAACAAATGCATATGATTTTCCACCCAAACTCATTGTTCTAATAGGACCAAAAAGATCCATGTGGATCAATTGTAAAACTCTACATGTAGAAACATCATTAATAGGTTTGAAAGAAACTCTTTTATGTTTGCCTTTTGCACAAACATCACAAATTTTATCATATGAAAACTTTCTTTTTGGCAAACCTCTTACAAGATCATTTGAAATCAATTTTTCCAAAATAGTCATGCTTGCATGCCCTAGTTTTCTATGCCATAACCATGAATCGTGTTCATCTTTAGCAACAAAACATGCATTTGAAATATGAATGTCATCTAGATGCACCATGTATATGTTTCCTATGCGATGACCAATAAGCACAATTTTGTTAGTTTCAACGTTGATAATTTTGCAACCATTTAAATCAAAAAACACATTAAAACCTTAATCGCAAAGTTGGCTTATGGTCAAAAGATTATGCCTAAGACCGTTGACATATAATACATTATCAATAAGGATAGGAGAATGATTACTAATGGAACCAATTCCTTTAATGTGGCCTTTAGAGTTGTCATCAAATGTTACTAATCCTTCACTTTTTGGTTTTAGTTTCAAGAACCAACTCTTGTCGTCGGTCATGTGTCTCGAACATCCACTATCAAGGTACCATGAATTTGCACATGAAGCTTTGGCCTTGTAGCAATGCCCTCTACAAACAAAGATTAAGTCTTGATTTTTGGTACCCAAATCATTTTGGGTCCATGAGTATTAGCTCTCAAAATCTTGGGTTCCCAAAATATTGGTTCCCTTGGGAATCCAAGAAACAATAACACTCACATCATTAGAAGTGATTAGTTCCTTAGGAACCCAAACACTCCTAATCCTCTTACCATAAAAGGGCCTTTGGAAGCTTCTTTGCTTGTAGCCACCAAAGTCTTTTTCACATAGTTGGATTTTGAAGATTGCCTTTTTTCAAAACTAGATTTCTTAACTTTGTTTAAGGAAGCTTTGAGATCATCCACTTCCTCTTGGTGATCATCATGAACTTTAGAGAGAAGGTTGTTTAAATCTTGAATTTTCTTTTCAAAAACATTTTGTTTTTCTTGTAAATTAAGAACTTTCTTCTCAAGTTCCAAGTTGGTTTTAGATAAGGAATCATTTTAGTTTTTCAAATCAAAAATCATTTTCTTGTTTTTCAAAATTGATTCCTTGTATTTTTCCACCAACTCATCATATACCTATTGTAACTCATCATAAGCTTCTTGAAGCTCATCAAATGGAAAATCGATATTAGATGAGTTAGAGGTTACCTTGGGATCCTCTTCAAGTGCCATGAGACAAAGTTTGGTTAGTTCTTGCTCCTCTTCATCGGATGATTCCTCATCACTCCAAGTAGCAACATAAGCCTTGAGCTTTTTTTCCTGAAACTCTTCTTTTTGAGTTAAGAACAATCGGTCTTGATGTGTCCCGACTTCTTATACCCAAAACATATTAATTGACCCATCTTTTTTTCCTTGTTCTTGTTCTTGAAATCCCCTCTTCGATAAAACTTTCTTCCTCGGTTGGATTTCATGAACAGAATGAACCTTTTGGCTAGCATGGCCAATTTTTCCTTTTCGTCTTCACTTGAATCGCTCTCCTCTTGCGAAGCTTTGAGAACAATTTTCACTTTCTTCTTTTCCACCACTTTCTTTTCCATCATCTTCTCTTTTCTCTTTTTTTCTTCTTCTCTTTCTTTTTTTACAATCTCATGAGTAAGGAGAGAACCCATAAGTGCATCGAGCTTCAAGGTCTTGAGATCCTTGGTTTCAATGATTGTGGTTCTCTTTCCATCCCATGATTCTGGAAGAGAGTAAATGAGCTTCTAGACAAGCTCGTCTTCCAGGATGACTTCTCCAAATCCTTTGAGTCCGTTGACTATGATAGAGAAACAATCGAACATCTTGGTGATGCCTTCATTTGGTTCCATCTTAAAGTTCATGTAACTTAAGTTGAGGAGTCCAATCTTGGTCTCCTTTACATTATTTGTGCCTTCATAGGTGGTCTCGATCTTGTCTCATATCTCCTTTGAATTTGTGCAAGAAGTCATCTTTGAGTACTCATTCGGTCCAACCGCACAAAAGAGCGTGTGCATAGATTTTTCGTTGACTTGTAATCTCCTTCAATCTTCATCGTCATCTCTAGCTTGGACTTAAGAATTAATCGATCACCTTCTCTTTTCATCAGTATGCTTGGTTCATCTTCCACTACATCCCATAGGAGGTAGTCATTGGATTTGAGGAAGAGTCTCGTGTGATTCTTCCAATAAGGATAGTTATCCCCATTGAAATAAGGTGGTTTGGTGATGGATTGAGACTCGTAGAGGTTGTTGCCAGAAGTGGAGGCCATAGCTTGACTTATAGTTGATTGAATCACCTTCAAATCGTCTATAGAGGAAGTTAATCCTTCAAATAAGCTAAGCTCTCATACCAATTGTTAGGATGATCAATCAAATGTGAAAACTGCCAAGAGGGGGTGAATTGGCAAATAAAAAGTTTGAAAGCAAATTGGAAACTAAAAAGAATTAGGACACAAGAGTTATAGTGGTTCAACCATCTAACAAGGTTTACATCCACTACCTTAGCTTCTTACTAAGGATTTTTCAAATTTACTATTGAATTTCTTCCCTTTTTTTCTAGCCTAAAGGGGCAACCTTGTACACAATCAAAGCTTTCTACCCAAGGCTTTGATCAAACACTCTCATTGACAAGAAATGGAATAGCAAAATGAAAATCCTCTCAAAGGTAGTTTTTTTGCCCAATTACAAGTTCACTCAAACCCAATATTTGAATAAAAATAATTACAACAAAGACCACTCAAGTGGGCTACAATATTTGACTCTAATAGGCTCAAAGATGGTTGGATTTTTGCTTGAATGCTTAAGACTTGTTCAATAGTTGTTGTTGTAGCTTTGAAGACTTGAATATATACCTCATCATTGATTTCTAACCGTTTTGGGTGGTTAGGATATTGAATAGAGCTGTTGGGCTGCATTTTTCCCGCAATAAATGGTGTCTGCCAACCCTCGGTATTGGTACGCGGGCTGCCGTGTTAGTACCTGTCAAAAGAAGAAAGAGTCGTTGTACAAAGGGGTATCGATATGCGGGAGGGCGTATCGGTACGAAAAGTGCATTTTACAAAGGCGTACCGATATTGGTTTTGCTCACTAGAACTGAAAAATAAGTGAGTGGAAAATCGTATTGGTACGACTAAGAACATATCGGTTTGGTATATCCACTTTTCAAAAATTATGGTTCCAATAAAACTAACAAGGTAACGGCTATAAAATTAAATGCAAAGATTTTGTAAATCTGAACACCTCGTATCGGTACGAGTAAAGATGTACCGATACTCAAAGCTTATTTGGTTCCCAGGTATAAATGGCATACCGATACGACTACAAGCGTATCGGTACCCAATAGCCATTCAACATAAAATGTTTTTTCAGTAGCTAAAGCTCGTATCGATACGTCTAAGGGCGTATCTGTACTTATGGACTAAATTGACTATTTGAGTATAAAAACACTTAGAAAATATTTTGGGTTTTAGTTTTTTACTTAGAAACAATTTTAAGTTTGCATCATTGTCATTTTGTGAGCATTTTTAGTACTTAAAAATTTATTC
Source organism: Hibiscus mutabilis (assembly GCA_019671005.1). Taxonomy (NCBI): domain Eukaryota; kingdom Viridiplantae; phylum Streptophyta; class Magnoliopsida; order Malvales; family Malvaceae; genus Hibiscus; species Hibiscus mutabilis. The sequence goes on along the minus strand of CM033714.1, from coordinate 68,582,431 downwards.
AATTTTACAATTTACTCCTTTAAAATCATTTTATATCAAAATCAAATATTGGTTTTCCAGATGTTTACCATAATTATTGAACCCAACTAGTGCTCCCAGTGAAAAAGAGGATGATGTTCATACTAAGATATTCAAGTTCGAGTAACTTTGTCTGTATTGCGCCTTATCGAAAGGTTGAGAAAAAAACATCAACAATTATTATCTCATAATCACCTTAAGACTATTGAAAAAACAAAAATATAATTATTTTAAAGCCATTTAATATTATTTATAAAATGTATTATATTAAAAGTTAAAAGTAGAATGTCCTTTTTCTCCACTGGAATTTATCATATTAGTCTTTTTTAGCTCTTTGAATTTTTATTGCGTTACATGTTTCTTTTTAAATTTTGGTTTAACTATAAAACAATTGCTTAAATTAGGTCTTTTAGTTTATAATAAGTGTTTAAAAGTTTTTTTTGCTGAAATATATGCTTTAAGTTTTTTTTATTAAAGTAGGTATTTTAATTGACTTTAAAACAAACTAAAATGAAATTTTAAACATCTATTTTAACTGATAATAAAACTTTAAGTATCTATTTTAGTTAAAAAATACTTTAGACAACTATTACAAAAAAGAGACATAATTTAAACACTTGTTTTATAGTTAAGCTTTAATATTTTTTTTAAATTTAACTTAAATGTACGGAACATTAGCATTATTTTATCCTTTATAAAAATGTTAATATCAATTATTTTATTATTTTCTGTCATTCATTTAAATATTAAAAATATATTAAAAATTATTAAAAGAAAAAAATTATGTCAACATTTTAGTAAAGATAGATTAAATAATTTTTAACTTTTGATGATGTGACATAAAAGGTTAAAACAATCGATGTCAGCTCAAAAGTATTGTTACTATTTCATTTGGGTCAATTTAGAAAAATAAAATAAAAATTTAAGTCAAAAGAAATACAATAAAAATTTAAGAACTAAAATGAATTAACTGCGAAAGTTGGGAGGACAATTTGTGTATTAAACCTAAAATTTATTTACTAAACTGCTGTTCAGGAAAACACTCATAAAAGTAAGGAACAGATTCCACAGGCATACTTACATTACCATAGACAGCAAGCAACAAAAGAATTTTCAAAAGGAAACAAAGAATCGGCTCAAAATTTCAAGTGCCTACAACATGACCTTTTCATTCACGTCTTATCCTACATATATATTATCTGATAATATTTACATATATATATGCCTGGAAATTTAGAAACTTGGTGCTGTGGTTGTAGTAGAACTGCCATTGCTAACCCATTTTATCATCACAGAATCTGGAGAACGAGGCAACGCTCCACTCTTCAACAACGCACCTTCCTCATCTGCTCCAAACATATCCATTTCTTCCGCCTTTCCTTTCTTGTAATCCTCATTCTGTATCCCCATCAAAGCCTCCCACACTCCTGTCATTGTTGGCCTCATCTCTTTCTCGTTTTGCAGGCACTGGAACGCCACAGCCGCCGCTCCGGTTATCGTTTTCCTAACCTTGTCGTTCGAATCAAACCCGAGGGACGGATCCACCAGCTCATGCAATGCTCCCATTTGAATCTTGTTGATCGCCATGTTCCACAGGTTAATCTCGTGGCGGTGCCTCGCGATGTCCACGGCCGGTTTCGATGATATTAGCTCGATTAGTACGACCCCGAAGCTGAATACGTCGCTCTTGCTAGTGAGCTGGTAGCATAGGTGATATTCGGGATCGACGTAACCGGGTGTCCCTTGTGGAGCAGTGGAAACATGTGTAACATCGTTTGGAAAGAGTCGAGACAGTCCGAAATCTGCGACCTTAACACGGAAATCCTTGTCGAGGAGGATGTTGTTGGTTTTCACATCACGGTGGATGATGTCCGAAGCATGGAGATATCTCAATGCATTTGCAGTCTCTATGGCTATCTCTAACCGGATGTGCCAAGAGAGTGCCCCGGGTTTAGCACGGTCACCGTGAAGATGGTCTGCAACAGTGCCATTCGAAACATATTCATATACGAGCAAGAGTTCCCGACTGTGCCTAGAGGTACTTCCGTAAAGTGAGACGAGATTTTGATGGCGCAATTGAGTTAGGATATTAACTTCGTTCATGAATTGCTCAACTCTCTTGTAGTTGTTCTCGTACAAGCGTTTAACAGCAACAGCTCGACCGTCTCGAAGTTCGCCTAGTTAAGAAAGAAGGAAATGAAAATGATGGACTTTTCGACAAACCGATGATTCGAGTATAAAGTTTTTCTTACCATAATATACAGTTCCGAAGCCTCCATCACCAAGTTCCTTATCGGAATCGAAATTGTTGGTAGCTTCTTCAAGTTCCTTATAGGTGAATACATGGAAGCCAGCAAAGCTATCACCCTTCTCAAAATCAACCATCGAAGAGCCGTCCAAAGAATTCCTGCTGGTTAGGAAAGACGATTTAAAGAACCCTTTACCGCGATGCCAACGTAGCAAGAAATAGAAGACGGCACAGCTGATTAGTATGCCTCCAGCAGCGGCACTGAAACCTGCATATGTTTCAGATCGAAACTTCGTCTCATTTTGGTAGGAAAAAAATGCATGAAGCAACCAACTGTCTAAGAATGAAACAAAGGAGGATCAGAGGGTCATATTACCGATGATCAGCTTTCTTTTTAAGTTAAAACCACCTGAAATACATAAAGAACAAAAGATTGAAGTTACATACATACACATCAAAAAAGGGTCAATTACAAGCAGTTTAAAATTTAAGGGTACTCAAGATAATGTTATATACTAAACTTGCCTATGAAATTAGTGGCCACAGTGCAAATGAAAGATAACTGATAACTTACCTCTCAAGTAAAATTGATTAAGGAAAGCTAAAATGAAGATAAATAACAAAAAAGCATGAAGAAGTAATGGAAGGAAACATTGGTAGAGTTAGAATGTATGCCCTATGCAGTTACCGTCGTTGCAGGTCTTAGGATGAGGTTTGTCCAAGCAAAAGCAAACGAATTCATGAGTATAACTGAAACCGCAGCGGCCTCCACTTCTATTACAGTTGCTGCAACTATGTGCAGTCCAGTTCAAAACAAACCCCAACTTCAAAACTTCGGTATAATTCATTCCTAATAAGCTAACGAAACTAACATCATTGCCGACATACACAGGGGATTCAATCAGAGTCCGGCATGACTTGATCGAATAGTTAGTGTTCTCCAAAGCTTCTTTGTGGAAAACAGCAAAGGAATCGAAAGAAGCATTGCTAGCACAGCTTACTGGATAAGTATCGTACTTCAGTTGCCCCTCACAATCGTATAAAAAGGAAAGATTGACGTTATCAGGACTAAGGCTGAACGGAGTTCGGTCGAGACTAACATTTCGTCGGGGAGTCGGACAATCATCCTTATGAACAACATCATTGACAACAAGCAATGAATTATTGTTGTAAAATATATCTCTGATGATGTAGGTTTCCTCAGAAATTTTGAGTATAGGTTCTTTCTCTTTGCAGGTGATCTCGAAGTTCGGATAGCCACAAAACGATTCATGTTCTTCGAAAATCCAAAAAGGGTAGCTTATATCGGGACCGTTACCACATCTTCGAGGCATACAAGCTTCAAAGTGCGAGTCGGCGGACAGGGTTTCGGTTGCCATTGCTAAGGTGATCAAAAAGATGATCGTTACATAGGGAAATGATCTAAAAATTTTCAGCTTTTGTGGATCCATTTGAGGAGAAAGCAATAAGGGATAGTATGAACCAGACATGGGAAGAAGTTGTAGTAGTTGGAGGAAATTGTTTTCTTCTAGAGTTGATGGTATTTGAGCTTTTAATTTTGGAATTGATTGTCATTGTGGTTTGAAAAGGAAAACAAAACAATAATTAAAGCTAAGGCAAAGACATTGTTTGTTAGTGTACAATTTCCTACCTAGATTGACCATCCTATATTCAAATCAATGGTGTAGCTTTGCTTGATCTCATACATCCATTTAAGGGAACTCTATGGGCCAATAAACTGTGCATTTTTTTTTCAAATGGTTTGGTGGATTCTAATTGCTTCAATGGAAGCCAACTTATGCTTAATACCCTACTATTAAATAAAAGAAATATTTATTATATTTGTAATCACAATGAACATAATTCGATTGATAATACGAATTTAGGAAAGATTTAAATATAATAAACTACCCTTTGTAGTTTGTTGAAAGGGAAATCTCATTGACATGAGAAAAATGTCTATACCTACCCATTATTAAATGGTGTAGAATAAGTTGAAAGGTGGCGGACTTCTTTATACATTAAATTAGTATAAAAAAACAAAAGATTTTGGTGGTTGAACAGTAAAAGATTTGTGAACCCAAGTGAGAAACTTGAAGATTGCAGAGAAAAGGGAATTGGAAAAATCAAGGCAAAAGAGTTTGGTATTATTATTCAAGGCTGCTTTGCGAGACAATTGACTGATTCAAAAGTTGGACATTAATGGAACCTGCTGACGAAACAAGGAATGGGTTTTTAAGGCGGCTTTTGCCATGGGACTAAACGTCAAAAAGATTGGATCATGTTAAGACCAAAAGCTTGTCTGTTCTTGGCCATAAAAACCAGGTGTACAAAGAAGAAAAAAGGACACCATTAATGGGTTTCCTCCATGTAAAGGAAATCCTCCATGTTTATGAGATAAAAGGAAGAAGATGGCATCCGTTTATGGCGAAAGTTTATGAAACAAAGTCAATATATGTAATTTTTTTTACTTTCTATTTTATCATCCAAGTTCGAAATTCCAAACTATTACTTCCAACAATATTATCTATAAGGTAGGAATTTTATGGGATTGAGTAGAAGTTTATGAAACAAAGTCAATATACAGTTCGAATGCTATCCTTTCAAAGAAAAATATAATAGAGTAGAAATTTTCATTTGATTGAAAGAGAATTGTTGCAAGACCAAGTCTAACTCCAAAGTATTTGGTTTGATTTCACATGAATTCTTTATCTTTGTTCTTTTTTATTATTACCGATCACTATGTGCCTAAATTATGTTAATGTTGCACAGAATAAATCGTACCCGTTAACCGTTATAACTGTTATATTTTATAGGTTAGTTAACATAATTATTGAGGTTAAATAATTTTGATTAATCGAATTGCTAAAAATGATAGTTAATGATTAATATATAGGTATTTTTTTAACTAAATATGGGGTTTGCATTTAAAATCTCTCTATTCAAGTATTTTTTTCTTTGAAAATTTTGATATAATATTTATCAGATAGATAGTTTCATTATTCTCAAAAAGTAGTGAACATGTGAAAAAAATTGTAATAAATTATTGGTTTACCTAAACCGAACCATTAAGAAATGTTAACCACTATAATGGTTAGCATTTAAAAATTTTAGTGGTTAATAGTTTTTTAATTAAATTATGTTTTACAAAATTTAATAACCACTATAACAGTTAACTAACTGATTAAATTAAACGGTACGGTCAATCGACCATAAAAGCCCCTAAATTAGATATATATTAGAAGTAATCTGTATTTTCCTCTAATCACCTTTTTAGTATTAAAAAATGCAAATTAGGCCAACATAAATTGATTTAAATGATTAAATACTCATTAATATTATGATCATTGATAAGTATCTAAATTCAAATCTCACAAACCTATCAAAAAGAGAAAAAGTAACAGTGCAAACTAGAAATAGGAGCTCTTGATAAAAAAAAAAAACTAGAGTAATAGGAGTTGATATGCTAAAAAAAAGCCTTCTTTTTATGGTATTATATGCTGCCAGACCTATGATGGTCCAAAAGACAAGCCCAAGAGGCCGAATGAAGAAGAATAAGACAGAAGATCTCATTAGGGTTCATTATTATGTTAAAATTAAAATAATTAATTAAATAAAAATTTAGATCGATTAATCAGTCGATGATTAAAGTGATAGGTTGGCGGACGATTAAATATTTTTTAAAATTCGATTACAGGTTAATTCAATTCGAAATCAGTTAATTAACCAAAATTTTAATATATAACTAATATATTTTAAATTTTAAACTCAAACCCCATCAACGACTCATAATATTTAAAACTCAATAACTATATTTTAATTATAATATTAAACTTAATCCAAAATAAAAAATAAAAATATCTAACACAAACTCATTTTCATCTCTAATACTACTATAAAGTAAAGTCAAGACCCCATGGCTTGGTTTTTCACTAACACCTAGCTAGGAGAGAGTTTGTATCGTTTAATCATTAATGTAATGTTAATGCGCGAATTAGTATGTTATTCTTAGACATGTAATTAGCATAACAAGTACATAACTTATGCTACGACTTAGGGTTAATGAGGAATTTCTATACTCAGCGTTATGGCTATGTTTAAGAACTATTAGATTTCTATAATTAATGTATATTTCTATTTTTTTACATGAATTTTACTAGCATACAATTAATTATATTCTTAAAATATTGTATGTCATTAATGTAATTAAATCCTAAACCCTAAAATTATAAACCCTAAAACCTTAAATCCTAAAACCCTAAACCCTTTTACGTGATTACTAATTACATTAAACACCTTAAATTATTTCATTAATTATATCTACAATTAATTATATATTAAACATTTTAGTAGATTTTATTAAGAAAAATGAAATAAACATTAATCAGAAAAATTTAGTAATTTTTAAACATAACTCTTAAAGTTACATATAGTAAAATCCAATAAAAATATAATAAAAATTTACAATATTAAGAAAAAAATTATTTTATTTAGAGCGGATTAATCTCACAAACGAGTTATTTCACCTAAAATCATCAAAGATGACAACAGATTTGATGAAATGTAACAACTTTCATATTTGTAGTTATCCACAAATTATATAGGTTAAATTAAATAGATATGGATGGAAGGGAATAATAATGGAGAGTAGCTCGTGCCTGACACTCTACCTATACAACAACGCGTTGATTGGAAGATACGGGCTTTGACCCTATGGCTACCTACCATTTTGGAGTGGTACAATGTAGACCGGAAAACTAAACGAGACAACACAACAGCTATTCACAGAACAGAATGACTAATGAATTCAACAGATTTTAGCAATCAAATTGATGTGGGGTTTAAGAGATTGTGCGTACCGGGCCGTCTGCAGATTGGAATATATTCAGGTGGACTCATATCATCGCATGAACCTTTGTATTGGTTGCATTTCCCACAGAAAATACCGGGCAGATCATATACCACATCGAATCCCAGTCTCCATCTCCCAGAAGCAAAATTTCCCGGTTCTCTTCGGAATTGTTCGAAATTGCTCTGGTTAATCTGAACTTGGATAGCGCCGCCGCGACAAAGCTGGCGAAACTGTTGATAAGAACTTCCGTCATCTATATCATCGGCATAGAAAGAATTTGGCCATGGGGTGCACTCAGTTATAGCTCCGCCTCCGCGTGGTGGTGCTACTGATGGTTCGCAACCGTAAAAGAAAGTCAGGTTTCGATTTGTTGGAGAGAATCCAAGGAAAGGGTATGGAAGAGTAGTGTTATAGATGGGAGGTGAAGGACAAATTGCTTCCCACAAATCGTCTCTAGCAATTGTCATGCTATAACCCGAATGGTTAACGGAAACCAATCGGAATTCATTGCCGCCGATATTAATGACAGGCTCATCGTCCTCATCGCATTTGGTCAACCCAAAGCCTTCAGCTTGACAGAATTCAGGGCTGTTGCCCTCCCTCCAAAATGGAAACACGAGGTTCGGTACGTTTCCACAAGGGAAAGGATCAAAACACCGCATGAAATTTACATTCTCTTGGCTGAATGATATCGGGAGATGGATGAAGAAGAGTAAGTCGATGAACAAGAAAGTGAGGAAGGAGATTGAAGGGAGTGGATGATTCATTTTTTTTAAAAAAAAGCAATGAAGAGGGAGGTATCGGTATGGGGGAAAACGTTTGGTAAAACTAATAAAATTTTGGAAATCTTTCAAAGTTTAAAAATGAAAATAAAGTGGACTAGCCGATTTGACCAGGAATAAAAAAGAAGATTACCTGGCTTGCTTAGAATTTTCTATGAAAGACAAAAGGAACAGATCATAGGAACGGCTGTAGACTTTTGACTTGCACGATGGTTGATTGAGAAACGCAATGCCTCACAGAAGCTACATTGAAATTTCATCTCTTCGTAAATTAGTATAATTCAGATTCCCTAAAATTATATCAATTGTATAAAATTTATATTTACTATCTTACGGCTCTGTATTATTGTTCATATTTGAAGTTCCTGCTTTTTCATCCTAATAATTAACGTTTAAAATTATGATTTAATATACGAATTTTAATAAAAATTCAATAAAAACTACATGGATACACTTATTTACCTCACAGAAGCTACATTGAAATTTCATCTGTTCATAAATCAGTATAATTCTCATTCCCTAAAATCATATCAATTATATAAAGATTATATTCACGGTCTTATTTTCTCAAAAAAAAATATTTACGGTTTTACGTTTTCGTACTATAGTTCATATTTAAAATACATAATTTTTATAAACAATTTCTAGAGTAAATGGTTAAAAGCTTTCGGTTAACACATTTTTCTACTCTTAAATTGTGTGTTCTAAACCGATTAAAAGTAGATTTTTTTCCTCTCTTAAGTAGGAATTATTCAAAAAAAAAACTATGACTTTAAACTAAACATTCAACGTTTAGAATTTTGATTCAATATATGAATTTTAATGAAAATACATCAATAAACATTTATTTTAAGTCTCATATATGAACAGGGTACATACTAAAAAAGGTTTTCTCTTTCAGATTTTATCTAATTCGACTTCAAATTTATTTTTTTAATATGATTATAAATATAAAAAATTATTTTTTAAAAAATTAATATGTCTACAATATACCGAAGCAGGCAAGCAAAAATTCTTTAGAATACATCTAGGGATCGAGCCAGAAAATTTAGTTTGTGGTATTATAATTTTTGTATATTAATTCATATCCTATTAAAATTTAGATTGCGGTACCAAAAAAATGTCTGTCAATTTTCTTAAAAGATATCAATTATTTTTAAAATTGTTGTTACTTTTTTTCAAAATGGAGTCAATTTCATTTTTATATATATTTTTCATAATATATATTTAAAAAAATTAAAACTTTTTGAGGGTGTGACGGATAAATTTTTTTGTTCCTTTTCTGTATTTTTTCAATTAAAAATTAAATTTTAATTTCTAATTTTAAAATCTAAATCTTAAACTCTACATTATAAATCTTAAAAAGCATATAATACCTTTATTTCTCTAAGCTCTAATCATAAGCATTAATCTTAAGTTTTAAACTTAAACCCTAAACTTTATTTTAATATAAAGTTATAAATAAGGGAAAAGAAAAAAATATATATAGGATTTCTATTCGTCAATTGACCCTCGTTACATAAACCGACTCCGCCAATGAATATATAGGCAGTATTAGGCACATAGATCGGAGAGGTATATACCCTCCACATGCAATGAGCACGTGCTAGGATTAGAACAAAAAAATCTTTATTATTTGTTTGGCTATTATAGAATTATTGGACGATGCAATTTTATATTTTTTTATATGCTCATTGGCACTTAATTTATAAATTGATTAATTTAGATTGAATAAATTAATAGAGAAAAATGAAATCGAATAAATTGAATCATGCTTTTGCTATAATAAAATGTAATTCTTTTAATAGAAGGAAAAAATTGATGATTGATTCTAGTGAACGAAGTTCGTTTTCATTTTTATTTTTTTGAAAAATAAAAAACGATGAAAAAACGTGTTTGATCCTAAAATTAAAAAATAATTTTTAAAATTGAAAAAAATAAGTGAAATTTTAAAAACATAAAAAAATATTTTCATTGAAAATGTTTAGAGAAAATGGAAAATATGAAAACAAGGTTTTTTTTAATTTTAACTTTATTTTAACCCGGGTACAAATCCTTCTAATATCATTTTTTTAATTTTGATTTAGTTACTCAAAAATTATTTTTTATTATTATATTTTCTAACTATATTTTATTTTAATTATTTAATAATTATTTTTCTTTATGTTTTGAAAAGCTAGATATCAAACATGTTTTCACTATTTTCATTTTTGAAAACAAATCTCTATCCCTATTAAGCAAGCATATTTTCTAATTTTCATGAAACTAAAAATCAAAATTATTTTATAAAAATAAAATAAAAAACAAAAATATAAAAATTTTCTAAAACGAAACTCACCTTTATTTTTTCATGTTAATGGAAAGGAAAATGTATATTTTTATAAATTTTCCTTTTATTTTGATTTAGAATATCAATTTATTCAAGTAAAAGAATATATTGGTTTTCATCTCTCTTATATTAATTTTCAACTTTGATTTATTCATATAATTAGAATTGTATTATAGGGTAAAATACATAAATCATTAATGGACTTTACTCTTAAACTTATTATGGTCACTAAAGTTTCAAAACGTTCAATTTACACATTGAAATTTAGGCATTGAACATTTTTTGTCACCAAAGTTTAGACATTGAACGTTTTTTTTCAATCTTAAACCCTAAACGGTCGTAAATAATTGTCATTCGATCCCAAATTTCACCAGTCACTTTGTCTTAGCCCCCCTAAGTCTAAAATCAACCTTTATTTTGCCAGAAAGTGCTCCAAAATTCATGAATTGACCAAAAACATTATTGTTTCTCTCGTCAATATCCCTCTTTCTTCATCGGGTAGAGTCCGTTTTTCAGTATGTTGCTTTTCTCATGGTGATGAAGTTTTCCACCGTTCAGATCTTGGTGAAGTTCCTTCGTCCGCTGATAAATGGACGTCATCAAAAATGTCAATAGAGAAGTGACAAAAAAACATTCAACGTCTAGACTTCAGTGAGTAAATTGAACATTTTGAAACTCAAGTGACCAAAATAGGTTTGAGAGTAAAGTCCAATGATGATTTTCGTAGTTTACCCTTTATTATATATATATATAATTATATATATATGGGAAAATATATTAGGGGTTAGGGATTCAATTTAGGGTTTATAATTTAGGGCTTTATGGTTAGTGGTTTAGAATTTAGAGTCCGTGGTTAGAATTTAAGGTTTAGTGTTAGGGTTTAGAGGTTATAGTTTAGGTTTTAAGGTAATATGGTAGAGATTTATGTTTTTATCTATAACCCCTAGATTCTAAGCCTAAACTCTAAATTCAAATCACAATCCCTAAATTCTAAGCACATAAACCTAAACCCCTAAACTACATCCCTAACCTCTAAAATTAAGGCGCTTGTGGAAACAAAATGTTTCCACCGCCAGTGTATGGTATAATTACCCTATATATATTGGCATACGAGCTTTCCAGATTAATTCTTTTTTGTATTCGATAATAACAAGTTGAGGAGTAGTGGGGCATGGGCCCCATTAAATATTAAAAAATTATAGTGAAATTGCTCTTTTAACACTATAAATTATAATAAAATTGATTAATCAATTTTTCAAACGGAAGTTAACGACAATACACCAAGAATTAGTGAAATAAAACATTAGATACTAATTTTTATTTAAAAAAATAGTTTAAGTGCCTAAAATTAAAAAACTACAGTTTAGACAGTTATTTTTATATTAAGTATAAATTTATTATTGGTAGAATATAGCTGTCTAAATTTTCACATGCTCTTACTCCTAAGTGTATCATTTAATACCGGTAAATAAATCACGTCATCATTTGTATAGCAACTAATGATGTTGTAAATTTGGATCTAATAACAATATTATAAAAAGTAGAAGAATCAAAATTGTGTCGATCAAAGTAGAGAGATTAAATTTTAAATTTTTAGAGTTTAAAAGTACAATTAGACCCACTAATATAACATAGTTACTGTAAATAAAAAAACAAAGACACATTAAACAATTAGATAAAATGGGAAATAAATTTATTAAGTTTAGTTTAATATTGACCACTATTTTTGGTTGGTGACGAATAACATAATTTAAATAAGTATTTAACCTAAGACAAATAACATAATTTAAATTTTGCAAAGACATTTGAGAACTAGACATAATGACATGGGAACTTCCGTAAACTATATATTAACTCAACATCTCAATTGAGTCTTTTCATTAAAAAAACAAGTGGGTGGAACTTATCTTTTCACACTTTTCTTTTTCTTTTGTTTGAATATAAAACACATGTTTAGGGCAGGGTGAAGTCTAGGACAGCGACGAAGCCAGACATGGGAAGTAGGATTGTGTAAGAAAAATTCGATTTAAGCAACGCAATTCTTTTATTTAATGATTCAATCTGAGAAATTCAAATAATCGAATGGGATGCGAATTAGAAGATTTAAGTTACGATTTATCCGAAATTCTAAAAAAAAAAATAACGGGTGTTTATATTTTAAGCGTGGCACATCCTTAAAAAAACACTCCACCCATTTATGACCCGTTGAATCCACCATCATCTCAACCAAAGCACAATATGTGGTCTTTTAAATTTGTTGGGAGGCTCAATCGATCAATCGTGTGGCCAAAAAGGGGTGAATTGGGTTGAGGTGATTAAGGTGGAAGCAAAAGAAATAAAAAAATTGACACAAAGATTTATAGTAGTTCGAGCTTCTAACCAAGCTTTACATTCATTATCTTAACTTCCCACTAAGGATTTTTCCAAATTCACTAATGGATTTCTTCCTTTTTTCTAGACTCAAGAGGAAACATTTACAAACCTAGACTTATACCCCAAAGTCTAGAAACCATCTATCTTACAAAGAGAAATACAAAGGTGCACACAAGGGAAAACCTCACAAGGCTGTGTGTTTGCAAATTAAGCTCACTCACCCAAAACCTAACACTTGAGCATATATGATAATTAAGCTCACAAGTGTGTTATACAAAGAAAATTGACAATTAAGTACAAAAACACTTTCTCTTAATCATGAAATTTTGGCTTGTTGTTTCTTGTTCTTTCATAGCTGCTTGAAGAGATCTTTTAAACCCTCTAATGACTTCATAGTCATTGCTAGCTATTAGGGATTGTTAAGAGCCATTAGAGACATAAATTCTAGCCAGAAATGCAATTTTGGGCACTCCGGTATCGATACGCAAGACTCCAGTATCGATACCTGCCTTAAACAGAAAGAACCATTGAAGCATTTATTACACAGGAGTATCGGTACATATACAACCGTATCGATGCAAACCCAAAGGGTATCGATACGGCTAAGACCGTATCGTACTGAAATTGGGTACTAGAATTTAGAATACTTTGGGGATGAAAATTGTATCGATACTCGGAAATACGTACCGGTACGAGGACAATGGGTATCGATACGGGGACAAGTGTATCGGTACTCAATGTATGTTTTTGACACTTTAGTTATTTAAAATAATTTAAAACATGTTAAAAACCCTTTGAAAACATTGCAAATATATTTTTCAAGTTTATGGACTTTTGAAATATTTTTGCAAATTAGTTTAAGTCTAAAAATATTTTTCTTTAAGTTATATCAAAATCAAATATCTCATAAATCACCCCCTTTTGATATAACGAAACCACTTGAAAAATTGTTTTAGTGAAAACTCCCCCTTTGAAAAATATTTTTTTTAAATATTTTTTAGAAAAAAAGAATATTTTTTGAAAATATTTAAAACTCTCTCTTTTTTTCTTTTTGAAATTTAAATTTTCAAACATATCTCTCCCATTTTTGTTATATCAAAAATAGTTTCAAAACTAAGTTTGAAATCACATTAAGTTCAAAAACACCAATTGTTGGGGAAAATTTAGTACCAATTGATAATAAATATCAATTGTTGGTGTAAAATAACATTTAGAGAAAAGACCAAAAAAATTAACAAGAAAAGAATTTTTAGAAAATGGCTCCCCTTACTCATGCATCAAGTAGATTATTAGTCCAACAATTCAAGAGAAAAACTTTGAATTTCAAATAAATCAAACGAATAAATACATGAAATTCAATTTAACATGCCATTTATGAAATGTGAATCAAAAACATACAAGGCATGGAAAAAATGAGACAAAAATGTCCCCTTTTGTCTACGCATACCGGTACGGTAGAAGTCGTATCAGTACTGGTTGAAGGTCGTATCGATACGGTATGGGTTGTACCAATACCGAAGGCACGATTCTGATGAAAAATGTAGCAAAAACAGTTTTATAAGCCGTACAACTTAGTTATAAGTTCATACAAAGGCTCTATCAAATCAAAGATATACATTTTGATCATTTTGCTACACATGCTTCTCAAAACATAACATTTAAACATACAAAGCATGAATTTCACCAAATTCAACCAACCATTACAAGTTTAAGGCCAAAAACATAGAAATGAGCATACTAGGCTAAAAACATGTAACTCATGCAATTTGAGACTCCCCCTAACTATATGCAATTATGCATAACATGGAGTCATACCAATATGCTTAGATCAAGAACAAAATTAGATATGGAAGACATTTGATCAAGCAAATTGCATGAAAATAAATGTACCACTTGAACCAAGGTAGGATGTTAAGCCTTCCTTCTCCAAGTGTCATTCCTCCTTTGTGTGCCATGAGCTTCGAAGATTTGACTTTGATCATCAATGGTTCAAGCACACCTACATAAGACAATCAAGTAATTTTTGGTATCCAAATTTCTTTGGATCCAATAGAGTTAGTACCAAAAATTTTAGTCCCCTTAGAAATCCATTTTTCAGTTTCATCTTTTTTCTTTGAAACAATAAGTCCTTTTGGGACCCAAATATTTTTAACACATTTTCCATTCGAAATTCTAGAGGACTAGATTGTCTTTGATAAAAATTTATTTTAACAAAATTAGATTTGGAGCTATCTCCAGTTTCACATTTTTGAACATTTTTGTTAAACAAATTCTTGTTGAGGTCATCTGTAACACCCCAAAATCCGGCCTAGTCAAAATTGGGTTTCGATGATTGGAAACCCTATATCGAATTTGTTCAAATATTATATTAACATTGACCGCAAGGTTAATTGTATCGATATTGGACTCTAATTGAGTCGAATTACTGTCTAAGAACCTATTGGATGTATTGAAAACTTGTTTAGTGGCTAAATTATAAAAAAAAACTTGAAAGTTTGGGAGCAAAAGTGTAGAGAATTGAGAGTCGAGATGGACTAACCTTGCGGTTAATCCCTCCTCAATTATAATCCCCACATACGTGGGATTATCTGAAGGGATTCCTTCACTTGAAGGAAAGCTCCTAGTTAAGAATAGGGGCAAAGAAATGAAAAAAGATTAGAAACTCACTCGATTAAACAAGCAAGCACCTCTCCCTTCATCTTCATCTTTCCCCAAGCAATAACCTCATTGTTGAGGTTGGAGAAGCTTGAGTTTTCTTCAATTTATCGATATAGAATCTTTTCTATCAATCGGGTAAGCTTAATCCCCCAAACTATTATTAAAATCCATAGACATATGAAGTGTAATCTTAAACTAGAGTTTTGACTATCTATGGATAATTCATCTTTATTATCTAAATTGAGCTTAGATGTCGATTTTCATATCGTCATATTGATTTCGATAACGTATTATCGATCCTAATAATTTTCCTATTATTTACCTAGCTCAAGAAAGTGATAGAGAACAACCATAATCTCCACTGAAAGCTAGGAACAAGGAGATTACTATCTGAGAGTCGTTAAAGCTTCGAAATAGCAATGTAAGTGTAGTCAGAGTCTCGGGATTAAGCTAGGTGCTTTTCCCAATTTCTTTGTTATTGAAATTATCATTGCTAACCCTATTGTGAAGGGATTTTGCATCGAATCCTTTAGAGGATACATTGGTAAGAATCGGTAAGAATATCATCGAACATCAGACATAGATAGTGCTATTGTTAAGGTCGGTATAATAGCCATTGAATTAAGGAAATATATAATATCAATTAATGAGCATTGTCATTATCATCGTTATAGACATTGCCATCAAGCATTGACATCGATATTTCTAACTAAAGCACGCAGATCCCAAAAAAACATAGTTTCCCCTCCAAAAATAATTTTGTCATTGTCATCGAAGCATTGAAAACGTATCATCGGTCATTGGTATTGTAATTGGGATTATTGAACATTGACATCGAGTCATGAAACAATGAATATTGCCATTGGATTATAGAATATCGATCATTGCCATCATATCATTGTATATTGATCATTGGACTATTGCTATTGCTATTGAATCATTGGATACATTGGACATTGTTATTATTATTGAGCACCGATCATTGATATTATTATCGGACCTTGGATTCGATGGACATTGGATACAATTGGTATGCCATATAATTCATGAGTTCAGTATACGGGTGGACTACGGTCTATATTAATTTGACGAGATGGAGGGATGTGTTGTGATATTGGTCATATTGGCGAGGCGTAGGAATTCGCGTATCCACTATCCGGAATCGATCCAGGGGTTATTGCTAAAATATAATGTTATTACTTTTGAACATGATCATTGCATCGTTATTATCGATCTATTGTATAACCATTCATAGTGTAGGGATGAAAATACATAACATTGATACTGACATTGTTTATGACTACCTCACTAGGCAAAGTATGCCAAATGCATTTCATCTCATGCATTTGAAGTTGATCGAATTGTTGGATCGAGTCAGAGAAGTCAAAAGTTGGACAAGTCACTTATAAGCTAAAGTAAAGTATTTTTGTCCTTATCAACTCCTAGAATGGTGGCAAAGTAGCTAAACTAGTTACTCATGGCATTTTGGATGTATATGTATTGCCTATACTTTGTAATAGGATAAATAGACCTAAAATGACTTGTATGTGGGGCTAAAAGTAACCAAATATGCATAATTGGCTCCTAAAGGTGAAAACCTAGTAAACGAATTCGAATAACCTTAATATTTGACATGCTAGTAGATTAAATGATTAAAAAATTTCATTGCATTTGGACATCGTTCAACAGGTTAATTCGAATAAAAACCAGCTAAAATCTGTCATTACAACACAAGTGTATCGATACAGGTCAACCTGTATCAATACGGCCTTGCATAATTGGTCATGGTGAAACAGGGCGTATCGATACTCAAAAGAAATGTATCGATATAGACTTAGGCAGTGGAGTTTGGTCATTTAAATGTATCGGTACGATCTTAGGCTGTACCGAAACAGGTCAACCCGTATCAATACAGGCCATATGGTATCGATACGGAGCCTCTAATCCTTCAAGTTAAACATAGCAAGGCCTAATCGGATGGGTTAATGATATCGGAATGACATGAAAATTTACACGAACATTGTTGATGTAATGAATTTCAGTAATGTATAGCCAATTGCACTAAAGGACCTCTAAATTATTAGATTCACTATTTAGTCCCTAAAACTTGTAAAAGTTAAAAATTGGCCTAAATTGATCAGTTTTTGTTACAAAAGCGATAAGTTGAACCGAATACGATATTGTATAATGTTTGAAGGTCATAATGTTGACCAAGTGTTGCTTGTTATTGACATCTCACCGCACCGATCACAATTTCGTTTGTCGATAGCATTCTCCGACCCGATTCTCGACCAGGCCGGGGAGGGGGTGTTACATCATCAATTTCCCTTTAATGATCATCTTAAACTTTTAGAATCAATTTTTGTAAATCAATGTTATTTTGTTCAAAATCTTTAAACCTTGTTTCAAGTTCGAGATTTGTTTTAGAGAGCAATTCATTTTTAATTTTCAACTTTGAAACCAACTCATCATAGGCTTCTTGTAACTCATCAAAATTATAAAGAATTTGAACAAGATGAGTTAGAAGTTACCCTTGAATCTTCTTCGATGTCCATGAGATAAAGGTGAGCTACCTCATTTTCGGTAAAGTCCTCTTCATCACTCCATATAGCTACATATGCCTTCTTCTTATGGCTTGATCCCTTCTTGTTGAAATGAGGACAATCGTACTTGGTATGCCCCGACTTCTTGCACTTGAAGCATATGATGAGATCATTCCTCTTCATTCTCGATAAATGCCTTGATTCTTCATTTCGACACTTCATGAATCAGGGAAATTTCTTGAAGAGCTTGTCCATCTCTTCTTCTTCACTATCCTCTCCACTTTAATCCTCTTGTTGGCTTGTGAAGGATTTGAGAGCAACAACGTTCACAATAATGCCTTGCCCGATCCTCTTTTTCCCCATCTTCTTCGTTGCTCTTCCTTCTTTTCCTCCTCTTATTTTTTTTTCTTCACGATTTCATGAGTGAAAAGAGAACCCATGAGAGCATAAAGCTCCAAAGTCTTGAGATATTTGACTTCGATGGTGGCATTTTTCTTTGAGTTTCATGACTCGAGAAGAGAATAGATAAGCTTTTGGAAAAGCTTGTCTTCCAAAATGATTTCTTCATAGCCTTTAAGCCATTTAACGATGATGGAGAATCAATCGAACATCTTGGTGATGTCTTCATTCAGTTCCATTTTGAAATTCTCGTACTCAAGGTTGAGAAGACTAATCTTGGTCTTCTCCACTTCATTGGTTCCTTCATGAGTGACTTCAAGCTTGTCCCAAATCTCCTTGGCACTTTTACAAGAAGAGACTTTGGCATTTATCCAAACCAAGTGCACAAAAGATAATGTGTAAGACATTTGCGTTGAGCTTCATCTTCTTGTGATCATTCACACTACATTTCGCCTTGCTTCTTTGTGGAAAAAAATTGGCCATAAAAAATGATATCCCAAAGATGATAGTTTTTGGCTCTCAAGAAGAACATCATCCTATTCTTCGAATAGGCGTAGTTGGTGTAACATCCTCTTCCCTGCCTCGCAAAGAATCGGGTCAGAAAGCGCTATCGGAAAACATATCAGGGATTTAGAAGCTTAATTGGAGTTTGGAAACTTATTTGGATCATTTATTAATCTCTTTTAAGGCTTAACGAAATTATATCATTAAGACTTACACAATTCGGGGCCAATTTTAACTCTTTTTGAACTTAGGGACTAAATCATAATTCTTACAAGTTGATTGTCCTTATCGAATTTTCTTTTCGTTAACCTACAATTAAACCTATCGATTATTAACATGTGAAGTTTCGTTATTAACGGAGATCGTTTACCCATCTAATTAGGTTGTACAAGTTTTAGTGATCGTTTTGCAAACTTCTTAAAACTGGGTATGTGTCTTTTAACAGAATTAACAAACTCTGTACCGATACCCTAGGGACCGTATCGGTACGCTAAGCAAAATTTTCATTTCATAGATTCACAGGTAACATGCTCGTATCGATACACCTAGCCCCGAATCGATACACGTTGACTAAGGTTTACCGTTTCGATACTCCCTATAGATCGTACTGATACAATTTATTTTCCAGACCTTACTGTCAAGATCTGTACCGATACACCCCCTTAGTGTATCGATGCACCCTGTTTCACTTGGTCCAATTATGCAAGGCCGTATCGATACGCCATCACCCGTACCGATACGCTTGTTCTGTAATGACAGCTTTTAGTTGGTTTTTAATCAATTTAACTTGTTGAACGTTGTCCGAATTTGACCAAATTTTACCAACAAGTCCAATATCCATATTTTTAATATCATACAAAATTTTAGAGTGTTCTAAGTCCATTTACCTAGTTTCCACCTTTTAAGACTTTTAGGCTCATTTTACTAGTTTAACTAACTCACAATCATACCATATTAACCATTAAGCATTTGGTCACCTTTAGGCTATTACACATACATAGTAATGCACATTTATAACATGTTTAGACCATATGCCACCTTACTAGGAGTTTAAGGCAAAAGATAAGCATACATATGATTCGTAGGAGTGACTTGCAACTGCAACACACGATCGAAGGCCGGAATTCTTTAAGATCCTAAAATGTATGAGACACACGAATGTTAGGCTTACATAGCCTAGTGAGGTAGTCATAACAATGCACAATAAAATTATTAACTACATGAATGACATATGGGGATGCTTGATCAACAATTCACATAGCATTAATCATATAAGAACATATTCAAGACATTAGCCATAATTTCATATAGCAATTGTAAATCATAATAACACATCATTTCCTTGGACATGGCAACCAATGGAAACGCGGATTCTCTTATACACCACATATATCGAAAATGGGTCGTAGCCTTGAGCCCTAACTCCAGATAGTTTCTTACACAATCTATCCTTATTTCACCACACATATAGGCTGTAGCCCCGGACCGTAGTCCAATCCTTTACTTGGTGAGCTCGAATAACCCTATGGCATGCCAATTGTATCCAATGTCCACAATGTCCAATATCACATATTTCATCATAATTCTTATCGTTCGGATCATATCGTATCGGATAGCAAATCGAGCCTTATCTCAACATAACTTATCATATCACAATTATATCAAAATCTATATACAAGTATGAATCAGATATCACATATAAACTTACAAATATATCAAACATTATTGAACTTACCATGCTTACCGTTAGAGTCCACATATGCTTGCTCTACTTGAGCCCTTAAACACAAATACAATCATAACACAAAACAAATGCAACATGATGGCTCTGTGCCAATCCCTTCACACGACTACACTCATCTATTATTCGGAGACTTCCACGTTCTCAGATTTTGATCCCTTTGCTCCTAGGCTTGCTTGGAGATGACAGATTCTTTCCTTCCAATTTTTGGGCGAGATACAAGCTTTTAAACGCTATATCGAGATTAAACAAAGGTCAAGGAAACCAACTTCCGGGCGTGATGAGGGTGCTAATACTTCCCCACACATAACCAACTTCTGAACCTTTTCAAAACGAATCTCTAGTTTTGTGGTGTCCAGCCTACCTTATCCAAATGGCTGGTGGCGACTCTAAGTCCTCATTGTTTCCCAAAACATGAATTTTCCAAAAGAAATTCCCATTTTAAACAAACCTTTATTTCAAAAATGGGACACTTCAAAGTAATTTTCAAAAACGTCACTATAATAGCATCGTGCTTCTTCGGTGTCAATGGCAAGTCACTTATGAAGTCCATCATAATACGTTCCCATTTATATTGTAGAAGTTCAATAGGTTGTAAGAGACCCGTAGGCACCTTGTGCTCAGCTTTAACCCTTTGGCAAGTCAAGCACCTAGCCACAAAGTCCGTGATCTCACTTTTCATGCCGGACCACCAGTACAATTCTTTCAGGTCTTTATACATCTTAATAGCTCCAGGATGAATAGAAAGTGGGCTTGAATGAGCTTCATTTAGGATTTGATCCTGAAGATCATCATTATCAGGGACGCAGACACGGTTTCGGAAACACAACAAACTTTTAGAGTTCATAGCAAATTCAGGATCCGGCTTATCCTTGATCCTTTCAATAAGAGTCCACAACTCCTCATCAAATTCTTGGAGTGCTTTGATTCAGGGCACAATGGTTGTCTGAACTCTCAATTCAGCTAACAATTTGCCATGCTTCTTGAGTCAGAAATGAGCATTCAAACACTTTAGAGAAAGAGTAGGTTTCTGACTAAGAGCATCAGCTACGAAATTGGCTTTACTGGGGTGGTAGTCAATAACCAAGTCATAGTCCTTCAAAATCTCCATCCACCGACGTTGACGGAGATTCAACTCTTTTTGAGTCAAAAGGTATTTCAGACTTTTGTGATCCGTGTATAAATAACACTTTTCACCATAAAGGTAGTGCCTCCAAATTTTCAAGGCAAACACAACAGCGGTTAATTCCATGTCATACGTCGGTTAGTTTAACTCATGAGGTTTAAGCTGACGTGAAGCATAAGCAATGACTTTTCCTTCCTGCATAATTACACAACCTAATCCCAGGTAGGATGCATAACTGTATACGGTGAAGTCCTTGCCTGACTCAGGTTGCACCAAGACAGGGGCATAGGTCAGAACTTGCTTAAGCTGATCAAAACTTCTTTGTTGTTCCACAGTCCACACAAAGGGATTTTCTTTTCGGAGAAGCTTTGTCAAGGGTGCAGCAATCATCGAGAATCTTTTAACGAATCTACGATAGTAGCCTGTAAGGCCCAGAAAGCTACAAACTTCTCCAACATTCTTCGGAGGAATCCAGTCAATAACTGCTTAGATCTTCCTTGGGTCAACTTGAATTCCTACAAAAGAAATCACATGTCTCATAAAGGATACTTTGGATAGCCAAAACTCGTATTTGCTGAATTTGGCATATAGTTGTTTCTCTCAGAGAGTCTGAAGCATAATCCAGAGATGTTCTTCATGAGTTGTTGTATCTTTAGAGTAAATCAAGATGTCATCTATGAAAACAACCACGAATCTATCTAGATAAAGCCGGAACACACGGTTCATCAAGTCCATGAAGGCTGCAGGTGCGTTAGTAAGCCCAAAAGGCATTACCAAGAACTCATAGTGGCTGTATCTAGTTCGGAAAGCAGCCTTTGGAATGTCAGACTCATTCACTTGCATTTGATAGTATTCAGATCGCAAGTCTATCTTAGAGAAGACAGAAGCATCTCTCAATTGATCAAAGAGATCATTGATCCTTGGTAACGGATACTTGTTCTTAATCGTCACTCTATTCAACTGACGATAGTCAACGCACAGACGCATTGGCCCATCCTTCTTTTTGACAAACAAAACCAGTGCTTCCCAAGGTGAGGAACTCAGTCATATGAATCCCTTATCCAAAAGGTCTTGAATTTGGGCCTTCAACTCAATTGGAGCTATTCAGTACGGAGAAATGGAGACTAGGGTAGTCATCGGTTGCACTTCAATTCTGAATTCTACTTTTCGGGTTAGAGGGAGTCTCAAAAGTTCATCGGGAAACACATCAGGAAATTCTTTCACAGCTGGCACATCTTCAAGTATCAACTCTTCCTTAGACTCCATGACACATATAAGGAACTTTTTAGGCTCGAGTTTGGATTTCATCAAGGTTATGCTCTCCTTACCGAGTCCATGAAGGTACAGCTTCTTCTTCGAGCAATCTACCTAGGCTTGATGCTCGGCTAGCCAACCGAGTCCTAGGATAAGATCGAACTCATGGAAAGGTAGGTCCATCAAATTGGCCAGAAATGGGATCCCTTAGATCCTTAAAGGACAAGCTTTACAGATCCATCGAATAACCACACTATCTCCTAGTGGGTTAGTGACAACAATCTCGATTCATATTCTAGAGCATACTTTTCAATCAACGGTTCACTAATGAAGGAATGCGTCGAGCCTGGATCTACCAAAGCATAAACAAGATCAAAATATAATTCCACCATACATGATATCATATCAAGATTATCTTTTTGCTCTTGGCCTCGAACATGATACATCTGGGCTGAGGTATGCGGGTCACATCCAATTGAGAGAGTGTTAGTGTTGCAAGGTCTCCCCACTGATCCAGGCGGCACTGGCTTTGTTCTTCTTCCCTTGTTTGAATTATTCTAAGAAGCCACAGTGGTAAGGGCGTTTGGATTCTACAGGCACTGCCTGATAAAGTGGCTAGACTCACCGCAAAGGTAACAGGATCCGAACTGTCTATGGCACTGTCCAGGGTGCCTCTTCTGATAAAAGTTGCATAACAGAATCTGAGAACCTTTTGCAGAACCACCCGTACTATCAACTGAGGCTGTACGGGTAACATATGTCCCTAGATATTGAGATTGTGGCACATAATCTATTCTTGGTAGCTGTTGGTAGGTGGTAGATTTCTGATCCCACTGTCTGTCATTCTTCTAAGGCACATGAGGCTTGAAATCATCTCGAAACCTCTTATTAGACCGGCCTTGGTTCCCTTTTCTTCTTTCATAAGCCTTTTAGGAGGCTTCGGTAGTGATGGCTCGATTGTCCAAGGTCTGGAAATCCTCTATCTCTAAAGCAGTAAAGAGGGGACGTAATTTATCATAGAGACCATCAATGAACATTCTACATTTCTCCTTTTCCATGCGTATGATCTCAACACCATACCTCGTATACTTATATAAAACATGGATATACTGCTCCACAGGTCTTCCCCCTTGTCTCAGGTGGAGGAACTTCTTACGTCTTTCAGCAACGTAATGCTCACTGATGTATTTCTTGCGAAACTCTTGAAGAAAGAAATCACATATGACTTTATGCTCAGGTATCGTAAGCGTCATAGTGTCCCACCAGCTCTGAGCTTCTTCATATATCAACACCAGAGCGCACTCCAGTTTATGTTCCTCAGGGCACTTCATTTGCTTATTTAGAACTTTAAGAGTATTCTCCAGCCTATACTCTACTATTTTAAGATTATCCAGGTCCTGACCAGTGAAAATGTAAACTAGATACTGACGAAGCTCGCTAATGGGAGCCTTCAGAATAGAAGAAGACGCTTTAACAAGCTGAGGTGGTGGTTCTTGCCTGAGGGACACAACCACCTGTTTGATCATTTCAGCCATAGACATCAGATACTCCTACTGAGTGGGAGGCATCGAAGAAGGATGAGGTGGGTCATTTTTTCCCACTTGCTCGGGTCTAACTTCGGCTCCCAAATTGTCCCCCTGAGTTGAAAAAAAGCCGGGATGTGGTACATTCTCAGC
Source organism: Hibiscus mutabilis (assembly GCA_019671005.1). Lineage (NCBI taxonomy): Eukaryota > Viridiplantae > Streptophyta > Magnoliopsida > Malvales > Malvaceae > Hibiscus > Hibiscus mutabilis. Next base: position 68,557,928 of record CM033714.1, on the reverse strand, counting down.
ACGCCTATCATTGGGTGCGGACATTTTCAGATCTATTCATACAGAAGGATTTAATCGTGTAAGTTGCAAGTCACAAATAACATATACAAATAAACTCCTATATGGTATGTGCATATGTAGACTCATAAAAAACTTCAATTTAGTCCTAGAAACGACTAAACCTAGGCTCTGATACCACAAATGTAACGCCCTCTTCTCTGTCTGGTAGAGAACCGAGTCGAAAAGTGCTACCAAAAAACATATCGAGGATTTAAAAGCTTAATTTGAGTTCAAAAACTTATTCAGATCATTTATTAATCTCTTTTAAGGCTTAACGGAATTATCTCATTAAGACTTACACAATTTAGGGCCAGTTTTAACTCTTTTTAAACTTAGGGACTAAATCATAATTCTTAAGAGTTTATGGTCCTTATCAAATTTTCTTTTTGTTAACCTACAATTAAACCTATCGATTATTAACCTGTGAAGTTTCGTTATTAACGGAGATCGTTTACCCATCCAATTAGGTTGTACAAGTTTTAGTGACGTTTTGCAAACTTCTTAAAAATGGTTTCTATGTCTTTTAACAGAATTAACTAACTTCGTACAGATACACAAGGGACTGTATCGGTACACTAAGCCAAATTTTCATTTCCTAGATTCAAAGGTAACATGCTTGTATCGATACACGTTGACTAGGGTTGACCGTTTCGATACTCCCTATAGACCGTACCGATGCAATTTATTTTCCAGACCTTACTGTCAAGATCCGTACCGATATACCCCCTTAGTGTATCGACACGCCCTGTTTCACTTGGTCCAATTATGCAAGGTTGCATCGATACATCATCACCCGTACTAATACGCATGTCTTGTAATGGCATATTTTAGCTGGTTTTTAATCAATTTAACCTATTGAACGTTGTCCGAATTTGACCAAATTTTACCAGCAAGTCCAATATCCATATTTTTAATAGCATACAAAATTTTAGAGTGTTCTAAGTCCATTTACCTAGTTTCACCTTTTAGGGCTTTTAGGCTCATTTTACTAGTTTAACTAACTCACAATCATACCATTAACCATTTGGTCACCTTTAGGCTATTACACATACATAGTAAAGCACATTTATAACATGTTTAGACCATATGCCACCTTACTAAGAGTTTAAGGCAAAAGATAAGCATATATATGATTCGTAAGAGTGACTTGCAACCGCAATACACGATCGAAGGCCGAAATTCTTTAAGATCCTGAAATGCACGAGACACACGAATGTTAGGCTTACATAGCCTAGTGAGGTAGTCATAACAATGCACAATAAACTTATTAACTACATGAATGACATATGGAGATGCTTGATCAACAATTCACATAGCATTAATCATATAAGAACATATTCAAGCCATTAGTCATAATTTCATATAGCAATTGTAAATCATAATAACACATCATTTCCTTGTACATGGCAACCAATGGATACGCAGATTCCCTTATACACCACATATATTGAAAATAGGCCATAGCCTTGAGCCGTAGCTCCGGATAGTCCCTTACACAATCTATCCTTATTTCACCACACATATAGGTCGTAGCCCCAGACCATAGTCCAATCCATTACTTGGTGAGCTCGAATAACCCTATGGCATGCCAATTGTATCCAATATCCACAATGTTCAAGATCACATATTTCATCATAATTCTTATCGTTAGGATCACATCTTATCGGATAGAAAATCGAGCCTTAGCTCTACATAACATATCATAGCACAATTATATCAAAATCTATATACAAGCATGAATCGGATATCACATATGAACTTACAAATATATCAAACATTATTTAAGCTTACCATGCTTACCATTAGAGTCCACATATGCTTGCTCTACTTGAGCCCTTAAACACAAATGCAACAGAATGGCTCTACGTCAATCCCTTGACACGACTACACTCATCTAGTATTCAGAGACTTCCAGGTTCTCAGATTCTAATCCCTTTGCTCCTAGGCTTACTTGGAGATGACGGATTGTTTCCTTCCAATTTTTGGGTGAGATACAAGCTTTCAAACGCTATATCGAGATTAAACAAAGGTCAAGGATTGAATCGAGGTGCTTGCTTAAGCTTAAGGTTGAGGTCAACAATGGCAGTGCTTGCTTGTTGGAAGAAAATGGTAGGGTTTAGGTAATGTGAGGTTCAAAGTGAGGAAGAGATCTTTTGTTTCTCATTTTAAAACCATTTTTCATCTTTTATCATTCCCCCACCAACATATGGACCATTAGAGAGCTTTCCTATCCTTGAGGGTTTGCTAAACCCAATTCAATCATATGTCCTTCCTTTCATTCAATTGTCAATTGGATGACCATTGGTCACCTTTTTTGAGGTGTTTCACATGGGTGGGGCAAGCAAGGTGGTGATTCATCACCTATTTCCTTTTATCTTTTAATTTAATATTCAAAGCAAATTTCTGCAGAGATCCGTATCGATACACCTTATGGTCGTATCGATATGGCCAAACTAAAATGGGTAAGTTCGTTATGGCAATTAGGTTGTACCGATATAGGTCTTGTTGTATCGAAATGCCTAGCCAAAACCGTACCAATACCAGTCCTATCATACTGATATTCCTAGTTGGAAAACAACATTTCCAACTTTGAATTTCTTACAAAAAGGTCCTCACAACTTAAATCAAGTCCAAACAACTTTTATTGCTTCAAATTGAGTACAAGGAATGGAAGATTACATTTCCGAGCATATCCGATACAAAATTTCTGGTCACCAAAACCAAATTCCGACTAGGCTAGTTTTAGGGATGTGACAGTTGGCACCGTCGAAGTAAGGAAGCTTGTCAATGGATTGCGCCATGAATTCTGGTTAATGTAGAAAGGTTGAGCACCTCTAGGATCGACTCTTAGATGTTAATTCGATGAAGAGACGAAACTTTGATACCAATTGGTGAGAGGCTCAATCGATCAACCGTGTGGCCAAGAGGGGGTGAATTGGTTTTTAGGTGATTAAGGTGGAAGCAAAGGAAATTAAAAATTGACATAAAGATTTATAGTGGTTCGAGCTTCTAACCAAGCTCTACATGCACTACCTTAGCTTCCCACTAAGGATTTTCCCAAATTTACTATTGAATTTCTTCCTTTTTCTAGGCTCTAGAGGAAACCTTTACAAACCTAGACTTATGCCCCAAAGTCTAGAAACCCTCTCTCTTACAAAGAGAAATACAAATGTGCAAACAAGGGAAAACCTCACAAGGCTGTGTGTTTGCAAATTAAGCTCACTCACCCAAAACCTAACACTTGAGCATATATGACAATTAAGCTCCCAAGTGTGTTCTACAAAAAATTGACAATTAAGTACAAAAATACTTTCTCTTAATCATGGAATGTTGGCTTGTTGTTTCTTGTTCTTACATAGCTTCTTGAAGAGTTCTTTTAAACCATCTAATGACTTCATGGCCGTTACTAGCTGTCGGGGATTGTTAAGAGCTGTTGGAGACATAAATTACAGCCATAAATACAATTATGGGCACTCCGATATCGGTACGCATAACTCTGGTATCGGTACCTACCTTAAACAGAAAGAGCTGTTGGAGCATTTATTACATAGGGGTATTGGTATAGATACAAATGTGCCAGTAAGAACCTAAACGTTATCAATACGGCTAAGACCGTATCGGTATTGAAATTGGCTAATAGAATTTGGAAAACTTTAGGGATGAAAATTGTATCGGTACTTGAAAATCTATACCGGTACAAGCACAATGGGTATCAATACGGGGACAAGAGTATCGGTACTCAATGCTTGTTTTTGACACTTTGGTTATTTAAAATCATTTAAAACATGTCAAAAACTCTTTATAAATATTTCAAATATATTTTTCAAGTTTATGGACTTTTGAAATATTTTTGCAAATTAGTTTAAGTCCAAAAACATTTTTCTTTAAGTTATATTAAAATTATATATCTCAACAAAATCTTCCTCCCTTTCATCAAGTCTACGTACGAATCTAGATATTCGATTTGAAAAATTATATATGATTACAAATCAATATTTTGTTGATTCGTAATACTGGATATCTAGTCTTTTCATATTGAATCGGATCCGAGATCTGAAAATACACGGCCATAATTAGGGGTGAGCAACAAAACTGAGAAAATTGAAAAATCGACTTGAACCGAGCTATGTGGTTCGGTTCGGTTCAGGTTTGCATATTGAGGTTCGATTTAAAAACCAAGCTTCTCAATTCGGTTCGGTTTCAGGTTTTCCATGTAGAACTTGTTTATTCCATATCAACCTGAATTAAATAAAACACTATGACCCATATTAAATATATTTTAAAGATAGCCTCTTGAAATATTTAGATTTGTTTTTTAAGATAGTCTCTTAAAATATTTGGATATGTTTTTATAATACTAAGTTGATTGGATATTGTGTTTTAAATTAGAATATGTTTTTATAATATTTATTATTAAGGGGTTGTTTATGATGTTGAATATTTGATTTTGGCTTTAATCAAACAATAAATTAGACTAGATATTTGTGTTCTAAGGTGATGTGGAATCATTGAGTGGATATTAATAAAATCAATATTTTCTATGATTTATTTTTTAGATAGGTTGTTTGTTTTGTTATCATCGTTATTTTTTAATTCATTCTTATTTGAAATCTTAGATTTTTCAAGAGCTCAAGATATGTGTTTTCTTGTTCTTAATTTAAAAACAAATTGATATTGAAGTGTCTAATTGTAAATTAAAATATGTTATGTGTTTTGCTTATATTTTTTAGATTTGAAAAAAAAAACCGTTAAAACCGTGGTTTTTAACCGAACCGATCCGCAAAATTCAGTTTATAGTATTTCGGTTTTTTCCATTCGGTTTCAGTTTTCTTTTTAAAAAAACCGCAAACTACAATTCCATTCATATTTTGTTAAAAAATCGAACTGAATCGAACCGAATACACCCCTAACCATAATCGAGAGGGACTGTGGTCCCCAATTCTTTGGTATAATAATATTTAAAGTCATTTTGTTTTAAATATTAACTAAATAATGTATTTGTTCTTTTAAAATTTTAGATTTAAATACTTATTTATTATATAAAATAATTCAGCTATTCTCGGTATTTGATCTTAGCTTCATCTCCTACTACGGAGTGAGGTGTTTGGTCCACTTTCATGGCTCATAATTTTTTCAAACTTATTTCTCAAAAAAGTATATAAACTAGTTTTAAATAAATATATCATAAAACATTACTTGTTACAATAACGAGTCAAGCATATTTAAAGCAGCATTGAGAGATATGTAAATGGGAAAGTTCAATTTACGCTAGTATAAAAATAAAATTATTTTTACACACTTTTGAACATTGCTTGTATATAAATTTTCAAAAAGAATCTTTTGAACTTCACATTCAAATTCACTTCAAGAACTGAAATTCTTTCGTTTACTAATTGTTTTTAAAAAGTAGTATTAATCGTCTAAGCATTACATGATTTTTTAAATATGTATAAATAGCAAAGTTTCTAAACTTTTTTAAGAAGACCAATAGGATTTACCAAAAGGAAAAATGGTTCGAAGTCAAACCGCGTCAAGACCTATTGGAATAAACACCAAAAGTAACCAACACCACCATTAATTAAAAAAAAATAGTTTTTCATGTAAAAAATATATATTCGTTTGCGTACTTGACTTTAAGAATTGTTTATATAACATGAATTTGATGTTACAAGCAAAATCTTATTTACATCCTTCTAAGAAGAGAAGACTTATTCTTCTCGCAATCTTAATATAAAAACAAGCGTTTAAATTATACGTTTTGTGAATTTAAGATGCTTAAATTATCTTTTGATAAAAATAATCGTTTAGTGTTATACTATTATAATTTTAGGTGTCTGATCGTTAAGGAATGTTTAAAAGAATATGTTAATCAATCGGTACTTAACATGCGTTAATAATTTAAATTTTTTTATTTACTTGAAAAAACCTCAAACTTTTTTATTTTTTTAAAATCTTGAAATTTTCCAAAATTTTACAATCCCTAAAATTTTCTAAACCCAAACCCTCAAGATTCTCCGCTTTCACCGTCAATCGTCGCCCATGAACACACCCCTTTGGTCGACGTACCTAGCCAATCATTTCTCTCAACATGGAGTCATCAAAAACGACGAACAATGTGCTAGTCAAACAACGCCATATTGGGGAAACGATCGACTAACTTCGGCAACTGAAGGGGTGTGTTCAAGGACATTGATCGACGACGAAAGTAAAGACAATTTGGGGTTTGGAAAATTATAAGGATTTGAAGACTATTTTGTAAAATTTGGAGAGTTTTAGAATTTTCAGAAAAATTAAAAATTTTGGGTAAAAATTTGTTTTAAGTTTTTAATCTTGAAAATATAAAATAAACATGTCAAGTGTCATGTATTGATCGGTGACAGTTAATTACCAAACACTTGAAATTAATGAAATAAAACGTTAGATATCTATTTTAATAAAAAAATAATTTAAGCATTAAAGTTCACAAGAAATATAGTTTTGAGACTTATTTTTATATTAAACATATATATGCCATTCTTTTTTCATGTTTGATTAGTAATTTTTGTGCTCCAAATGGACCATTAAGCTCTCGTGGAGTCAAAGCATATAATTCTATATAGCATCAATAAATCAAATAATGACACATACGAGTTACTCGTGATTTAATGTCTCAAACGTTAACCTTTTGTTTAATGTGTAACCAAGACATACATCCACCATTGCAATAACTCCATGAAAGAGCCTCCCAGTTCTGAACCAATAACCTCGGGGTTGGTTTCCTACTAGTCAACCCACCAGAAAAACTATAATGTCTTCGGTTTTTTACCGTCCATGCTCGGTTCAAAGTCATCGGTACATCGAATGCCTATTCGGCTTGCCAATCCTGAATATTTCCTTTCCTTTTCTTTGCCTTTCTGCAACTTACAAAGTTTCAGGCTCACTTCTCTCATCTTTGTAGCCCGATGCCTTTCCACTTCTTCCAATTAAATACAGCTCTGGCGATGAACTGTTGGCATCCGTTTCAAGACCGTGATAAGATCGAGTCACAAAGAATTCGGCTCCGGATTTAGCTATTCCTTTGACGAGGGAATTGGGGTCTCGGTCACGCAATTGCAGAGCCTTCTCAGTTGCATTAGCTAAAGCAAGAGCTCCGTGATTATCTTCACCTTTGTTTTCTGTATAACATTACCACCAACATTAACGATCTGTCCATGCCTGTAAAATGCTGTTATCTTATAAAAACTGCATTGATAAACCAAGTCGGGCAGAAAACAATACGTTCGGGGTATCTTTTTACATTTTGTATGTAAATTTCCACCAATGTGAAACCATGTAGAAAGGAAACCATAAAAACAATAACATGGCTCTACAGGTAAAAGTAGTGCAGTCATTATGTTATAAGCAAAAAGGAAACCAATCAAAGCGTTCCACAGATAATAGTCTCGGAAGTGAGGGATATGTACCTTGGGGTTCAAAATCTTCAACATATCCACCTCTAAGGAAGGAAAACCGAGCTTCTTCAGGTCGCTTCCTTACCTCCAATTGGGAAGAATTAATTAAATCTCGGAATTCCATTACATATGTTCCCGTCCATTGGCTTCCACTAAAGAATGAAATTTACGAAATAAATATCTAAAATGAAAGCATAAAAATTCTAGAGATTTCACAAAATTTACTAATATACAACACAGAACAAATTAACAATCGAGAACAAATAAAAAACTTCATGGTTATGCACCTGCTGAAAGCTAGCATGGCTTCAAATGGAGTAATAACCGGTGCTAGGAACTCTTTGCTATCCAAAAGTGCAGTTTGCGCACACGAGACATAGATGAAAACATTACACTGCAAAAATACCAATATTTTTGTTATTAACCACACAAGTCTTTTGACTTCCTAACATCTACGAGCATGTCTAAGAGATTACTTCAGGAAAGTTAGCAAGTTTGGCAGGGTTCGGTCTTCCCATGACAAGAGTGTAGGCCTTTTTCCCAGCAAGCATGATCAGTTCCTTCATCTGATGGATCATGTGAAGGTAGCCCGCTGCAGAAAACTTGATGCGTTATTAAGTGCACTTTGATGCATGTAAAAATTTTAGCCAAGCTGAACCTTGATAAAATAAAAGTTTTTACAAATGTCTGAGTTATGAGAACTTCATAAATATAAAATTTGAAACAAATGAGATATTTTGGAGATTGGATGCAGTTACTAATTCATGATCTTTCATTTACAAAATGAAAACTTCATTCTCAATCCTATGAGAATTTTTATGGAAGCCTTTAATTTGCTTCTCCTGAACAGAAGTTTTGTTTTCCCAGAACGTAACCTAAAGAAATAAGTTTTGGCTGAACCAACATGAAAACCTACCTACACCGAGAGTTCCTACTAAAATCCCAACCATATTAGCATCTTTTGCTCTCTCCACTAGATAATATCTGCAAGAAACACCAGTCACATTGTGCAAAACAATTAACACAAAACCGTATTGATAGGGAATAAGGAAAAACAAGAGAGTGTGTATCATGTAATTAGTGACGCGTCTAAACAGAATACAATTATGGATGTTGTTAACTCAGAAAGACTAGTAAGAGAACTTCAGGGAGAGGTAACAGAAGTAATGAGCCAAGGAAGCATGAAACGTTGAAAGGCATGCCTACGCTTAAGGATCCTCTTCTGTTGCGAAACATCTGTCACTAATTGATCCTCTGTTGCATCATATCTGACTGAAAACAAAGAGCAAATTATATGAAGCATCAATGCATGGTAATCAGATAGAAGGAAATGAACATAAGACCACATGCAAAGTGCGAGTCTACGTTTAACTACCTAGATACAGAGGAACACGTGCAACTGTGAATTGTATAAATTCACAAACTTGCAGAAAGCTATCAAACAAAGCTAATGCATGTCCATAGATGCAAATAAGAAGTAAAATATCCTTGCTCTATGTTGTACTTGTAACTTCAGGAATGAATGCATCAATAATTATTATTTTCAAAGATGGCAACATCTGGGGACAAACATGGCAATATGTCTACCTATCTCACAGCCATTAAATGTCAGCACAACATTGGAAAAAGCTGAATTTTCAGGCCCAATCCATAAAAGCAAATAGTCTTCCATGCTCTGTCCCTTTGGCAGATCCCATGTTAAGCCTCCTATGCTATACCTAGTACCAGTAGCCGCACCCAAACATCCTAGAGGTCCATCAGATTTCCTATGATCTTCTAATGGAATAATAATGGAACACATAACATCAGAAAAAATGAGTTCCACTTTGGCATTGGGCATAGCTTCCACCAATGCTCCTTTTATCTGTGATATTGCATGTGCATACTCTAACCCATAAAGAACCTGCAATATCCAAAAACAATACAGGGATTCTGAGTCTCGGGGAAGGGGGGAAGCAGCATAGAAGTTATATAATGAACCCTTCACTCAAAATCCTTCAAGTGATTTACTAAGAATCAACCATGACAATGATGCCACTTGTGTAAATATTTCACGTTTAGCTAATGTTTCCTTCTCATCTTAACACATGTTACTCGCATATTGCAAAGAAGACTTCAAACAAATAAGACAGAAAAAATGAAACATCATAAAAGGGAAACATAAACAGAGAAAGACCCTGAGAAACTTTTTTTAATAATTTTCTGAATAACACGTAACAATCAACTTGGGCGTTAATGACACTAAGCTAACATTGATGCAGACAAAATAATAATAAATAAAATAAGGTTGCCTGCACATTATGTAGACAACCTTTCATGAGCCAGAGAAAAATGAAATCTCAAGTCCCCAGTATGAAGTAGCATTGAAAGAAACAAATCATTGTTTCAAACTAAATAACAAAAATCCTTAAAATCTGCCTTGAAATCCAAACACATAACCAATGTTCCCACTTCCCATGACAAGTAAAATTGTAAAACATTCTATTGGAAGTAATGGGGCTTGTTGCTTTCGACAATCTAATTTATGAAAATAACAGTATTTTGCTAATTGCAGCACCTGGAATTGGGGGCTCCATTTAAGGGTCAATACTATTTTAATTTTGTAAAACAATTACATAGCCTTATCCTGCTAGAAAAGGCCAGGTATACAAGTCAGATTAAAAATATTTTATTCTAACCATCCATACACTCAGTGACAGTGAGGTCCTTTTTGTAGTTTCATTCAATTCTCTTTGACCTCCCTCTCCCTTTTTAGGTCTCCTCCCCTGTCCAAACTACCATATACATATTTCAATCATTGGGTCTCCAATGGATGCGACCCTAACCATTTTTAGAATGCAACCATTCCTAATTTTCTCATATCTTTTCCTCATTTTATATCCTTTTTTCCACACACACAGAGAGTCCAAAGTGAATAGGAAAGCCAATACATAACTCCAAAAATATCTCATATCATAATTTTCCTATCTAAATATGCAATTATATGAGTTCCATGATAAAAATACAGTAGGAAAAAGTATTAGGTTCAACAAACATAAGGACACATATGAGATAAATTATCTATGATATTTTTTAACACAATGTAAAATGGACTAAAATTGGCATCATCTATCATACCACAATAGGTTTGCCATTCGTCCCAAAGTAACTTGATAACTTCTCAACACAGCGGGATACACTGATTGAAGCCTCTCCGAAAACACAGAATGCAGGAAGAGTTGAGGTTCTGCAACAACAACAAAAAACAGTCATTGATAAGAAAATATATGAAGTACAAGCGCAAAATCTACAGGATCACATAAAAATAAAAAAATTGAACCATTTCCAAAATAAGAAATCTTCAAACTGAACTATTACAGAAGTAAACCTTAACACATAGAAACCAAGAGAAGTAAACTAAGTTCGAAATCCCTTTGGACAATCCAAAAAATGTATCATTACCAGAATAGCAACTAACTAACACATTTTAACTTATTACTAGTTTCGAGCAACAAAAAATGTCTCACTACTCTTAACTCTAAGGATAAACTCCATATTAACCCTCCAGGATTTGAACATATAGCATCTTGTGGATAAGTTCCGGTCCATTACAGAGTTACACTGTTAGTTTTACATGAAAAAATTTATAAAAAACACCCTTAAATAATAAGTAATATACTTTTGAATGGCGGGTATTTAAGAAATTTTACTAGGTGAAATTAACAGCTTAACCTCCTATCAAAAAGGATTTTGATCACAAGGTTCTGACCGGGAAAAAATCACAGGATTATGTGGGAGAAGATGTAGCTACAAGTGGTGACACAATGTGGTTGAAGTACACCCGGACGCTTAATCATTTCTTTATAAGCAGAAACTAAAAGGTCGAGTAATTTAAACTCCTCCAATGTTAACAGATATCAAGAAGGAAAAATCATTTGACTCATTCTTGAGTTTTGCTACGCCGGAACATTTTTCGATACTAATTTTTTTGCAAGACTCAAGATTTCAGTATTCATCAATCAAATTTAGCTTCTCCTTGCAAGTAATCCAACTCTTAAAGCTTCACTTCGACATATCATCACTTATTAGAGATCCTAATCACCAAAGATTTAAATTCCTTATCATCACTTATTCCAACTCTAGACAATTAAAACTAATGACATAAATATACAATTCTTTCCAAAGTCCAGACACAGGAGGGCTATCACTGGGAACTTAATAGTTGGTGCAGAACTTTGTTGAATGAATCATAATGGAAATACAAAACACAATTCCAGGGCTAAACGTTTGGATTCAAAATCATGAATAAAAAACCCAGAAATGATAAAAATATATCTAAGTTTGTTTCCCATACAGACAAAGATGAAAACAAATTTTAAAAGGGAAGATCGAGTACTCACGGGCTGAGACATGTATGCCCATAATGTATAACGCAACCGGCATCTATATGGGAAGCGCCCACTTCATCAACACAACAACTTCCAAACGTTGTGTCTGCCATTACGAATAATCCGACTTTATTACCCGACCCGAGTTTGTTTCTCAGACAAGTAACCACCTTTGTCGAATATTTCAACAAGTCATCTGGGAACTGAAACCCAAAGCCCATTTTTTTAATTCAACAGATAAAACAAATGAAAAAAAGAAGGCAATTCAGAAAAAATAGATATGTTTGGTTACTACCTGCAAAGCAACTCTTTTGAAGTTTCTGCTTAATATGAACTCTGCTGTTCGGCTTATTTCGAAGTCCAATTCCAAGTCCATGGCTGGTCGCCGATTGGCTCTCCTCTGGGTGCGGCTCCGGGGCGAAGAAGAAATATGAGAGAAAGGAAAGCGAAGGGAATTGAGACTTGGGCTGGGTCCATGCATGCAATGGCATAAAAGGGCCTGTCCAGTTTAATCCTAGCTGCTGTTAGAACTTACAAGTTTTTCCAAAGAAAAAAATGGAATTTCAATTATGATCACAGTAGTTTTATTCGTTGGAATGGGATAGAGAGGTATGAAGTTTGATTGGTTGAATGAAATGAGTATGCATAACGTTATGTTGTTAGGTTGGATAAAACAAATATGTTGAATACTTAAGGAATGGATTAAAAAACAAAAATATTACCTTCATACAATCATAATGAATAATATATTATTTATTTATGAACAAGTACATATAACCGATTGGTCAAACTGCTCGTCTTTGTTGTTTTATTTATCTTAGGTCATGAGTTTTAGATCCACTAAGAGCACCGCTTTCCCTCCCCTTTAGGTAGGACTAGAATAAGATAGGATTAACACCTCTTCCCTTTACCCAAATCAATTGTGGGCACAAGTGTTGTGGACGAAGTATAAGTGGCGTGACATCATCCTGGGAGAGATACATCGGGCTAATTGTTCTCATTTTTAGAAGGGGGTTAGCTTGGTTTGAGTTAGTGTGCGAGATAGCCTTATTTGAACTGTGGGCGATGGTCGTACCGTAGACTTCTAGAGGGATGCGTGGCCAGGGGATGTCGCTCCTTTGGTGAATAATGTTGTTGATCCAACATGCGTCTCAAAAATTATTATTTATTTATATTATTATATATTTCATAAAATTTCAAATGTATCATTTTTATTAATATAATAATATTTTTTTATTTATTTTGAATTTGGGTTGTATCAAATCGTACCAAAATAAAAATATAGTCTAAATTTGATTTGAGCATCCTTGATTTCTGAACAATAACCAAGTCTATAATATAACTTCATAATAGACGATTATATTAAAACTAAATTTGAAATTCTACATAATAGGGTGTTTTAAATATTATGTATAAGATATATTTAAAAATACTATTTTAAGAATTTTAAACTTAGTAATATTACAAAAAATATATATAATATTTTATTTCAGAAAATTTTTTTTATTAATCTAGTTTTACTAAGAATTTCTCTTTCAAATCCCAAGCTTTCACTTTTTATAGGACAAATTTGAAAATATATTATACATTGATGTCCTTTTTTTGATTAAATAACATTACAATAATATTTTTAAAGCAATTGTCAGTGTTCAAACCCACACAAAAAGTGATATAGATAAGCATCCATAAGCAGTCAACTAGTGAATCTCTACTTTGTTGTCTTTTATTACACAGAAATATCTTCGAATAACAATTATTTCAATAGAAGTGAAAATAGAGAGTTGTTTATACAAATATTATGGTAGATAGTTTAAGACAGGACAAGAGTTGTAGTGTAAGATGGCTCTAGATAAGAGGGTAGGTTGACTTGAAAAAGTAACATCTTATATAGCTTAAATTGATGTTCTGAGGGACAATGATTAAACGATTTAAAGTTAGTGAGATGATGAAATTGACTTAAATAGTTGTGATGAAATTTAAGCTCACTTGTCGTGTCATATGTTGAGACTATATTTGTTAGTGAATAGATATAAAATCTTTGAAAGTTTAAGTTTGTGAGGGCAACCTATTGATCATTTTATTAGGAACGAGTTAACCGGAACATATTGGTCTGTTCAGCTTATTCTAACCGAACTACTAAAAATGCTCATCAGTGAAATAAGAAGAGGAATGAAAGAATCAAATCTCCTGAGCTATCTAGGTCCGTGACCTCAACTATATCCACACATTAAGATAATTTTATTAGAATTTCCCATTAGTATTTTTTTTTTTTAAATTCTGAATTTTTCATCTCGTTAATAGATAGATAATTTGAAAGTTTTAACACTTGTACCAATCCATAATTTAATGTTTCGATTGTGATTCCAGACTCCACTGATATGGGTTAATACTCCAAGTTCCATGTTCAAATTGTTTTATATTCCAATCATAATTTGAAATAATTCTAAACCTTATGTATCAGGGTTTAGATTTTTCTACTAAAAATCATAAACAGCAAGGCAATAGCCAACAGAGAGAACCATCTCAGCTCAGGTATCCGGAAGCTGCATGAGCGCCACGCAGCAATTATGTTTTCCAGCTGCTTTATCCTTGCTATATGTAGCAATCTACCATTTCATTTACACAACTCAAAGCTGGAATTCTTGCAAGCTCACCCAATTCTTTTTATTAACTTATAAACCATAAAAAGCATGGAAAAGATTAACTCCGGTATTGCCCCTTTCCAAACCACTATGAAAACCCACCACTAAACCCCGTTTTACCCACTTTTCTCCAACACTTTACCCAAGGATGTTAAGTTCAATCTGCGAATCACAAAGGAAAATGCAAGGCTCAATTGTCATATAGCAAACAACTGAGTGTTGTAGATTTACTTAACCAAGTCATTATGAATACGATTTACCTTATTAGTGGCTTCCTTTGGACCACAGGGGCGACCGGGATTGATGTCATGGCAGTAAGTTCTGCAGGCTGCAAGTGAAAACTAATAATAATAAGAATGTTATCAATCCTTTGTTAGAACAAACATCAAAGTTCAATCTTGTGTACATTCTTAGATTCGCAAAGGGGTAAAGTAATATTCACATGGTATGATCTATAGGTACAACGCCTAGACCCTAGACTGCCTAGTGAAGCTTGGTTTTGGTCTGAACCAGCTTATTCCCAAACTTATTGTATATAATTGTTGCATTTTTGAAACTAGCCAACCCATTGTCCCAAACATCTGTCAAACGAAGCTATGTATAGCAGCATTACGATAATCTTCAATGCAGCAGTTCTTATGACTTATGAGATAGCATCCAACAAGTTTGGGGTTCGAACCCCTTCATCTACAACCCCATCTCCAGGCTGTGACTTTCTTTGTGCCCCAAAAAAACATGCTTATACATAGTAGTTGGGATATGAGAGCGCCTCCTCATGCCCAAAAGGCTTTATTATCACAAAGGGAAGAAAATTTTACTTTCAGGCACAATGGTACACTTGACAGTTGAGAGTAAACAAGGAGCAGGGCTCAAGTAAATATAAGCAAAGAGGCATATTCGGGATATCTAGCAATGTCGAAAAAGCTAATTGAAATTAGTAATAATCAAGAAAGAAAGCAGGCAGAACCTCTAACTCTTCTATACCGCCGCTAGCAGGTAAACTGATGGAAGAACCAGCTCCATTGCTTGATACTACTGGTGCTGCTCCTGCTGAATCTGACACTGAAGACTGCTGAGGGCCATTATTAGTGCTCCCGACAGATACTACCTGGTTTCTAAATTCTAAATCATCTTCAAGCTCTTCAAGTTCCTGTAAAGCTTGGTGAGCTTGGTGGGAGACATATGGACCAGACATTATTTTCTTGATGGCCAAGTTTTCTGCCTCTTCAGAGCTTGCTGCTGCAGCGGCAGTCACATGCAAACCCTTATGCGGAGTACATCTGAGAGACCCATCAACCTCACCGTTATGGGAAGAAAGTTGTTCTGTACTTGGGGTTTTTGAGCCATTCGTCATATTGCTCTCAGCATTTCCCTTTGTTGGTTCAACCGGTCCTGTTGCGTCTAGATGATCACCCCTTGCGGAACAAGAACACACAGTACCGGCAGGACTACCCACCTGAACTTCCGGACTAGAAGAAGGCACAGCAATAACATATCTGCTGTTTTTCGATTGAGCATCTTCATTGTCATCTACCCTCTTCCTCTTCTTTCCATCGATCTGTCCATCTGCAACTCCTTTAACTTCACCCGACTTGTCTGATCCAGCATGGTCAGAAACTTTTGCATCCGATACCCTCCTACTATCCCAGGTCGTTTTAGATGGTCGGGGAGGACGGACGCCGCCAGGAAATACAAAGGTAGGCATGTTTCTACGTTTTACATGGGATACACGGATCTCCATTCCAATCTTCCACAAGGTGTACATATTAACAGTGTGTTTAAACTCCTCTACAGTTAACCTTATATCAAATTGTTCACTTTCATTTACTGGAACTCCTTGTTTGCGTTGCAACCCCATAAAGTAACTGCAATGGAAGGGCCTAGATTTGTCTTGAAAATCACCAGGATGTGGGTGGCACTGAAGCATGTTATACGTGTGCCTTTCAATCTAGATTTAAAAATAAACAATTGAAAAGAATTATGAGATTAGAAGCATTAGAAAGATAAAAACAGATAGGGCATTGAAAACCACTACAGAATGTTATAAGAGGTAAGTTGTGAAATTTTCAAGAGGGTATATCTAGAACTCTAGTCATATGTCCCGCTTGTACAAAAAGAATATGATTTTCACCTTCAATGTGAGTTGACGAAGACGGGACTCAACCCAGCCTTTCCATTTTCTTAAATCGTCATCATTTTCCGCAGAGATGTCTATTTGTAGATAATTCTTATATGCATCAAAGAACGCATAAGCCTCAAAAAGGGTATCCCAGTCAGCTTTGTTTGCCTCCATAGCCTGCAAGCACGAAAAATGTGAACGACAAATTCAAAGTGTAAAAACAATATGAAATACAGAAATATGGAAATTACTACACAAGGTATGAAGAAAATCAAACAATAAACAAGTTTTATAGTCCTTTCGGAAACAAAATTGGACGGGAAGGATTTTGAGTTCAGCTTTGAACAAATTCTTAGTTGGGAAGTCATTCAAAAGAGCATGGACTTATGTCTGAACCAAATCTGCCTATGATTTTACAAGTTGAGATGTTAAAATTTCAAATGCTGTCTTCAATTATTTACCCCCGAAAAACTACTTGTGCTGGTAATTGGAGGATCCAGCCATTGAACTTATTCCACCTAGTTCACAATCCAAACCTAAGCCATTAAAAAAGACATAAATTTGTTTAAATAGTGGGTAACAATAACTTATACAAAGGGGTCCAAATCCTATTGGCCCCACAAAACTTTAAAGTCAATCATGAATTGAGGTGTTATCATTCACTAATGCAGTTGATTATCTTATGCTTACACTGAAATACTTCATCAACAATTACGAGAACTCAAAAATATAACGTAAAGGAAGACACATGATTATGAATCCACCTAGAAACCTCTTTGAAATTCAAACAACTCTGAACAGTAGGTCCCAAACCTCACAGTGAGCTGTCATGAGAAGGAACTATTCTATGATGTAAACTCAAAGTTCTTACAAATGCCTCACGGCATTTGGCATTGCCTTTTCTAAATCATTTGCTTAAAAGTTAAGGTCAGTAGACACATTTGAAAATAAAATAAATTATACATCAAGCATTTTTTCTGATATATCATATAAGATCAGTATTTTGACTTCCCCTTGTTTTCTTCTCTATTCTCACTCTCTCCTCTTTCCCCCCTTCCGCACCAACAGTTCTCTTATTACAGCTTGGTATCAAGATACATAGCTCATACTCTCCAACATGGTCCCCAATCTCAAAACCTCAATCTCTCTCCACTTGAAACAAGCATCGCCATCTTTTCTCTCCGCGGATTCTCCCTTACCACCTTATTAATGCCAAAAAAAAGCTTATACACAACATCTTGAAGATGTGTGCAAGTTTTTTGTTTTCTTTTGTGGTTTATTTGGAAGGAAAACAAAACTACTTAGCGGTAGATGATTTCATACCAATGGAAATAAAACAAGTTGCCAAGAAGAGATTTGACATGAACCATAACGTCATACCTCACAAATTTCACCACCCCTCTGAAATTCAGCTGTCATGATTCTCAAAGTACTAGCGGACACATTGTAACTAGAATTCATGGAAGGATAAGCAGGGGTAATTATTGGCATCAAATGAAATCTATCTTTCGGATATTTTCTGGGATCCCATACTTGAAGACCAAGAGATCCTTCCTCGATTGGACAAAGCATGACTGGGTTTGGCCAACGCCACTGGGTATAAACCCTAAAAAAACGAGAAACTAACATATTGGGCAAAGCATTAGGGTATAGCTGGCATATACGAGCGACAAGCAACGCCCAATTTATACCACCAAGAAAACCAGAAACCTGCCAAAAAAAGATTTACTTCTTTTATTAAGGTAATACTAAGAGAAAGGTGATCTAGAGCATAATCTTGCCAATATGAAAAGCATCCCATACATTAGAATAGACACCACGACGTTTTGCCCAAAACCTCATGCATCTCAAAGTTGTCCGGAAATTCTGCAAGTCGTGTCACAGAACATAATCGAAGTCAAGTATCTCTAGGCAAGAAAAAATCCATATGCATACGATACACAAAGTGATAGCCACAACCTGAATATTGGGAACCAAACGTAAAATTTGGTCAGTGACTCTGCAACCATTAAGACTACGAACTGTCTGCTCATCTGTATTTTGTAATATAGAGTCTTGTGAAATATCCAAGTCCTGTAGCAGAAATCAATACAAGCTATGAGAATTTTCAGATACATCCAATTTTTTTAATAAAAAGGGCGACACTGTAATAACTTTTAAATGAAGATACTTCTATGCAAAGAACTAATTCACTAAAAATCATCTCTCCCTTGGCCATAGCCAAAGGTGAGTAAAAACAGCTGCGGTTCACCCTCAAAGTA
The DNA here is from genome assembly GCA_019671005.1 of Hibiscus mutabilis. Classification (NCBI taxonomy): domain Eukaryota; kingdom Viridiplantae; phylum Streptophyta; class Magnoliopsida; order Malvales; family Malvaceae; genus Hibiscus; species Hibiscus mutabilis. The sequence goes on along the minus strand of CM033714.1, from coordinate 68,539,070 downwards.
CTTCAAGAGCACATCTCTAACAATCATTATTAAATATTTAAATGCCATCCAAATTTAAAAGTGGTTACAGTCTAATATTCTAAGTTGTTTTTTTATTGTGTTGTAGAGCGTATATTATTCATTGCATCTAATCAGGCATACTTGTCATCGGATGGTCCACTAATTCTTGGTACCTTAAATCTTGATATAGAGAATCAAACAATTTTAACAATTTACATAAGCTGCCAAAACAAATGTTACACCTTCCCTTTGCCCCACCCAATTTACTACAGACATTACAATGTCTCCAATTTATTACAGCTAACCTCATGTAGGTAAAGGCTTGTTCTGTAGGTCACCTAGGGTTGAAAACTGATCTGGAAAATCAGGTTCAATTCACAGCTGGAACTGAAGTTTTGGGTAATACAGGAAAACTTTTTCTTCATACCACTGACGTCGACAATAAAGTTGAGCTGGCTGCTTTGCCATTTGAATTTAAAGAGCAAGTCCATCTACACTGATATTATTGATCATTTTATAATTAGATGATTGGCCAATGTAAATTACATACCATAGGCACATCCCTTATGATAGAATTTGTTCAATCAAATACATAATGGAGTTAACCTTGGCCTTTCTTTTGATTCAGTACCACATCCAAACCTGCAAGCTGAAGCAGCCTCTAAACTACAAGGGAACCTAATCAAATTCCTCCATGACTAATTAAACTGCTTCTATTTTAGTTAGGAAAAGCAAGCCAATGAAACCAAGTAAATTACATCTAGAGAAGCAAATCTAATGGGGACCACAAAGAGGAGGCGACTTCTAATTCTTCATGAAGAACTGGATGTCATCATTCATAAACTAAAATACTGACATAACTCATATAGTAGAGACTCCACTCTTGCAACCAACCTGACACTGCCTCCACAAAGTAAAGGACCAAATTGCTCTAACAATAAAATCCAGGGGAACTAGAATAGTAGCAGCTTCATCAGTGAGTTAAATCTTCTTCTAAATAGCTAATAAAATGAAGTAGATGATAATTAAAGACACACACTAGATAAACCGATACATACTTCAGGAATAACCCAAAGAGAGAGTCTTGCATAGAGAAGATCTATGGAAACTCCTTTGAATTTGAATCCCATGACTGGGACATGAGCATCAGGAACAGGGTGCAATTCTGACACTTCAGGCATCTCTGATAGCATCTTGTGTAGTTCACCAAAGAAATCCTCCTACATCCAAACACATTCGAGTTTAAGTTTGTCAATCAACGCTTTCTCATTAAAAATACTGATGCATAGAAGCAGAGAAAGATCTGATCGCACTTCTCGTGTTGCATGTCTAGGTCCCACACAAAGGGTATCTATATCTGCACCAGGTCCATGTACCTGTTTTCGAAAAGAACACAAATTGAACCATGAAAAATTAGAACTCCGAATTCAAACGAAAAGTTAGAAAAACCATGTATATGATGGTATTACTATGAAGTCTGCATAACAATCAAGCTCGAAGCAGTGTATACACCAATCAATTGAAAATCATACACTCCAATAATTGGATTATAGACAGCAAATTCTTGACACAGATTTGTCTCCTTTCTTGAAAGGAGAAACCAAGATGAAATGTCCTATTCCAGTCATATTGGAGCAACTTAGTCTTAAGTAAAACAAGAAAAGATCATAGCATATTCTAGATCAGACCAATTAGAACACACACGATACCCCTACTATGCAGGTATGTCTAGCATTAGAAGTTTGTCCTGGAATAAAGTAAAACCTTAAACAGAAATAGCCGAAATCATTCTTCCACAAAACCCTGTATTGTTTCATAAATGAAATAGATAGCACAGCAAGCAAGTACGCTGCATAAAGTACTTTCTAGCCCATAAACTTAAACCCAAGCTGAAACAACTAGTTCAAAGTGACATCCACCAAGTATCCACAAGATAGATGGCATCAGCTAGGAATATATAACCAAACATGACAGACTAAGTTTTGCAGAAATTCAGACCATACAAGCTCAAATCAATAGTGGCTTGAAGATATATGGGAGTGCTTTGTGTTACTCCACGTTAATCCATTACAATACTTTATACAAATTAATTCTTATGCATTTTTCATTATAACTTAAGAATAGCAACCAAAGTGAAAACTAAAGATAAATACAAAGAAGCAAAGACATATAAGAAATCAGTCATACCCCTAGTCGATAAGAACCAAAGGTGAATATCTTAGCATTTGCTTCTTGAACCAGTTGCTCATTCAAACCTTTCGCTCGGCTAATTGCATTAACCCAATTCTTCACAATCTGTTCAAGTTAACAACAACATCAGCATCAATCACTAGAACACGAAAACACAGACCCGCATCCAATTAGTCAAGCAAGAAATAGTAAGTACTGTACCAAGTCATTCAACTCAAATTCCTAAGAGACAGACAAGTAAAAATCTACAAACCAACCTGATCAAGCCTCCCCAGTACTTCCTCACGTCTAACAGCCTCCTCTCGGCTCTCATACAATCCCACATCTTGCAAATACTGAAGGTCCAGAATTCCAAAGAACCAAATTTCAGAATAGTCTCAAAATAACTTGAAAAAGAACAAATACTAAACAACTACAACAATGAAAGTGCTGTTAAAAGGAAAAAGAAACCTTCTCGAGCTCTCGGGTTTTAATCACATCATAGTCAGTCGGTCCTCCCAACGAAATAGGTTCTGTGATCCCCAACCTTTGCCCACTGTTTTGATTTCCCAATCCAGGACTCCCCATTTTTCTTATTTTTTAGTATAATTTTTTCCTCTCACACTCGAGTCTTATCACTTTTTTTCCCTTTTTCTGGCAACCAAATGAGAATTAATCAAAATTTTATTGATAATATTTTTTTACACAGAAATTTTTTGTTTTTCTTTTCTTCCTAAGATATACAAAAACAAAAAATAATAAAAGCAGGTGTGAGAATCAAATTACAGAATAAAAAAGTTAATCCTTCTTTTTCCCTTTATAATAAGACTATAAAGGTAAGATTACAACATCAAAACTGGGGGATTCAGATTGGAAACCAACTCCAACCCTAAAACAGGCACAAAACCCAAAAACAAAATACAATTAGAAATCCAAACTCTCGAGAACTTTAAGGCCTCTGCCCTGTGTCGTTGACGATGCCGATGGTGATGTTAACGTTGTTATTGTTCGACGGCCACGCAATCGAAGGAGAAAAAGGATAAACCCCAAAAGCCTCCGATAGAAAATATAAAGGGACCCTGAAAACCAATTAAAAGGAAAGGGAAATCAGCGTAAAATCGGAATTACGATGAGGAAAATTCTCGATAGTTCCGAAAAGAGACAGAGAGTTTACAAGGGGTTTCCTGCCTGATTGCTGTGGAGGGGAAAAGAGGGGTAAGTTTTGGGCTTTACCTTGCTCCTAAACATCAGATAATGGGCGTTTGCTGTCGGCGGATAAACTAATGGCAAAATAGAGACCTAAATATTCTTTTCTACAAACAATAACGGCAGTAATTGGGATTTTAGGTGCAAAAATCTAACGACTGACTATTAAAAAGGTGATTGTATGGTCAATTATATTGATATTGGAGTTTTGATGAGTCAATTTATTAATTAAGAACTTTATTGGATTTATTAAAAAACTGTCTAGTGTTTAAATCGTGAGAATTAAAAGTTTTGGAAGTAGAATCATCAATACGTGGGATTAGGAAATTAGATTCCTTCATCTGAAGGAAAACTCCAAATTAAAAAGAAAATAAGAAAGAGTCTTAGAAAGCTTACCTGGTTATTGATCAAAAGCAAAAATATCATCTTCATTTTCAACATCACGTTGGATAAGCAAGCACCTCCATTGTTGAGGGTTCAAAAGCTTAGGCTTTCTTTGATCTATTGATACTAGTGAATAGCCATTGATTGTGCAAGTAAAAATCCCTAATCAATTGTTGAATTTCATGGATGAATGGTGTCTAATGTCAAGCTAAAGCTTTGAGCACCTATGGTAAATTTAAGATTTTCAAAGCTTCAATCCATAGAAATCTAATAGTTAATTGTTATTCCAAGCTTAGATATTAATTTCAAAATCATTATATTGATTGTAACAATTTTCTTGTGTTTTTACCTAGCTCAAAAGTTGGAGAAAAAAACTCATCACCTCCATCAAAAGCTAAGAATAAGAGAGTTGTCATCCGAGAGTCGTAAGAACTTCGGAAAATAAAGTGAGTATAATCGGAGTCTCGAGAATAGGCTAAGTGCTTTTTCCAAATTCGTTGATATTAATTTTAACATAGCTAACATTTTATCAATGGGTCATTGCATTGAACCTCGTTGGAGGACTTATTAGTAAGCAACAGTAAGTTGTAGCATCGAAACATTGAACATAGCATCATGGATATTGTCATTGTAACATTAGAATGTAGAAATATTGACATTAGATATGGATAGTATCATTGCTATAAACATTGGATATTGTAATAGGTATTGTCATAACTATTGAACATTGGTATTGTTATCGTCATTGAAACATTGATATTGAAAGATCATTGATATTGATATTGGAACATAGACCATTGATATTGATACTGAAAATATTGATGATCGACATTTCTATTGAAACATTGACATTGTTATTGTGACTGAACATTGGACTCGAAAGGATATTGGATACAATTGGCATGTTATAGAATACATGAGCTCATTGGTACGGGTGGATTACGGTCTTTGGCTACGGCCTTTATTGTGGCGAGGCGGAGGGATGTTTGTGGTATTGGTCATTTGGCGAGGTGAAAGGACTAGACCATTCATTGATTTGGCGAGGCGTAGGAACTCGTGTATATTCTATCTTGATTCGACCCAAGGAATAATAATGAAACATGTTATAATTGCCATTGAATATGAATCATTGCATTGTTATTGATAAAACATGAATTGAAATGCATCTCATTGATATCGATATTGTTTACGACAACCTCATTAGGCAAAATATGCCTAATGCATTTCATGCATTTCAGGTTAAGAAAGTCATCGTTGCAAGATCGGAGACCATTGGAAGTTTTGGCAAGTCACTACAAGCTTAAAGTAATGCATATTATCCCTACAACTCCTAGAATGGTGACAAAGTAGTCAAACTAGTTGCTTTTAGCCCTATTGTTGCGTTTATATTGCACATGGCTTGTATAAGAGTTAAAGGCTCTAAATGTTGTTTTGAAATCAAATTCAATATTCAATAACAATATAGAAGTAGAAGTTGCAAAAATGAAAATAAATAAAAAACAACAACTATGACTATAAAATTTGGCATGGTAGTAGATTATGATGTTATAAACTTGCATGCAAAATTTTATAAGAAATGAATATTGTTTGATAGGTCAAATTAGATAAAAACCAGACTGAATCTGTCATTGCAAACCCTGTCATACCAATACAAGCGATGATGTATCGGTACGGTATTGCATATTTGGACCAAGTCAACGCTGGTCAACAAGGTGTACCGATATAGACTTTGGTGTATCGGTACGGAAAATCAATACTGGAATTTGATTTGTAAAAATGCATCGATATGAATTCAAGGCGTACCGATACTGGTCCCTCTGTACCAGTACAACTAAGCTGTACCGATACGAACTTTGGTCACTAGAATTTGGTAATATATGAAATATGCATGGCGTACCGATACGGCCTCTTGAGTATCGATACCGATATAGGTAATTCGATTAAAAGATGTTGAATAATTCTGTAATATTATAAAATAGTCACATTTTATTGATTGGCTTAATTGAAGAGGTAAATGAGTTTTGATTAACTTGAAAATTTGTATGTTCACTGTTTATAAGTTGAGTTTCATTGTGGTATAGCTACTTTCAGCATAGGACCTCTAGTTTACTTAATAAAGTTAATAATTTATTTAATAAAGTTAATAATTTTTAATAAAGTTAATAATTTATTTTAAAAAATCAAATCCAAACTGTTTATTTAATAAAGTTAATAATTTTTATAAATTTAAATTATTTAATAGTTAATATAAAAAACATTTTAAACTAAAGAAAACATCAGCATTATTCAGTATATTTTTAAATTGTTTATGAACATTTTCATTGCTAATAATATGATAATTTTAAGACGGCTTAATACATTTTTTTCCCATAAACTTTACATATTTTCTGAACTTGCTCCTTAAAGTTTATTTTGACTACTTTTACCCCCTAATGTTTTTAATTATCCATATTTTCCCAACCATTAAAAAAATTAGTCTTGACCAATTAGAACGTGCCATGTCATTTTTATTTATTTTTAAATTTTAAAATAAAAATAAAAAATTAAATAAATATATTAAAATACCAAAACACCACATCTTCATCGCATTATCTTCTTCCCCAATTTTCTTTAACAACTTCCAATAACGTGGAGGCAAGCCTGCATATGATTCATAGCAACAAATTAGGAATATAAGTTCATTTCATTTGATTGTTCAATTCTCTCTCGCTAATTTACTTTTTATTTCTAGAGACAGAAAAGCATATCTATTCAAAACCAAACCAAATCAAACCCAGACTTGTTTTACAGAAAAGTAAAGAAACAGGGCCGACTGGATTTGAATAAATCCAATTTTGATTCCTTGATTCTCCTCTCCTTTATTCTTGTTACCCTTCAAATTAACATTGAAATTATTGTTGCCAACTAGATTTGAATAAATCCCTTTATTGAACCTCCGTTAACTCCAATATTCTTCTGAGATCCAACCGGACCGTTCCCGATGTTGTTGTTGTTGCTGGTGGCTCCGATTTTCCAGCCATCGTTGCTGAAAATGTTGAAATCGGAGAGCTTTGGCTTCAAGTTGTTAAGGGAATTCAGGTCATCGCCGACCATGATATCAAAATTCCTCCGCTCATCAGGCCTCTTTGAAAGATAGGTGTTGCTCCATATGGAATCGTTGAGTGAAAGATTAGCCAAGTTTGAATTCTGGACTCTGAGTTGATCACTGAATTGGCAAAAGGATTGCTGGTTGTTGTTCTCCATGGTAATCAAAGATGATTTCAGAATCTGGGTAACAAAAATACAGAGTTGAATCTGGATAACTTAAGAAACTGCTGTGGAATCAAATCTAAACAAAGGGAAAGGGGGGAAATGGTTGGGAATGAGAGAGAAGAGAAGGCGTTAAATATTTATTTATTTTATTTTATTTTAAATTTTAAAAATAAATAAAAAATAAAATTGCATGTTCTAATTTGTATAAGACATTTTTTAACGGTAGGGGACAATATGAATAACTTCAAAAATGTTAAGAGACAAAAATAGTCAAAATAAACTCTAAAAGATAAATTAAAAAATAGATAAAATTTAAGGGACAAAGGATTTAAGGGACAAAGGTGAATTAAGCCTTTTTAAAATTTTAATTTCCTTAAAATAAATGTAGAGTGATATTAATTATCTGGTGTGAAATAAAAGACAGAGACACAAATTTATTAACTTGTCGTGAATATGTATAAATCAAATTTATTGATTAATTGTTGTCAAAATCATTTTTAGTCGGCAAAAATAGTTCGACGATTAATTTTTAAAATTAAATTTTTTATTTTTTAATTCGATTTTAAAATAATTTGAAGTCGCCACTGGTCACTTTGGTAGATCGGTCACCATAAAAATAACTAGAGATTCGTTCTTTTGAAAATTAAGGTTTAAAAGTCGATTACGTGTGAGAAAAGATTAGCACCCACAAACGCCCGAGCGATACCTTTAATTTTGCATGACATGTTGGCATTTTAGAATAACAATTCGAAATTAATGTAATTATTAATTATTAACTGAGTTTATGAATGGAAATATTCCTTTTATAAGGAAATATATTCTGCTTCAAATATAAGATTGGAAGCATCGCTATACGTTCAAGACTCCTCTATTTATATTCCAAAAATATACATTGCATATAAAAGGTTTTCATGCATGATTAATTATGATCTTGTTAATTTTAAGTTCTAACTTAAAAAGCTCTAATTAAATTTATATCTTGTTTAATCTATGAATATTATCTAAGGATAAACTATCGTAATGCTCACTTACGTTTGGGTTGTGTATACTTTTGTTCACTGATTTTACAAATTGAACTTTATGCTCATTTACATTTTCGGAGTGTAAACTTATCCTCACTGAAACGTTTTTCACCGTTAACATTTAACTGGAAGCTGATTTGGCAGATTAAAGGTTAATTAATAAAAGGCTTAATACCCAAATAAGTGCTCAAACTATGCTTGTGGATCACTTTTGGTGCCTAAACTATTTTTAGCTCTAAATAGGTGCTTAAAGTTTCAATTTTGGTTATTTTAGGTGCCTAACCGTTAACTACCGTTATTTTTATTAAAAATAATTTTTTAATTTTTATTTTATTTCTTTTTTTAATTTAATTTATTTTTTAACTTATTTTTATAAAAAAAACCCTAAATTTCCTAAAACTCACAAAATGGCCCCAAATTCGAAATCCCTAACTTCCCTAACTGAATCCACCGCCGATGGTTACACCGCCGCCAGACTACCAAGATCATTTCCCCAACCACCCATCACCGGTAAACGGCGGTAGGTGTGTCGATTGGCTTCCTAATGTCGAAAGAAGCCAAAATCGCGAAAGGAAATCGTCAACACACCTACCGTCGGTTATCAGCGATGGGTGGTTGGGGGAAAAGATCGTGGTGGTCCGACGGCGATAGTGGTGGTCTCCGATGAGGTAGTAAACGGCGACAACAATGGTAATTTGGGGATTTGGAGTTTTGGGTTAGGGATTTGGGACTATTTTGTAAAGATTTAAAACTATCAATTTTTTAGAAAATTAAATTTTGAATTTTATTTAAAAATTAATTAAAAGAAATTAAAATTTTAAAACATGCCACTTGTCACAATTTAATTGGCTAACGGATTTTTATTAACGGTTAGGCACTTAAAATGACCAAAACTGAAACTTTAGGCACCTATTTAGAGCTAAAAATAGTTTAGGCACCAAAAGTGATCTAAAAGCATAGTTTGTGCACCTATTTGGGTATTAAGCCTTTTATTAATTAACCTTTAATCTGCCAAATCTGCTTCCCGTTAAATGTTAACGGTGAAAAATGTTTCAGTGAGGATAAGTTTATACCCCGAAAACATAAATGAGCATAAAGTTCAATTTTTAAAATCAGTGAGAAAAAGTGTACACAACCCAAACGTAAGTGAGCATTACAATAGTTTACCCATTATCTAATTCCAAAGTTTACATGAGACAACGCCCAACTACTTGAGCACCATCCATATTTAAACTTCAAAACTATAGATAATATTCCCTATTGATTTAATTACTCTAATTATTTAAAATTCTAATCTTATTAAAACTATAATTAATTAGTATAAATTATTTATCAAAGTTTGAAACTACAAAGTTTCTCATTCAGTACCATTAATTTTCTATAACTATCTTACTAATTGAATTATTAAAGACTAATAAGAACATAATTTAACAACTCGATCCCGATCCGGATCTGAAGTACTATATTTGGGTCAGCCAAAACTGACCTATCCAAAATTCCATTTAAAACTATAAGTTTAGCCATTATTTAAAAGCATTAAATATCTGCATATTCATGTAATTAAATAAGCATTTAAATAAGTTTACAAAACATGAGCTCCAAGTTTAAAACACCATATAACAAAATAATTCAAAATAGAGTTACAAACTCAACAGTTGTAAGGTCTTATGAATACATTAGCCCAAACTAAAATAACAAGTATTGTACTCTACAGCGAATGCGGTGCTGGGAAATCCATTCTTGATGGGGTCCTCCAAGGGTGACTTGTCAACCTATGCACAGAAAAACCACACATCTGCACGCTGAGCTAACAAAGCTCAGTGGTACATTTCTACTCTACCATAATTCATGATTATCATAAAATAAGCATGCAAGATAAATATTGTCAATAGAACATAGATAAGGCTCCCACTATCTATGAGATATCGTCTAGCCTACACTAGCTAGAGTTCTTAGATCACATATCTCAAGGCATCAACAAGTCTACAAGAAGTCAAACAAGTTACTCCATACATTACCATACTCGAGGTCACATAGCCAGTCGAGAAACTCGAGCTCACACAGCCTATCGAGTTAAAACATGTCATACTTTGATCACTCAGTCATAGGGTGCATAAGCTATCAATTTATAGCAATCACAAAACATACATAAATACATTCATACATCATCCACATAATGGACAATGAAGCCCTACTTTACCTGTGCTCACACAACCTTCGAGTTAAAATGATTGTATCTGGATCACCATAATCGCGGATACGTCCTAGACATACTTGGATCACATTAGCCACAAGTAGCCTTTACCTGAGGTCACTCAACCAATCAGTTTACTCGAGCTCATTCAGCCTATTGAGTTTATTACCTTATTCGGATCACCATAGCCACAGATAGGTCTCTAACCGTACCCAGATCACTCAGCCTGTGGGTACGTCAGATGTACTTGATCACTTAGCTTGAAGTACACATTCCCTTATATAAGTATCGTAGTACTGACTCTAGGTCATCTAAATTCCTTTTCATCGACCATAAGATAAAACATGCTCATCGAGCATTCATACACCTCACCAAGAGGTAAATGGCTCCAAGCCAAGCTATCAAGCAAATGCCACCAAGGTATGATACCAAACATCTCTAGGATTGCTATCATAATAATTCCCCCTTTATAGTTAACAGGTTATTACACATTATGCCCCTTCATGAGGTGTAAATTCCAGTTTCTCAGTTTTACAATTCATTTTAGGCCATTAGGGTCTATTGGATTGAACATATAATTTTTTAGCCTTCCGGACGAAAGTTGACTTTTTTTGGCAGATTGCACAGTAGGTATCGATACTTATCTTTTGGTATCAATACCCTTTGTATAGATACCCATCATCTGGCATCGATACCCATGTTCATTTAAATACCCTTAGTATCGATACCCCTACTCATTTAAATACTCTTGGTATCGATACCCATCTCCTGGTATCGATACCCATCCTTTGGTATCGATACTAGTTTTTGCTACTCGAATTTTAATGGAACAGTGGTATCGATACTGAATTCTCGAATATCGATACCGAAGCCCAGAAAAGGCTTCTAGGGCTTGAGAAATCACTTCCCAATCCCCCAAAATATTCTTTAACCCCTTAACTTAATCCTACAGCTTATGGGAGTTAATTAGGGTGATTTGCTACCGTTTTTACACAATGTTAACAACTAATCCGAATTTCACCATTAAAGGTTCTAGGCTACTTTTACACCAAAACTAGCAACCTTAACCACAACATCAAGCAAAGCAAATTAATTTAGGATATTCAAGAATCAATGAGTCAGAGATGTATTGACCTTAAGTTATAAATCTCGAATTCAAGCTTCTAAGCAAAGCCCTTCAACTTCTCTTTTGATCCAAGTTTGATGAAACCCATAAAAACACATTTTTAAGAAAAAAAGACCACTTTCATGAAGCTTTTGGAATAATGATTAACATACTTCGATTTTGAATCTTGGATAGCTACGGATTTTCTATGGAGAAAATGGATGAAGAAAGGGTATAGATGGTAATCTCACCAAATGGGTGTTTGTCCTCTTAAAAGCCCACGCGAGGATAAGAACAATAAAAAGAAGATCAGCTTTTTATTTGAACATGGGTACAATCCCAACATAAAACCTCCAACCTTAACCTTTCTTACAAAAAGATCACCTCTCAAGCCCACATAACCAAATTCTCACCCACCAAGGCCCAAACTTGGCCCAAAGGTTCCAAATATCCAATCTAATAGAAGGTCCATAACTTGGGTCCCAAACATTGACTCAGAAATTTGGGTCGTTACAACTCTCTCCTCTTAAAAAAAGAAATTTTGTCCTCAAAATTTAAACGAAAGACGTTGATGCAACCATCTTAGATCCAAACATTTCCCATTTCGCATACGTTCACCTTGATTCTGAAATTTCTCCACTAAATTTCCTTTGCCAAAGCTCACAACACTAGACTACTCAACACCATTCTCATGAATTCCCAATGATTCATTTCCAATAATCAAGCCATACGCACATCAAAATTTAAAGCAAAACAACATAGGATAACCTCAACAATACTATCCAAGCATCAACACAAATACCTTGTTTCAGATGAATATCATCCTGATTAACAATCCTCTTTACCGATATCCGTGGTTCCAAAACTTTTATACTCAGACTTCATCTGTGTCCAGAACGTGACACCACTTCAAGGTACACTACTAAGAGCACTTCTTTGTCATTTATCACCACCATGACCCAACGTCTCTAAGAGCAAGCAAAACTCTAACAACCAAACTCTACCGCCAATCTATCTTGAATTAACAACCCTTCTTTCTGAATTGGCTAGTCAAGATGGAACTTAGCACTTCACTTAACTAGATCTCGACCCAAATCGAACGAAGGCTAACACATAATCATGCAATCAAACAAATCGAGCCACATTGATTCTAAAAGAAAATTGTTGTTGCTTATGAACTCTACTAGAGATCAAAACTCATCCAACTGCCATCGAATGTTCGAATATTTTGTCCAACCCACTTACTAATGCCAACGAACAATTGTACTAAAACTCCAACAACGCTCAAGGATTTTCCAACGGTTCTTCCAACAAGATTCGCTACAACGCAAGAATCCTGATTCTACTTAGCCGTAGATGTGAAAACACACTTTCACTGCACTACTCTGACAAAATTCAAACTGTTTTGTCATGCATATCGACAACTATCTCAAAACTTGATAGAGAAAACACTCAAATCATCAAACTCAAGATTAGAACGATGTATTTGTGAGTCCAAACCACTTCACGACTTGCCCCTTTAGGTCCACTCATCATATCGAACCCAATCTTTTATCCTGACTTCTTTTTAAGCTTCGCTTACGATACTTAAATTCTGAACTATCATAAGAAAACAGGTAGCGATCTTTCACTATTACACCTCGACTGACAACATCCAACGCCACCACTCTTTTTCATACCAACATAGGCATGTCCCAAGGCGAACCACTTGGCGATAACACTCGTATTTACTCATTTACACAAATGAGTTCCCACTCAAGAAGTTTGGTCAGTGCCATACAACGAGTTGATGAACACCAACACCAAACTCGACATTACCTCTATCGTGGGTTCTAATCCATGATCAAAAGGTAAGCATGCTCCTTCTCCGAAGAACACTCCAACACTCTCAAAACGTCCGCGAATTTAAAGTTTTAGACTCTTAACCCTTGTATCCAACATGGGCTAAGAACGTCTTGTGTAATACCCCAAATATTGGTCCAAGGAATTATGACTTTCGGACCTTGTATTAAATGTCTATAATTGTTATATTAATGAATTTGTTGAAGACCTAATTGGAATTATTAAAGGAGGACTCCTTGGGAAAGTGACTAAATTGTTTAGAATGCAAAAATGGGTAATTGTATGCTAACAAAATAATTTTAGGGGAGGCTTGTACACTTGTCAAATTTGGTTGAGACAAGTGTGGGTAAGGTAAACTTCAACCGGCCATTTGGAGGAGGATCAACTTTGATCTCCTTCTTCTTTCCTCTCCATATTGAGCTACCAAAATTTAGTGAGAGAAAAGAGAAATTGATAGTTGGCCATGGAAGCTCGGTTGAAGTCATAGATTAGCATGACCTTGGGAGTTCTTCACGATTAGCATAAGGAGAAAGGTGGATTATACTCCCTTAACCTCTTAATTTGATTGAATTTGAGCAATTGATTTGAAAACCATGTTATTGAAATTGCTTGGAAATCGGTTTATGTTAGGAAATTGTAGGATTTGTGTGCAATGATAAATTGTTCGGTTGATAACCATTGAAATGTGAACATGAGATTGATTGAAGTATCCTTGAATGTTACTGTATACTATGATGTTTGATGGATAATTCAGAACATGGTGTGTTCGAATAGGATGCTATGCTAATGAATTGGTCAGTTTGCTTAGTGATAATGAAACATTGGTGGCATGAAATTGATGTTACACATAAATGACTGTTTTGTGTGTCAAATGGACAGTTTTGCTTGATTATGTGAATTGCTAAGTAATGATATAAGTCATGCTAAATCATTGGACTGTTTCGGGTGGAACAAAAACTTAAATAGAATTACTTTTGGTTAATAACTTAAATTGAACAAGGCTGCCTTGTTTTGTATGGATTAAATGGTGTAAGGGAACATATATGCATCTGGACTGTTATATGAAGTGAGCAGGTTGCTATTCTGCTTTGGTATTTATATACCCGAATTGGATTGTTTTGACTTATAAGAAGCATACAATAAAATCTGGACTTTGTTTTAAGATTATTGAGAACAAACACATGTGTTTTAGAGTGTTTAAACTAATAAAAAGTTAGCATACTGTCAGTCTTGTGTTAAATCGAGTTAAATGGACTGTTTTTGGCAGTAAATGGTTTGAGAAACTGGTTGTTTAGATGCACAAAGTGCATAGGTAAAATAAGGATTAAATTTCATACTCATATAGTTGTTTGGGGACTGTTTTGACACTTAAAACATGTGTATGCTTGTGTTGATATGCTTGGTAAATATCAAGAATATTGGAAGTTTAAAGTTAAGGCTTGTGAATGTATATGTTTTGAAGTAGATCTATTTTTGGGTGAATGTATGTGTATTAATGATTGAGTATGGATTATAAGTAATTGAATGCTGAAATTGCTTCTAATTTGCAAATTACTTTTCTTATAATTTGGTAGACCGAGAAGAGCTAGGAAGGATGTTGGCTAGGTAACAAGATAAGAGTGGGAATTCAGGTATTCCGTAACGTCGGAATAAAAGGTGAGGGTAGTTTTAAAGTCTCGGGATAGGGTAAACTATCCCGAGCATCTTCATGTCATTCTAAATAACCTTGCTTACTCATAAAGGATTAAATGTGCTAAATGGGATTAACTTGGGACAAAAGGTAAGTACTTATGACTATATTCTATGAGATAAGTTTGGTTGCAATTCGATATAATGGAATATATTGAATATGCCATAATGAGCCTATTAGCTTGAAAGCGCGGTTGATTTTAACATGAATGGGCTGGGAAAGTTAGTTTGAAAACCCCCTTATAGGGATTGTGTTTGACATTGCCATGTATGTTTGCTTAATCGGAAGTTGTATTAGATTAAATATGGTGGGTTTTAAAATTTGGTGGGCTTGAATTAATTTGATATTTAATTAATAAGGGTGACGATACAACGAATCATAGATTAAACCGACATCGAATAAGCCCGGCTACTATGTTAATTTAGGGTTCGAACTTTGTACAATCACTTTTATGCATGATGCGAGCAATTAATCATGATGTTGTAATTTGTCATCTTTTAGTTATTGTTTACCTTCGGACGGTAAGAATTAATTCAAATATTCGGTCAACATCCATTGAGCCAAGACTGTTACGACATAAATATCAGAACTAATAAATACCTCATTTTATAATTAAAGATTAATTTATCAAGATAAACATGGAATTAAAAAAGTTAAATGAATGACAAATGAAATGTATGTTACAAAAATAAAGCATTAAATAAAGACATGGCAAAAATAAATAAAATCCAGAAAAAGGGATCGGATTGAACAAAAGAAACGCGTAAAGTAAATGCGATAAATTAAAGTGCGGAAATTTAAAAAGCGAAAATTAAATGTTAAAGGTTAGTTGACTGCACTAAACGGACCATAAATAATATGGATCATACTCCGTTGTAGGTCATCGTAAGGGCGATTTGAATAATAAAATGAAATAAAGCAATATATATAAGAACAAAATAAACAAATAAACAATATATATATATATAATAAGGTAATACTATGATATAAATATATGTATGTAATATACGTATATAAAACTATAATATATATCTATATATTATACGACAAAAAAGAAAAACTTATAATATATACATATATTACATACGTAAATATTATATATATATATATATCTATAATATATATATACATATACGGGACCATAGAAATATATAAATATATATAGCTATAATATATACAAATATATAATGCTATTCATAGGTATATATATATAAATATTATGATATACCATATATATGAACTGAAAAAGAAAGTAAAAAAAAATGAACCATATGTATAATATATATAAAAGGAAAATAAAGAAAAAAAAGGAAAAAAAAAAAGAAAAAAAAAAGGGTGAAAAAGAAGAGTAAAAGAAAATATAAGAAAGGTAGACTACATTGGATTTAAAACTCATTCAAACACAAAACCTTTAAATCGAACAAAAACCCCACCCCCTTTCACATGCGCCGTTCCTCGGCGGCGTGGCCTCGCCGGTCGTTCCCGGCGTCCGAAGACAGCGGTACACGGCGGCTTCTTTTCAAACGGTGGGTGAGCTCGAAACCCCTCTTTTTTATTTGATTTTTTGACTGAAAATTCGAACTCAAACGAAACATTAATCTTTGATTTCTAAAAAAAAACACTGAGAACCCCTTCGATTTTTACTTTGAAAACGAGATTCTACTCAAAAACCATGGAAACCCTTTGTTTTTGAAAACAAAATTTTTAAAGTGAAGAACCAAGGCACTTGATTTCGGCTTTGGAAAATAAAGAAAACATGAGAAAGGAAGAACGAAAAGGATTCGAATAGCTAGGGATTTTTTGCTTCTTTGTATTTTTTGTAATCTAAAAAAATTCCCTTTACATTGTTTATTGATTCGGGCTTTATAGCCGAATTAAAAATAAAAATGCAAGAAAAAACCCTAAAGTTCTATTAGTTGCTGCATTTTGTTGTAATTCCTTGATTGCCTATGTTTTGTTTGTTTGCAGGTGAGATGGCCACCACATGAAACTGGACCATTTTGGTGTCATAGGCAGCTGCTGCTCGGTTCAGGTGCTCGTACTTGGGGGATGAGTCAGATTAGACTCATATAGTTAGGCAGAGAGAATAACGTGTATTTAAATTAACAACATTTGTCTTAGGTCCTTGTCTAACTCTAGCGGGTTAGGCTTCTAGACAACAGCATGTGGGTTTTGTTCTAGACTCTGTGTTCTTGAACTGTCGTTATTGTTTACCGCGATAATAAGACATCGATTCAGTAGTATAGGTCCCTTATAACGGAGGCGTGGGCTATACGGTGCATAAGGTTAGTATACCGAAAGAAAGATAAAATTCCGAACACGAAGGCGAAGAGCCTCACGTCGGATCATGTCTCGCTCTCACTTAAGGGTAAAAAGTCCGGGTAGAAGGCTTATATATGAATGACAAATATATCATACATAAAAGCTACTTTTATTCTTCCCGAAAATCCATCCAATAATTATTGGAGAAGTTAAATTCAAATTATTGTTCGAAATGTCAAAATGTCACATGAAATTAATTAATTAGGCTTGACTATCAATTTTAAGTCCTTAGCGGAGTCGCCAAACTGTCGCGACTATTTTTAAAACTGAAATGTGAAAATAGTTTGATGATTGATTCGTTTGGAAAATAAGGTTTTTGTCCATTTTAATTTATTTAGTGTTGAAACTAGGGTTTTCATTTTAAACCGGATTACCCTTTTATTCATTTTTGAAAATCAATTTGGAGTCGCTACCGATCACTTTGGTAGATCGGACACCATAAAAACAATCAAATATTCATTTTCTTAAATTTGGGTTCGAGAGTCGATTATGTGCGGGGAAATGATTAGCACCCCCACGAACGCCCGTTATCGGTACCTTATTAATTTCACGTGGCATTTGGCATTTCGAACGATAATTTGAATTTAATTAATTCCTTAATCGTTAAATGAGTTTTCATTCCAAATGAAAATATCGTTTTATAAGAAAATACATTTTAGCGAATATAAGTTTTGAAATATTCAGTTACTTTAGGATACTTCAATTCATATTCAAAAATGTATCTCAATACAAAAGGTTTTTAATGCATGTCCAATTATTTTCTTATCAACTTTAAGTTCAAACCAAATTAGGGCTCCAATTAATTAATTAAAGAATCTATAAATATTATCAAATTAAGAGTTTATGTGATAACATCCAAATGCTTAGGCACTATCCATATTAAGCCATAAATCAATAATATTCCTAATTATTTAATGATTCTAACTATTTAAACCTAATTCTAATTTAATTTTAATTAAATTAACTATGTGTGATTACAATGTTCTAAGTTCAAATGAAATATTAAATATTATACTAAAATGCCCCCTTGATTATCATCTCATTACAATGAGTTACTAATTAAATGAGAACATTAAATCTTCCATTTAATAATCATTTATTTTCTACAATTATCCCACCTATTTGAATTATTTGTTTAATTAAAAAGCCTAAGTTTTAAGGATCTAATTATTTAAACTTAGTGAACTAATCATCTAAACAATTATACTATATGCCCATTTTAAATATGCAAGCATACACATAGTTAAACAATTGGATTAAATTAAAAGCAATTAAAAGACATGGATCAGATTGAACTGATATTGAAATTTGAGTGCCAAATTACAAATAATGGTGACTAAAATGAAAGGATTTACAAATTTAATGCCCAAACTTAGAAAAATAAAAAGAAGGGCGCGGGTCCTAGAGTTTGAATATTTTGCTCGGGTCTCATTCGACCGGTCACAGTCTGGCGGGTCTAAAAGACTCGATACTAAAACGGTGTCGTTTCTTACGGCCTATATAAGGTCCGACTCAGGCCTTAACTCGATTCACAACTCATTTCACTCTCTCTCCCCCAAACCTGTTACTCTTCCTTCTCTCTAAATTCTCTCCCATAAACACACTTTACCTAGAAAACTAAGCCCACAAGGATCAAATTCCTTCATTCTTGAAGGTGTTCTTCGTGTGTTCATCCGAAATGGGATGAACGCGAAGAACTCTGGTGGTAAACCGCCACACACCGCCGCATAGATCCTTAATCGCCACTCTCCGGTGGCCTTTGGCCATTCGCTGGATGCTACATCTGAGCTCTGGCCACCACCTGGTTCAACTCCGATTACCATCCGCCGCCGTAATCGAAACTCTAAAAGTCTCTAAAACCTCCAATTTTTAGCCCTAAACCTAGATCTAAGCCCATATTCAACAGAATCCGCCCATTTTCCCCATCCTAGGTCTTAGATCTACCCAAAACCCACTTTTTAACTCCGTCGTGCCCACAACTCTAGCAACCACAGATACGTACACTGATATCCTCTTTCATCTTTCTGAATCCTTTTTACTTTTCAGTTTATTGTTTTGTCAAGCATGTGTGTTTAAAAACTGACCTTATTATCTATTTTTTCGCAAGAATCGAAGGATGAAAGGGAATATACCTTTTGTCGATTAAAACAGTGATTCTGGTGTCTTCTCCGGTGTTTGTTTGCTGCTTTAGTGTCGATCGCAATTCTGACGGTGACTCCTCGACTCCCAACGATAGTTCAACTTCTGGCGGCAGGTGAAATTCCTAGATTACCTTTTCTCTCTTTTTTATTATATTATTATTATTTGGAAGATAATTAATTATGGTTATTATTAGTGGTAATTAATGATCTAAACTTTCTCTCTCCTTATTTATAGGGGTGTCAGATGATGATGCAATGAGTGACGTCACGGTTACAGTTGAATCCAACTAAGGGCTGGAGAAAGCATAATCTTGTATTGGTCAATGGACCAATGGGTGCCCGACATGTGGCATGGTTTAGGCGGGAAAGAGAAAATTGGGTTTGTGTTTGTTTGGCTTGTATATACCCGAAATGGATTGTAACCAGCTATAAAAATATAGGGATTGGGCTTTGGAATTGAGCCTTCAATTTTTGTAAGGATTTTGGTATTTTTATGATGTAAATGGATTTTTAGGATGCATATGGACACTATGTAATGAACATTTATGTATTATTTGGGCTGACATTATGTATTTATTGGATTTATTATTTATTATTTGTTTGGCTTTATTTATATCAAAGTACTAATATATATGGGTACCCGGACAAAATTAGGGTATTACAGCTGCCCCTCTTTGCTCATTGTTGTGGAACAGGAATAGGGCAAAGACTGAAAAGACATGAATTTTATCCGAACTTGTCAATTGTTACTCTGAGCTGCAAGGTCTTATTCTCACGAACTTTCTTTCCTTCTTCCTCTTTAAAAGCTTGAACGAGTTCTTCTCATTTGGAACCTCCCAATCTTCCTGTCAAGGGTAACTGTAGGGTCTGAACTAGCTCTTCTTATTAAGAATTCTATCTTTGCTGGGGATGAACTCTTCACATTAGAAGTTCTTTCCTCGCTGGGCGAACTCTTCTCAATAGGAATTATATCTTCTCTGAGCGAACTCTTCTTATTAGGAATTCTATCTCCGCTAGGTGAACTCTTTTCATTAGGAATTCTATCTTCGTTGGGTGAACTCTTCTCATTGGGAATTCTTTCTTCGTTGGGTGAATTCTTTTCATTATGAGTTCTTCATTCTTTGTTTTGCGAGCTTTTCCTATTAGGAACTCTGTACTCTTTGCTGATAAACTCTTCTTATTATGAGCTCTATTTTGCTGCGTCAACCTTTCCTATTAGGAGCTCTTCATTCTTTGCTGAGCAAACTCTTCACATTATGAGCTCTGTCTTTGCTGGGCGAGCTCTTCACATTGGGAGCTCTGTGGTGAACACTTCTCATTGGGTGTTCTTCATTCTTCTTGAAATATTGATCCAACTCTCTGCAAAGGTGTTAAACAAATGAGCTCTTCTCATTAGGAACCCCTCGTTCTTCTTAAGAATGTTAATATGACCTGTAAAAGTTGAAACTATCATTAATGTTTTAGTATTAATCATAAGGACAAATATATGAATAAAACTTTGAAAACTCTTCCAACAAGCGACGCTGAAACTTTTTGCCTCTTTTGACTCTTGAACAAGCTTTTCTTATTACGAACTGGACAATCTTTCTGCATAAGCTATATGTCGAGTCTGAACTGGTTCTTCTTATTATGAGCATCATTCATTTTTCTTGGAAGTGTTGGACCATCTCTAAACAACCAAGGCTTGAAGTTGTTTTTCTAATTACGAAATTCTCCAATCTTTTGCTAAACCATAAAGTCCGAATCTATTCTTCTTATTATGAAATTCTTCATCTTCTGAAGTCTAGTATTGCTCCTTGAAATTCTTCATTTTTGAGGTTTGAAGTTGTTCTTCTTATTATGAAATTCTTCATTCCTCATTCTTTTGCTGGTTTATCTCTCTCAGCGAGTTCTTCTTATTAGGAACCCTGAATTCTTTACTAGGCATGCCAATTTATCTCATCTTCTAGGAAAAAAACTGAACATAAGGTCTCTTATTTTCTCTTCCTCTGTTAATCGATCTTTCTTTCATGCTTGGAACGTACATGTGACTTGAAAAAATCAAGTTTCAACAAGAAACACTGAAACTTTTGATCAATTAAACTGTGAATCTTTCTCATTTAAGCCCGTAGTTGATCCTTTTCGCGCTTCCATCCTGGTAACATGAACCATTTTTGTTTTTCTTTATCTTCTTTTTCTTTATCTTCTTTTTGTGTCTTTTTTGAGAAAAATGAGATCCCAAGGATTAATATCTTTGTTAATACCATGCCCTCACTATCTTACCATGACGACATTCAAAAAGTTATTATCACTTACGAAGGTACCAGCCCGAAAGACTTGACATCAGGCCCGAAGGACTTATTGATGACCTGAAGGCTTTAGAATTGCGATGCACTTCCTTTCCTATACAGACAACCAAATTTTTACATCATTCCCGAAGGTGATGGCCCGAAGGATTTAACATCATGCCCGAATAACTTACTAATGACCCAAAGGATTTAGAATTGTAATGCGCTTCCTTCCTATGCAAACAATCACATCACTCCTAAAGGTGATGGCCCGAAGGACTTAGCATCTTGCCCGAATTACTTACTAATGACCCGAAAGATTTAGGAATTGTAATGCACTTCATTTTCTGTGCAAAAAACTGCATCACTCCTGAAGACGATGTCCCGAAATACTTAGCATCATGCCCGAATGACTTACTGATGACCCGAAGGATTTTGGATTGTAATGCACTATCTGTATTGTACATACAATCAGAAAATCTTGCTAAAATCCTCATCTACAAACGAACTGGTAAAGTTTGTTGAAATCCATCTCTTCAAACGAGTTGATGTCTTTGCAATTCTTTGTTGGATCTACTTCTCCAATCTTGAAGCTGTAGATTGAAATCTTACTCGTTTCTTGCTGATTCTTGTAAATTTCTACAAAATGTACAAAAATGCTCTGAATGCATAAGTTAGTATTCTCCTAACCTATGGATGCCTTTCTACACATGATGCACGAAGGTTGTCAACTGAAGACCACTTGGATGAGCTTTCATCTTCAGGAAAACTCAAAATTTCTTGCTTCTCTTCCAAAAACTCATTTTGCTAGAAAAATGACCCATCTCATACTCAAGTTCAATCTTTAGGAGCTCTGCATCTCTTGCTCTAAGACTCTTTTTCATATTTTCATTTTAAATTGCTTTTCTCAAAGCGCCCCCTTTCGAGTTTTCACTTTGCTTTTTCCTCTTTTTCTTTCTTCCTTTTCTTCCATTTCCTTTTTTCTTTCTTTTAAACCAAGCAAATCACATCACTGGCCTAGCAACCATGGTTCAAATTTTCTTTCTCAACGGAATAACATGGAGCTGCGGGTATTCTCATTCACTTTGGGAGGCTGAGGGCAATAACTCCAGGCGAAGAGAATTGGTGTTGGTACTTGGGTGTCGTAGAAAAGGTTAGGTGATTAGGTAAGTACGACGTGCGCAGCTACAATAGCATATTATAAATAATTTTACTTCAAATGAGGTTTCGTTAGAATTTTAAGCCAAATGAAAATTAATATTTAAAATATAAAGAATGTTAGAAAATATTTGAGTATATAAGTTATTTTTTACGGTACACGGTCGCCATTTGTAAGTGGACGTTCTTCATTTTTTAAAGTAAAAAACACTACATGCAGATGACGAGATTCTCTGCGTACCTTAAAAAATTAACATATTTCTAAATATTCTTCAACATTCCCTGCATTTCAAATTTTACCCGCAACTGAATTGAAAAGTCGAAGACCAAAACTTTTCTGGCAACTGCCAAACAACACAATCAGCTTCATTCCATTCGTGATTTGCGAAGCTACAGAAGAGGAAGAGAAGAGGTTCTCCTTTTTCACTTGAGAAATCCAATTCCCATTCCCATGGAACAATCTCAGTCTCAGACCAACCGGAACCCCAAAACCCAATCCATCCCGCCTTACATGAAGGCCATTTCCGGTTCATTTGGTGGTGTAATGGACCATCGATGTTGCTGCAGTTGGACAGGACGGGTCATTGCAAGGGAATCATTCACTGCGGAGCCACGTGTATCGAGCCGAAGGGGTGCAGGCTCTTTGGAAAGGTTTGACGCCCTTCGCCACTCACTTGACGCTCAAGAACGCGCTGCGGATGGGTTCCACTGCGGTGTTTCAGAGCGCGTTCAAGGACTCGGCCACCGGTTCGTTAAGTAACCAGGGGAGGGTTTTGGCTGGTTTCGGTGCTGGGGTTTTGGAGGCCCTTGCTATCGTCGCTCCTTTTGAGGTTAGTTGTTTTGAATTTATAATTGATAATTGTTTAATAGATTTTACATCAAGTTAGAGTATATATTTTATGTTGTTCATACTTTTATTTATTTTGTGTCCGACACTTGAATGTAAGATATGATCTTCAAGATTTTTTAAATGTATAAAAATTTTGAAAAAATCTAATCATATTTATATCGAATGCATACATGATTGTCCGATATTTATATCCAAGTCCGAATAACATAGATGGTGATAATTTGTGAGATCCGTTAGAACTAAAAATGTCTCGTTGGAAGCTTTGCTTGTAATTTTTATTGGTTCAAAAAGGTAATTTGAGAGAACAAACTTAATCTAACTAAAATACAGTGAGCAGCAAACTGATTCTAGATTTGTTTCTCTTGTATTAATCTATGCTACCTCGACTTTTCATTTTCCTTAAAGCATTAGTATTCAACTTATATCCGGAAATAAGTATGACGAGATGATCCTTAAACCCTCCAAATACATTGAAAAACTAATTATATCATACATCTACCATATGAATACATGAGCTCGCGTGACATAGATGGGAACTATTTTCATGTCTTTGGAGTACAATGTCAAACAATGATCAAGTCTGCTTTATGATTGTGAAGGTGGTGAAAGTTAGACTGCAGCAACAGAAAGGATTAAGTCCAGAGCTTTTGAAGTACAAAGGTCCCCTACATTGTGCTTGAACAATCATCCACGAAGAGGGCATCTTCGGGCTTTGGGCGGGAGCCGCCCCGACTGTTATGCGTAACGGTACAAACCAAGCTGCAATGTTTACGGCCAAGAATGCTTTCGATGTGATATTGTGGAAGAAACAAGAAGGTGATCAGAGAGTTCTCCAACCATGGCAGCCCATGGTATCAGGGTTCCTTGCAGGAACAGTCGGTCCCGTATGTACCGGTCCCTTCGATGTCGTCAAAACTAGGCTGATGGCTCAGAGGAGAGACAGAGGTGAATCGAAGTATAAAGGTATGATCCATGCTATCCGAACGATATACGCCGAAGAAGGACTTCTTGCTTTGTGGAAAGGATTGCTGCCTCGGCTGATGCGGATACCACCTGGACAAGCCATAATGTGGGATGTTGCTGGCCAAATAATGGGTCTTTAAGAGAAAAGATACCTTTATAGTACAGCAGCAGCATTATAAACTTTCATCTTACCCCAATTTTCGCCCTGGGTTTCAATACAATTGCAGGTATAAAATCTTGGAAATTTCCTTTTGTTTTATTTCTTGAACCCTAAACAGCATCTCATGTTGAACTTGTACTACTTTTTAGTTATATTACGGTGGTGATAGAGATGGACACAAAATTTTATGTTAAGAGGTGCGAATTTATTTAGTAAAATTATACTGAAATTTAAAAATTTAAAGGGTACGAAATTATATCATCAATATAAAATAAAAATATATAAAAATTTGAAATGGCCAGATGTGCGATTGCTCTTAACACTCCCTCGGTCCATAAATGAGTGATGGGATAGAATTATCAGCTATATATCATCTCATTTTTACTTTGATTGCTGTTTGAGCTAGGGAAGAAAACCAATGTTTATAATCTGGGGATGCCTTGATATATTTTCCCACTAAAATTAGTGGAAAATCCTTTGATTATAGTATGTAATTTTTAAAAGTAGTTGTTGGATAAATGTTACTGCAAAACAACATTGTTAGCAATGACAGAACCACTGCCTTAGAAATAAATTCACCCCGATGTGTATAATCGCTGCAACAGGGGGATCGTCCCCCGTGTCATAGTTTAAAGAAGAAACATTCTTTCACAACCTTTCTTTTTATTCTCTGAAAATTCCTTACGAACCACGTACCACGAGCACGAGCCGAGACGGAAGGCGGAGGAGGCGGCGGCGCGCGAGATTGCCCCTTGTTCTCTATCACTCAACAAGGGAGGGGAGAATGAATGACATAAATATCTTTCACGTGATATTTACCCACTCAATGTGGGATTACCATTTTTTGCATTACCAATATTCCCCCACTAATGCGAAAGAATTATTTCGAAACTCGATAAATATCCTTATCAGAAGAGCAATAGCGAGATTAGTTGCTTAAGAACTAGTGAACGTATCTTAAACTAGTACATAATGATGATGAACAATTCTTCTCTTAGACAAGTGAAACTAGTCTTGAACTTTCTAAGATTGGGGTACACTCATAACACACCACTAACCCCTTCATCCACCGAAGTTCTCGATGTGTAAGATATATATATATATATACGAAAGTATATATTTGGCCATTTTACCTCAAGATTCTAGTAAGTGTTTTAGAAAAATGGCCCAATGTTTTTCATAGAAGGTGGCTAATCCTTCTCATTTACGTAGGTTATTTCATCAGGTTTATCTCAATAAACCATCCTCATAGGACTATGAAATAATTAAGAGATTTCATATTAGCTCAGCCTCTCAAAGGGTATGGTGATTTTCTTCAAGTTCATATTAAATGAACTACCCAAACTCTGGGCTAAGAAATCATTAAGAATAAATATTCAACCTCGTTTATCGGTGAATTCAACATGTCCTTCTCAATAGGAACTCTCAAACACTTGGGTTTGAATTCATTAAGTGTTTTAGTGAAGCTCAACCTCTCTAGCGGTAATTTAATTTAATCCATTTCATTTGAGACTACCCACTTAACACTGGGTTATGAACTTATTAAGAATAGATATTCAACCAAAATCGGTAAATTCATCAAGTCTTTCTCACTAAGACCACCAAAAACCTGGGCTATGAATTTATTAAGAGCAATTGAGTTCATCATGGGCATGTACATTATTCATCATAGGGATAGGTACGAAGAAATGTACACTATAAGTCTTTCCATGGTTTCGTTTGACCTTATTGAACTTCGATAACTAATTTGGGTATCCACCATGAATTCCTCAACCAATGGGCTTTAAAACCACCCCCTCGATGAATCTAGGACCAACTTCCTACTTAACCCTTTGGTAAGCGGATCTGCTAGGTTCCTTTCCGACTTCACGTACTCTAAAGCAAATACTTCATTCCTTATCAAGTGTCTAACCGACTCATGTCTTATGCGAATGTGTCTTTTCTTACAATTGTAAGCTTGGTTCTTAGCCACACAAATCGCAGCTTGTGAATCACACAACAAGGAAACTGGAGGAGTCGGTCTTCCCCACAACGAAAACTTTGCTAACAAATTTCTGAGCCACTCGGCTTCTTGCCCAGCTAAGTCAAGAGCTATAAACTCTGACTCCATAATAGAGCGAGCAATGCAAGTTTGTTTTGCGGATTTCCACGAGATTGATGCTCCACCCAAAGTAAAAACATACCCACTCATAGAGCTTACCTCGTCGTTATCAGAAACCTAGTTGGCGTCACAGTATCCTTCTAAAACTGCAGGAAAGCCAACATACTCTAGTTTCTAATCCATAGTACTCTTAAGGTACTTAAGTAAGCGTCTAAGTGTAACCCAGTGATCACTACTAGGGTTGTGAGTATATCTACTAAGTCTGCTCACAGTGTAGGCAATATCGGGCCGAGTATAGTTCATTAGGAACATAAGACTTCCAATAATTTTAGCATATTCAATTTGGGAAACACTACTTCCTTTATTCTTGAAGAGATGTATGCTAGAGTCATAAGGTGTTCAAACAGGGATGACGTCAAAACTGTCAAATTTCTTTAACACTTTCTCAATATAGTGCGTTTGACTTAAAGAAAATCCTTTTTCACTTTTGGTGACTTTGACTCCTAAGATTATGTCAACTTCTCCCAAATCAGTCATCTCAAACTTAGTGGACAAGAAATTTTTGCTTTGTTAATGGACTCAATGTTTGTACTGAAAATTAGCATATCGTCAACATATAAACTTATGATGACACAATCAGCACCAAACATCATCGAATACACCCATGCGTCTGAACCATTCACAACAAAACCAAAACTAAGGATAGTTTTATGAAATTTCTTATACCACTGTTTAGGAGCTTGCTTAAGGCCATAAAGAGACTTTTTAAGTCTGCAAACTTTGCCTTCCATACCAGATGTCTCAAAACCTGGTGGTTGCTCCATATAGATCTCATCTATATCTCTGTTCAAAAAAGCAATTTTTACATCCATTTGATGTACTTACAATTTATGAATGGAGGCTAGTGCAAATAATGCACGGATCGTTGAGATTTTTGTTACGGGAGAGTAAGTATTGAAAAGTCTAAACCAAACTTTTGAGTGAACCCTTTGACAACTAGCCTTGCCTTGTACCTCTGGATCGAACCATCTGGTCTGAGTTTCTTCTGGAAAACCCACTTGTTGCTGAGTGGTTTGAATCATTTTGGCAAGTCCACCAATTCCTAAGTATGATTAGGAATTATTGAATCTAGTTCATCCTTAATCGCATCTTTCCAGAAACTAGCATCAATCAATCTCATAGTATCCTCGCAAGTCTTCGGATCCTCTTCTAATAGAAAGACTCGAGCTATCTGATCAGATAAGGTGTCTAAATCATTAATCTCATAAATAAAGGAAGTTCTGAAGTCTGATCCAAAAGAGGTTTCTACTCTTTGTCTATTACTTATTCTAGGTTCAAATTCGATCTCTTGAGAACCCTAGCAGACACACTAGAAGAAAATGATGGACAAGTTTCTATTTGTGTTTCAACTGTTAACATAGGTTTCTTTAGAGGAAAGATATTTTCAAAGAAAATAGCATCCCTAGATTCACAAATAGAATAATCATGTAGGAACATGAATCTATATACGGCACTATTCATTGTATACCCGATAAACACTGCATCAACGGTTTTGGGTCCAATGGTGGACTTCTTAAACTCTGACAATCCCACTTTTGCCAAACACCCTCACACTTTAAGGCATTGCTGATTTGGAGCATAACCTTTCCAAAGTTCATTGTATACCCGATAAAAACTGCATTAACGGTTTTGGGTCCAATGGTGGACTTCTTAAACTCTAGCAATCCCACTTTTGCCAGACACCCTCACACTTTAAGGTATTGCAGATTTGGAGCATAACCTTTCCACAATTTTTATGGGATAGTATCTAATTTTTTATGAGGTACTCGATTCAAAATATGATTTGCTGATAGAATGGCTTCCCCCCACATGTTGTCAGACAACCCAAAACTTATCAACAATGAGTTCTTCATCTCTTTTAAAGTTCTATTTTTCCTCTCGGCTATCTCGTTTTTTTAGGAAAGTAGGGAGCTGAAGATTCGCGTATTATGTCACTAGTCTCACATACCTCTTTCAAAAAATTAAACCCATATTCACCACCTCTATCAGATCTAACCCGTTTTATTCTCCTATCTAATTGATTCTCAACTCCTGCCTTATAAATAAGAAAGAAGTCTTCAGCTTCATCTTTAGTTCTAAGGAGATAAACTTTTGTATATCTCGAGTAATCATCTACAACAGTGATGTAATAGTTTTTTCCTCCTTTGCTCTCAAAGTTTCTAAAGTCTACTAGATCAGTATGTATAAGTTCTAACAATTCAGTTTTTCTTTTAGAAACAGTTTTAAATGGTGGTTTAGCATGCTTGGCTTCTACACAAATCTTACATTTGTTAAAGCTATTTAAGTCTAGTTTAGGCAGAATATTCATTTTAATCATTTTCTTTAAAGAGTGAACATTCACGTGTCCTAATCTAGCATGTCACATATTCACAGATTCAACAATATAAGCACAAGTGGTAGCTTTATTTTCATTAAGTTGAGTTTCTATGACAAATAAACCCTCGTTTAGAAAACCTTTTCCAACATAATCACCATTTCGGGAGAGTACAAGTTTATCTACCTCAAAAACTAACTTAATGCCTGGCTTATTCAAAAGCCCACCACTTATCAAATTTTTACACAAGGTAGGTACATACAGAACATTAGAAAGCGCCAAAGTTTTACCGGAGGTCAGCTTGAGTAGAACTTTGCCTTTGCCTAGCACTTCAGAGCTACTAGAGTTCCCCATGTACATACGTTCATCGTTGTTCCCATCCCCGAACTCAGTGAAAAATTTCTTCCTTGCACAGAAGTGTCTGGAAGCACGAGTGTCCACGACCCATTCAGTATTGTTGTCAACCAGGTTAATTTCGGAAACCATCGCAACTATCACATCTCTAGCATTGTCATCCGCCATGTTTAGATATGGTTTATTCTCGTTCTGGAGATCTGGATGGTGTTGACATTGATACGCCTTGTGACCGGCTTGACTGCAGACATAACACTTCAGAGACCTTCTATCAGGTTTGGTCTTTATTGGTTTCTTGAAATTGGTGCTTTTCTGTGGTTTCGTCTTTTTGTTCTGAAACCCTTTTTTTCTCGGTCCTTTTGAACTTAGACCCTGAGGCACCACTAGACTCAACCAAGTTAGAATTAAAAGACATTTGACCAAGGTTATTTGTCACCTTATCTTTTAAACGGTTGACCTCCTCTATCTTCATGTGGCCCACCAGCTCCTGAAGCGGAATAACCCTTTTCTTGCGTTTAAGAGAGTTACGATAGTCTGACCATGACTTGGGCAACTTCTTGATTAGGATGTTGGCTTGGAGTACCTCGCACATATGCATTCCTTCTGCTAGTATGTCAGAGACGAGGTTTTCATAGTCATGGACTTGATCCATGATCGTCTTGGCTTCCGTCATTTGAAATTTCAACTACTCTCCGACGACATACTTTTTTTATACCCGCATCATCCGTGCCATACTTCATTTCGAAAGTGTCTCATATCATCTTTGCGCTATGCTCTTTAAGAAACATGTCAAAGAGCTTGTTAGACATGTGACTTAGGAGATAGCCTCGCACCATCTTGTTGTCTTTCTTATATTTTCCAATGGTAATGGTGGTAGTATCAAAACCAGCATCTAGCAGTGCTCCGTCACCGGTAGTAGCAGCATCAGCGGGTGTGAAGGTCGCCGATATAGAAGGTGGTGGCTTGAGCAGCACGTAGTCAAGATCAAGCTGCTCGAAGAATATCAGAATTCGTTGGGACCACCTTCGGTAATTGTTTCCGTCAAGCGCATCAATCTATGACAAGTCAGGGATCAACTTGCTTACAACAACATCGTTAGCAATGACTGGAAAAATAAAATAAGTAAAAGACTGAAAACTCATAACCGTGTCGTGTAATCGCTGCAACAGGCGGATCGTCCCCCGAGGTTAACACGGTCGCTCCGGAAATTGTGCACCCGAAACCCGAGGTTAAACCTTGAAATTGTTATTTAAATTCAGAGATTAAAACCTTCGCACGCGGACGTGTCTTTGACACGTATTACCACGAAAGGCGGCGGCGGCAGCGTACGAGATTGCCCCTTGTTCTCTATCACTCAACAAGGGAGGGGAGAATGAATGGCATAAATATCTTTCACATGATATTTACCCACTCAACGTGGGATTACCATCTTTTGCATTACCAACAGTTGTAACCAAATTATTGCCATTATATTTTTTGAAATTTTGGTTAAATAATAATTTATCTAAATAAATAAATAAATAAAAATATATGATTATAACGATGTTAAACTGATTTAAATAAAGTTATAACTACTAACAACTCTTTAGAACAATGTTTAAGACGAACTCAACAAGTGGTCTCAGTAAAAAGGTAGATAATGTTCATCTTATGAGAGTTGGATTCAATCACAATATTTACAAGATGTTTGTGCAATGTCAAAAGATTTAAAATATCTATAAACATATATTACATTATAATCATCTCTAAACTATTAAAAAATAGTTGTTAAGACATCCACGCATTGTAATAAACTAATAATAATAAAAAATGTCTGTTAATAAAAACACAAAGCCTCACTTGTCTCATCTCACCAAATTTTTACTGTATGGCAATTAATTTTCATTTTGTTATTTCCATGCTTAACCGTGGCAGACCTACATGGCCACTATATGGTAATTCTACCCCATTTTTTGGAAATTTTTTAGTGTGTAAAGTGGGAAATGAAAATCAGCATATCTAATCTAAACCCTAAATGCTAACCTTAAACCCTAAATTCTAACCACAAACACTAGATTATAAACGCATAAACGCATAAGCACTACATCCTAAATTAGATCCCCTAAACCTAAAACTAAAGTACATGTAAAAAAAAATTGTTTTCACTGCCGGTGTATAAAATATTTTTCTATAATTAAATTATTTTTAATATATATTATTTTTATGTATTTAGAAGTTAAAACCATTTAGAAATAGTTTTGTCCCCGGTCTGGTTCCTTTCTTTTGTGTCTTTTGTAATCTCCTTTTACCTGATCCAATATCTCCGGCAAAATTGGTGGGATATTGTATCCCAAAAAAATATTTAAAAATCTACCGTATATTCAGAATTATTTCAAGAACTATGGTGTTTTTAACAGTGAGGTCAAATTGCTTTATAACTGGCCTCATACAATTAAAAAAATTTAAAAAAGTTGAAGGCCCCTTGCTTTCTATCCGACCTCATGGTCAAATAAAAAAAATTCTTGAAAATGGCTTGAAAGCAATCCGACCTCATGGTCGAAGTTAATAAAAAAATTGATGAGGTCCCCTTGCTTTCTATCCGACTTCATGTTGGAAATATATAAAAAAAATGAGGGCGCATGGTTGACAATCTGACCTCATGTATTAAAAAAATCTTGGGGGCGGGTTGCTTTGGTTCCAACCTCAAATTAAAAAACCCAAAGGGCGCAGTGTGTGGTTACGAGATAAATTTAAAGAAATGGCTGGGATGTGCAGGTCACGAGTAATTAAGTGAGAAAAAAAATAAAAGATGGGATGGGATAGGTGTATCAAAAATCTAAAAAGTAGGTTTAATTTTTTTGGGAATGGGGAGGTGGGTTGAGTGATTGAGGTATAATTTTTAGTTGTTAAATAGGAGTTGAAAGTTGAGAATTTTAGAACAAATTTTTTGAAGAATCTCGGTGAAGAAATAAAAGAAAGAAGAAGACTTGAAGAAAATACTGTAAGTTTTTAAGTTTATATATTTTTCCTTTAAATTTAGTTCAAATATTTTTTTGTAATTTTTTGTGTATTGTGTTTTTGTGTTAAATACGTGAGATGAAAGGTAAAAGTTGAAGAAAGTGAAAAAAATTAAGTGAAGAATGAGAAGAAGAAAGTAGAGGAAAAAATTTTGAAGAAATTTTTAGTAAGTTGATTTTTACATTTTGTTTTGAATATGTAGATTCTTTGTTTATGTTTATTGTGTTGTTTAGGTAAAAAAAATTCGGAACAATATAATATAACATTATGATAATTTTGATTTATGTATTTTGATTCAAAAATATATATGGTTTTGAACGTACAGAGACAATGAGCTACGTGTTTACGGCCGTTATCCATTACGATAGAGAAATTGTGAAAACTGATATCGATGTCGTATTTGACTCGAAAAACACTACAAAGATGAGGTTTTCAAAGAACATTTCCTTTCGAGAGCTGAAGCATGACATAGAGAGAAAAATAGGAGTTGAGATTGTTCGTTTCCGGTACCGGTGGAAGACATGTGATAATTCAGTCACATATTCTGCAATAGCTCTTAAAGATGACGATGATGTTGGACTCATGATTGTAGAACATGATTCAGTACATATTCGAAGTGTTGAGTTACATGCTAAGTTGCGTGGGAGACATGACGACTCGGGCCTATCCAGAAATGTATTTGGAAGTTCTTCTCAAATGGGTTTCAGTAGTGCGGTTGAGGACCAACAATATAGGTTTGGAGACAGTTTTGTTGCTCTGTTGGAAATTGGGACACCATATGTATTTCATCCATATGCCGGGCCTTCGATATTCCCAATGGTTGAGCCGATAGTTGATCCAAGTGTTGACATTGACGTTGAAAATCTCCAAGGCCGATAGGGAGAAACACTTGTTGATTCTAC
The DNA here is from genome assembly GCA_019671005.1 of Hibiscus mutabilis. Classification (NCBI taxonomy): domain Eukaryota; kingdom Viridiplantae; phylum Streptophyta; class Magnoliopsida; order Malvales; family Malvaceae; genus Hibiscus; species Hibiscus mutabilis. The sequence goes on along the minus strand of CM033714.1, from coordinate 68,505,617 downwards.
TAAAGATGAAAAAACTAGAGATCCCGATTTGAGTGGTGATGACCTTAGTGATGAGCCTGTTTTTGGGGGTGGTAAGTTCGTGTCGGGTGGGGATGACATTACATGGTACGAACCTCCTGCTCACATGAACTTAATAGATTATGATGCAATGAGGGCACCCGAATATCCGATCATGCCACAATTAAGTTCGGTTTCTTCTGATGAATTATCGGTCGGGATGCAGTTTAAAGACAAGAAAGAAGCTACATTGGCAATTAAAGAGTATTCTATCAGAAAGCATGTAGATTTTACTGTTAAAAAATCTACTCCGAGAACAATGTTTGCAAAATGTATTAAATATAGAGAAGATTGTAATTGGAAGATTCGAGTGTCTAAACTTCAGAGGAGAACTGCTTGGGAGATTACAAAGTACAACAGTGGACACACTTGTTTACGAAATTCAATCAACCAAGACCATCGTAAGTTGGACTCCGATGTAATAAGTCGCCACGTGAAGATGCTGGTTGAGGCAAATCCTAGGGTTACTGTTTCAACGATTATGGCTTTTGTGAAGCAACAATTTGAATACCAAATAGAATATGGAAATGGTTGGTATGCAAGGGATAAGACACTGAAGAAGGTGTACTGTAATTACAAGAAGTCATACAATGAGTTATCGGCACTATTACAAGCAATGATATATTTTATTCTGGGAACCATAGTCAGGTATAAAAACAAGAATGCATGCAACCGAGAAGGCCATCTTCTTCAAGGGAAGAAAATATTCCACCAATTATTTTAGGCATTCAAGTCATGCATCGAAGGCTTTACATTTTACAAGCGGATGGTCCAAGTTGATGGTACATGGTTGTACGAAAGATACAAACATATTCTGTTGATTGCCGTTACATAAGATGGTAATAAAAATATATTTCTGATTGCCTTTGCAATTATTGATACAGAGTCAGCGGACTCTTGGAAATTCTTTTTAAGTAATTTACTTGAACATGTTGTTCGAGAAGATAGAGTTTGCTTGATTTCAGATAGAGCAACATGTATCTTAGCAAGAATTGATCGAGAAAACAGCCGATGGACACCTCCGCATGCGTATCCCGCGTACTGTGTACGCCATATTGGTAAGAACGCAATTGAAAGGTGGAAAAAACCCCATATTCGCAGCGCAATTTTAGGCATGGGTAAGTAATTTTCATTTTTTCAGACTCGATTGTTTATATGTTATAAATTTTGTGAATGTTATTGCGTTATTGCCTAACAATATACTGTGGAATAGGATACGAACTACTACAACCAAATTTTAAATGGAAGTTGGCAAATTTACACATGGAGTACGGTGAAGATGTTTGGGCATGGGCAAACAGTACAGAGAGGGAAAATAGACCCAATCGTATGATGAAGGTCGACGATACGGGCAAATGACAACCAACCTTGTAGAGTGCATAAATGATGTATTAAAAGGAACACGTCACCTCCCAATAGCTAGCTTGGTGAGAGAGACGTACTACATGTTGGCTAAGGTTTGGTCCGATAAAGGGTCAGAAATTCAAGCTATGATAAATAGAGGACAAGTCTGGTCTCCCGATCTTGTGACAAAAATGAAAAAGAAAGTGGAACCGGCAAGATCGATGGTTGTTCACAGGTTCGACCTAAATGGACAGATTTTTTATGTTGTTGATTCCCTGTGCAACAACGAAGGAGGGCACCTCTAAACATTTTGAGTTAATTTTAGGCGAAGATGGTGTGACTGTGGTGAGTTCCAGGCATGGCGATATCCATGTAAGCATGCAACCACAGTATGTATGTATGTATGTATAAAGGGGTTGACCCGTACAACTCTGCGGATGAATGCTTTAACTTGCACAGGATAATAAATATTTACAAATGTGAGTTCCCACCGATTGTGAATTCACAATATTGGCCACCACTGGAGCATGACGAATGGTTACCAAATCCGGCACTCCATGGAGAACCAAAAGGTTGTCTTCCATCTACTCGCATCCATACCAGTATGGATCTTCATTACAGGGAGGCAGGAGAACCAGAGAGATGTACGAAATGTAGGGGTACAGGACATTCCAAAAACAAATGTCAAAATCGACTGAATTACATGGCAATGCCTCGATGATTTTATTCACTATTCGTGGTAGAACTAGTTTCATTTTTTATATTTGTATTCGAATGAACATTTGTTGAGATGTTTATTTTAGTAATGAATTATTCTTGATAGTTAATGCATGTTCGGTGTTTATTTTGGTAATGAATTATATACTCAATTTGTTGAGATGTTTATTTTGATATAACAAAGTTAAAAATATTTTTGGACTAAATTCAACTATTGCAAAATAATTTTTGACTAAATTCAATTATTGCAAAGTATTTTTGGACTAAATTCAGAGTACATGAAATCATTTTCTATACAATTTTTGTGTATATAGGGATGTAGTCAAGTCGTAACGCTGCGGTGGTCGTCGATCTCATTGCGGTCTTCAGGATGCATCATCATCATCTTCTTCTTCTTCGTCATCATCATCATTATCAATCATCCAAGGCATAGGAGGTGGCGTTGTAAACACAATCACTACTATGTGGTGAAAACGTGAGACTGCTAATCGACGTAACCACCATAAAATCTGTGATCCCTTGATAGTCTATGTTTCCACCAAAGCTCGGGTACATAGGTGTCTATGAATGATTAAAATCTAGTATGTATGCTCCAGAAACATTCGCACCCGAACTCCCGCCCATTGATGGATGATAAATAGGTGACTGTGAATGATAAAAATCTGGTACGTATGCTTTAGAAACATTCGCACCTGAACTCCCGCCCATTGATAGATGATAAATTGGTGGTTGTGGATGATAAAATATGTCATCTACTGGATTAGAAACCGAGCTCCCGCCCATTGTTGGATGATAAATGAGTGGCTGCGAATGATAAAAGCTGTCATCCACCGGATTGGCAAACGGGCTCTCGTCCATTGCTGGATGATAAATGGGTGGCTGCAAATGATAAAAGCTGTCATCCACCGGATTGGCAAACGAGCTCCCCACCATTGCTGGAATTTCACCCATGGTTGAAGGAGTACCGGCATACATATTCAGTGTACCAGATTCATTGTGAGATTCATCCTCTTGACTTCGGCCTGCATTACTCTTAGATGATTGACTATGACAACCAAATTTATTTAGAAATACTCGGCATTGTTTCCGTTTGTCCATAGTAACGGTTTTCTATTATTTCGATAAAATATCATGTAGTCTGAATTATCTGACTCCAAATCCTTAGCTTGCATTCTAGAGTGAGGTGGCAACCGTTCACGTCTGTTGTTCCACCTTTCAACGTACTTTTGATGCTTTATTTCCCATGTATGATGCCCCTTACCGCGAAAGTCCACAAGGTGTAGGTTTTCATGATTGCTGTCATGATTTAGTGGATCTCTCGGAATAGGCTGGTGGAAGCCAAACTGTCTTAGGGCTATCTCTGAACTAGTATTCCACAAAAGAAAAATGGATCATCGGTGTAACCACACACCAGAGATAGGAATCAATCATCAATACGTCTAGTACAGTTACGCGTCCGCCGGCGTATGGCCTCCAAATAAACTGTAAAAAATAATAAATTGAACTTTAAAAATAAATTAATTAATTACATTAAAAATATAACGTGTAAAAGCAATTTAACTCCGATACATCATTTTTGCAAGATAAATCAATATAAGCTCTAAACACTTTCACATTGTTGTGTGCTAACCTTATGTGAGCTTTTTTCGCATTCCATCTCCATACACATCAAAATAACAGTCGTTTGATTATTTTGTAGATAAAAAATTATTTTAAAACCTTGTAAACTTAAACTTCCAAATCAAAGTAAATAAATTACCTACCGACAAGAGGAAAATTTCTCGAACTTCGATAACCGATGTAAAAAATGGAAGTCGTTCACATGCCCAAGCTTGCAATAGCAACATACATCCACCAATACCCTTTGCCTTTACACCATTACTGTCTAATAGAGCGGCCTTGCACAACTCACGATACAAGAACGTTAATATTGTTGATCCCCAACTATAATTAGCAGCTTCTAAAGGCGATGACAGATATAGTAGATACCGTGTGTGAACAAGGTTGCCAGATTTATCCGGCATCAGTATTCCCCCAATAAGCTGTAAAATATAGGCTCGACTCGCACAACTAATTTCTTGTGGTGTGTTATTGCGCCCGAGCTTGAATTCTTTCTGCAACCAACTCAATTTAATACGAGATCCTCTAATATCGGTTCTAGTTGGAACCTTATTGAGGTAATCATAGCAAAGCCTTTCAGCTGAATTTTCCGTCTCCTTAACTAATGGACTCCCGTTTACCGAGATCCCGATTAACATCACCACGTCTTCAAGCGTAATGGTACATTCTCCACATGGCATGTGAAACGTATGAGTCTCCAGCGCTCAATTAGTGCGGTAACTAAACCGAGAATTAGCTTGTAGCCATGAATAAATATGGCATGATAGAATCCTATTTCTTGCAACCATTCAGTCATATCGGGGTGTGGTCCATTACTCCCCATACTCTGATGATGTTTGAAGGTTTCATCGGTTGTCTGCATTAAATTAAAAAAATTCTTAATAATAATAAATAAAATAATACCAATCTCAAATTAACTTTTTAAAAAAATTTACCATATAATCAACCGCAACACTAGAGACGTGTCGCTTTTCTAATCTCAACATAGGATTTGAGTCAGCCATCCTTCTAACAAAGCTACATAGAGGACAAGTAAGAAAATATTAGTAAAAACAAATACCACCAAATTTATTCATAACTACTACTTTAAAAAATAATAAATATATAATTTTTTGATTAAAAAACAAGCTAACTTACTTTAAAAATATTCAAACTTTAAAAATATTCGAATTAAAATTTCTTCAAATCTTCTTTCTTCTTCTTCTTCAAATTTCTTCAAATCTTGTTTACAATTTGACAGAAAAATATTCAAACTAAATTTAAAAGCAAAATATATAAACTTAAAAACTTAAAATATTTTTTTCAACTCTTCTTTCTTCTACTTCTTCACCGAGTTTCTTCACAACTTTTCTTCTAAAATTCTCAACTTTCAACCTATTTTTAACAACTAAAAATTCATACCTCAATCATTCAACTCACCACCTCATTCCCGAAAAAAGTAAAATTACTTTTCAGATTTCTGATACACCCATCTCATCCCATCTTTTATTCAGGTCTGAAAATTAGCATGCACCCCTTACCTGCACCCTATGACTGCCATTGCACCTTTTTTAAAGTAAACCCGTGACCTGCAGACACCCACTTTTTATTACCAAACTCGTGATGTACTGCCATCCCACTTTATTTATTATCAAACCCGTGACCTGCACCCATGCCGCCCTTGTTTTAATTCAACCCGTGACCTGCACCCATGCCACTTTTCCCCTTGAGGTCGGAACCAAACCCGCCCTCAATTTTTTTTATATTTCTAACATGAAGTCGGATAGAAAGCAAAGGGACCTCATCAATTTTTTTATTAATTTCGACCATGAGGTCGGATAGAAAGCAATGGACCTTCAACTTTTTTTAAATTTTTTTAATTATATGAGGTCGGTTAGAAAGTAATTCGACCTCACTGTTAAAAACACCATAGTTCTTGAAATAATTTCGAATATAGGGTATATTTTTAAATATTTTTTTGGGATGCAATATCCCACCAATTTTGCCCAATATCTCCAAATAAAAAAAGAAGACATTGTATGCTAGAGTATGAGAAATTTAGATATATGAAACTTTATGTTAGTTAAATTTAATAAATAATAAAATTTTCATATTAAATAATGACAAAATAAAAATAAACACCACACCCAACAACAGAATCTAATAAATAATATAAAATTATATATTTAAAAGCTTAATTCAAACTTTGAATATGAAAAATGCGTAAACAATCTAACGAGTTCGAGTAATTCACTTGTAAGCAATAAGAGAATTTATGTTTAACTCTAGAAAATGATATTATTAAAATGATCATAAGTCTCAAATACAAAAAAAAAAAGCAAAGAAAATACAAAAATTGTTGTGAATGAAATAGAGAAGAACAAGAATAAGAACAAAAAATAAGAATAAAAGAACAAAAAATCAGAGAAAGGAGGAGATTTGTATTCTTCTCAATATAGACTTGCGTACAATGTCTTCATCAAATCATCTATTTATAGGCATAAGAAGTACATAATACATTAAACACTAATATTTTAGCGAAGGAAAAAGAGTACACACATCTTTGATACGCATAACATGTTGCCTCATTAAAAACCTTACCAGGAAAACCCATTGGGACAAAACCTCGGATAAGGAAAAAGAGTGCAACGCGTATTTACTTCCCCTTCATGAAAATATCACATAAGATCTTTGAATCTTCATAATTCAATCTTGAATACTAGTTTTTCTAAAGATCTTGAGGGATGAAACTTTGGAGTAATATGTCCATTCATAGACAAAAACACATATTTAAGTGCTCGATCTTTAGGTTGAGACAAATTTTGATATCAAGATTCTTTTTCTCAAATACTTTGAAAGCTCTTCATGAGTTTCCAATTTAAAACTCTTCAGGAGTTCTAATGATATTCAAATTATCATAATGAATATTGATCCAAACACCTTTATAAAATATATAAGGAAGTTTGATCATTCTTATAGTGTTTTTTCAATTAGTACTCACTAAGGCGATTATACCAAATGCGCCAAAATATAAATATTCAATGAGACATATCTAAATAAATTTTCTTGGAAATTTCCAAATGCTTCTAGCATTTTAAATCCTTCAAGGATAAATATGGATCTACAAAATAATTAGACACATATAAAATATTTCACAACTGCCAAAATAATTGCATCCACCATGAAGTAATTAAAACTCTTCATAAATCATAATTCAAGTCGTATTTACGACTACTTATTTGTGCCTCACTTGCATTACACCTTTAGGTGTTTAGAATTCTGGTCCAAATACTTCTCTTTTGGAAGCTCAAAACATCTTTCTATATTGGTCAATCATTTCACTATCTATAGATTTCTATACAAGATCTTCATTTTCTTTCTTTACTTCTATAGAAGTAATCTATGTAAAATTCATTGTCGGCAACTTTTCAGTTTCTAGGTTCCATTGTCGTAGTGACATAACTCATCGAGATCTCTTCAAGATTTCAATCTTTATTTCAGGTACCTGAAACTATTCTAGAGTTTTATTATTAGTTATGTCTTGGGTCTTTTGAGGAGCACCCGCCTCCAATATATGACCATCTCATACTACTTTTTATTTACGAGAATTTTGATCATTGGAAACAATTTCAACTATCATGCTTCAGGCATGATTTACATCCATTCACTCAAATAAGTAATTCAAATTTAGAGCATTTTCAGCTAGTATATAAGACTTAATTACTCTCATTGGGTCAGTAAATATGTCTGGAAGTTGACATATAATAACATGAATTATCTTATGAACTTTTGGTTCATATACGAGGATCTAGATAATGATAATTCATTTTTCTTTATCTAGCTAATTATTATCTCCCCCTGATATATTTTCCAATTAATGTTTAAACATAAAAGGAGACTCACATTCAATATATATTCTCAACCCTTTTATATACACTCATTTTGTGCAGTGTGGTGGATCAATTTAACTATATATCGCACATTCAAAAATTATAAAATTGGAATTATGACTTCTGACCAAAAGTCAATCATAATGGAGAGTTTATTATAACTCGTTGGCTTAGTGTGTATAAATGTTGCTATATGTCAAATACCATATAGATAATAAATATTTTGTTATCATAGTTTAGCTATTAAAGAGGAGGCATCCAATTAAAATTTTGCTAAACTGTATTCTTCATAATCAATAGGCTTTGTAATAGTTATTTCAACCGATATAGCCTAAAATATAAACCCACAAGCTTTTACAAGATGAATAGTCTAACTGCATAATCTGAATCTTTTTCTAATCAATCTCACAAACTTCTAGTTGTAAGTTGATAAACAATGTAGATGCATCTACTAAAATGATATAAAATTTTCTACATTTATGGACAAATGAGCCCATTTTTCATTCAGATTTGCAAGACATGTACCCTCAACTTTAGTACAAGAACTTTAAGTTCTTTTGGTAAGTGGGATCTTAATCAATTCTTTTGAGAACAAGCAACGCAAGAACTTCATGTTCTTTTAATAATTGAAATTTAATCAATTCATTTGAGAAAAAGTACTATAAGAACTATGGGTTCTTTTAATAAATGTGCATATAAATCTCAATAATTTATGTATCATTATTGATCAGGATGGTCTAACCGATCATGCCAACTATGTGCGCGCGCGAGTGCGTGCATGTGTGTGTTTCTGAATTTGTAAACTTTTGGTTTACCATAACATGTGATTCAATCTCTCTTGTATATGTATAGTACAAATTTTGAAATACAAGTTTCTTTAAAACATGATAATACATTGTCCACCAAAAATTGTTCCTTTGAATAGGAATATATTTAACTCTTCTAGAGCTTTCAATGAAAACCATTCTTTTGATAGCAATATATAGCTCTTCTAAAGCTTTCAACTGATTTTTCAGTTACCAGAGCTTCAATCCATATTGGCTTATTTCATATGCCAATTGATAACATATGTTGTCTATAATTCTTGAAGGATTATTTTGCGGACTCATATTGCTCTCTTAAAATTTTCACTTCTAGTGGTGACGATATTATTACCATTAGCGGTAATTATTACAATATTTGCAATTTTGCACTTTTCATAATGTGCTTTCTCTCAAGAGCTTATTGCTCTTTTGGAGCATCAATATTTTCAGTACTTTGAGATATAGTACTCACATTTTTTTCCCTTGCATTTAAATGAGAAAATATATATCATTCTTCTGCTAAGCATAAATCGTCACCATATATTGTATTTTATAAGTAATCATGTTAAACAAAACAAATAAATATCATAATACATATAACGTAAATAATTATTGTGTAAAGTGAATAAACATAAAACAAAATAAATTAAAAGGTAAATAATTCTCTTTAAGGTTATGAGAATAATTAGAAGATGATTTATTTCTTTCAAGGGTTATAAGTAAATCAACAACGTCTAAATAAGTTGGATCAATATCATCCTTTTCAATTTCGCAAACAAATTTTACTTCTATTTTCTTTTCTTTATCAATGATTGTTGACTTTTCAGCGTACGATAAGTACGAGACCAATGATTTATAACATCGCATTAGCAATAAAAAGGATTTCACTTCCTTAGAATGGTCTTTATCACTCTTTTCATCCTTATAATCCCACTTCTGGTGGGTATAAGTGTTTTTGAAATGATTATCTTGTCCATGTCTATATTCGTGGCATTAGCCATGACCACAATTGCTAATGTGGCTTTTATTATTTCCGCTATACAATATCACATTCACTTCAGGGAATGGAGCGGAGTAAATTTAACATCATATTTGCATTCACTTCAGGGAATGCCTCCCATGAAAATTCTTGGATCAAGATGAATTTTTGTAATATGAACTTGGGAGAAGTTTATAGTCAAGTTTTTCGACGTAGAAGAATTATTGCTTTCGAGAAAAATCACCACGGTTTATTGTACTTTAAAATCATAATTTAAAGAATAAAAATAAAATTAGAATTTGCCGATGTTTGTTTTTCTTTCGAAGACAATGAAAACATAGCAAATGAACAAGATAGCTTCTCATACTGTCATGTCTCTTTCCAAGCCATTATATCATGTAAAATTCAAAACACGGTTAAAAACATCATCTCTCATTAATAGAATAATGTAAATAAATATTGATCTCGATATAAACAATTGGAAAACCTACCATTTTAGGTTTTATATTCAATCAAACCATAACTCTGTAGATTTTATCTCCAATCAAGTCATGACTTTTGTTCCTTTTACAGCGTAGCTTATATCATGCTTCTTTCAAGAGGAAAACAATTCACAGATCATAGCGCAAGGTGAAGATGTCAAAACGTTAATTATGTGGTTACAAGGTTCGACTTTTAAAGTTAAAGTGCTGGAAATCTTTTTTCTGATTGGATAAATCTATTGCCTTTGAATTATTTAATACATGTAGAATTTCCAGGGCAGTGTTTTAGAACGAAAAAATACGAACAATAGATTGAATTATACTGACCTTAAATAAGAATGATTAATCAACTATTGTATCAATATATAAATAAACAAACTATACCAAAATTTTCAAGCTAATTTGAATATATGATAGATGTAGTCACCAATATCAAATTGAAATTTTTCTCGAGAATCACCAACAAGAACCAGGGTAATTGAGCGAGATTGTGCTTCAAAATCCATGGCTTGCTCAAGCCTTCAAAACATGTCACCATGCTTTTTCAAAAATTAAAGACCAAATTAAAATATCAAGATAAAGGCAATTAATAATTAAAAAAATGAAGGGAAAAAATTATCATCGGTTCAATGTAGAATCGAATTTTTTCGGTAACTCATTTGGGATTCAAACGAAGAACACCAAAAAATTTTGAGCGAACTCGTGATGATAACGTGTTGTGAATAAAATAAAGAAGAACAAGAATAAGAACGAAGAATAAGAATAAAACAACAATAGCCGAGAGAAAGAGGGAGATTTGTATTATTCTCAATATAGACTTGTGTACAGTGCCTTCATCAAATCATCTATTTATAGACATAAGAAGTACATAATACATTAAACTCTAATTACTGAAGATAATATTCCTAATGATAAAGTAAATCAAATCTTCTTGATAAAATTCTTATCATGATAGGCGTCCATATAGATAAATATTCATAACAAAAATATGTATAATGTTAAGTGTGCAAAAGTACTATATTTTATACCATTTTTCTCATAATTATTGTTAGACTTAAGCTCATTTTAGTTGCATATCTAGTCATTCATGCATTATTTCATAGTTCCTTCACCGTTAAGCTTGATTATACAATGTGGTTAGTTTTGTGGAAAAGATGATGCCCGTATGTGCAATTTTGTGTGCAGAAATTAATTGTCTTAGCAAGCAGGAAATTGCCGAAGCAATTTAGGATAAAGATGAAGAAGCTGCCGATTTGATGACTGCATAAATCCACCTCGTTCAAGATAAGCACGAGAAGCAAGGATAAATCTTAAAAAGTTGGAATTCCAGGCAGAGATCAAAGAGATCAAAACTTCAAGTTTATGAGTAGTTTTTGGAGGATAAGGATAAAAAGGAATCTATTATTTCTTTTATCCTAATTAATTCCAACTTAAACTCATCCTCATCTACAACAACTTGACCTAATCATCTCCTATAAATAGAAGACTCGGCCACAGCCCAAGGGGTAGCCGATTTTGAGAGAGAAAATTAGGGGTTGTTGGACTTCTTCTTCTCATTTATTGTTTCCATTCGATTCATGTTGGGGAATTTTTATCTTGTATTTCTTTTGCACCCAGCCATGAACTAAACTCAATTGGCTTGGGTTATTGTGTTTTTGTGGTTGTGAAAACGCTTGGATTTGTTTAGATTTTTGGATTGCAATTTAAATTCAAAGTTTGTTCATTCTTGGTTCTTAATTTGATTACGAGTGAATTGGGAGAGGATCTCGTGAATTCATCAATTTATCTAATATCGGGAGAGTTAGATTCAATAAAGGAATGATCATGGTCTTCATTCTAACAATCGTTGGTGAAGACTAATTCGACTTAGGGATAAGTTGCGGATTTCAACGGCTAAGAGAAGCGTAAGATAGGTTGTTGTTCACCCATAGTTAACGCAGGGATGTATCACCAAGGCATACACAATTGACCAGTGTTTTGAGTTAGGGATAACAAGAAGCCGTTGAAGAACGCTTCGCAGAGCTTTGAAAGAAGTCGCCCAGTTGCCAAGGCAATCGCACCATTCCCAGTTGCCACGGCAATTGATGAATTGCCCGGGCAATCCAGTTGGTTCTAATTACCAAGTCAATTGCGCTGCTTCAGCAACCAATTACCACGACGACACATCCGACAATCACACCACAACTCACGATAATCCGGCCTATTCTCTCTTATTCAATTAAAATTTTCTTTTATTTACTTGCTATTTTATTTTACTTGTTAAGTTAAAAACTCCTTCAATCACCAAATTACTCTTCTTTTCAGTGTAAGAAGCTAGAATCCAGAAGTTGCACCAATCCCTGTAGAGACGATATCTATTCTATACTATAACTTGCGACGTGTACACTTGTGCCAATTGCGAAGCACTCTAAACATATAAATTTGTTTTTTAATATTATAACTTCATTAAAAAGATATTTAGTGTTCAAAAGAGTTTATTTTATATAAAAAAAAAAGAGTGGACATGCATAACGAAACAGAAAAGGCCATAAAAACGAAATAATATTCAAGAAATAGAGGTTAATTTTGTCTTCATATTCTAAAAACACAAAATAAAACATATTTGATTAGAAAGTGAAAATGTTTTGTAGGATATAAAACGAAAATACGTAGAAATTAAAAAATTTTAGGGTTTAATTTTAATATACAGGTTGATTATAAACTCAAATCATAAATTACTAAACGTATGCCCTAATGAACTAAACATTCAACTTTAAATCTTAAACCCTAAAATTTAAATGCTAGTCTTAAACTCTAGAACCTAAAACCTAAACTCTTAAACTAAACCCCTAAAACTAAAAGGCTTGTATAAATTAAAATTTACACAAACTATGTATTGAAGTTTTTCTCATTCTTTTTGTTGTTTTTACTAAAAAAAATTTGTAAAATTAAAAAAATGAAAATAAAATTTTGAACTTAATAAATATTGACTCGAGTTTAAATTCATATAAACACAAAAATATTCTCTCAACCATTTTTAATATAAAACCTTAAACCCAAGCCTTTATTCAAATTCTTATAAATGTATAAATCTTTATTTTATTTATCATTTTATTATAAGAAAATAGGTAACCAAACACATTTTTATATTTTTATTATTTAAAACAAATTATTATTATTATTATTATTATTATTTGAATAAGGGATGAGCACAGCTCAGGGAAACAGGAAACCAAAATGCTATATCTTCATGACTTCATGCATGAGGTGAGGACAGAGATCCAAGGCGGAGGACTATTAAAATGAAGAACCTCTAGGCTCCTAGTCGAGGCGAGCTTGGCGAGTGCATCGGATTGCTACCTCTGATAATATGTTGCATGCGAACAACCCAACCACACCATTTTAATTCATTAAAATGCATCACCAAAGAAGGACCATGAGAAAATAAATTCAATTTAAGTACTCGAAAAGCATTCATGTTATCCAACTCTAATATGATATTGCGATACCTCAATTCTCATTTCCCATGCATAAACGAGGCTTACTGTATGCACCCTGTAATTCTGCCTCTAAAACCGAACAAACTCTAATAAATTTTGAAAACCGCCTTTCCAATTTCTACTGTGATCCCACGGTACGCCACCACAAGACGAGATGCTATTCATATTTCTCCATGCACCATCTGTGTTAAGTTTGATCCAACCCTCCACCAGTGGTGTCCAACAAGCCACACCACTATTTGTAGATTCACGGGCAGCAGTGTTTGCTCTAGCAGATTCCAACGCAGCCAACGATAGGGACTGCAATTGTCGACCACACTCAAGAATAGATCCCAACCGTCCAACGGATTTGCAAACCTCATAGAATTTCTATGAAGCTAGATATTTCAGACGATTGCACCAAAATAATCAAATCGGATAAATTCAAACCAATCTACTCCTTCAACTCCATCGACAAGAACTCCAATAAACGCTCAAGCTTAATCAAAGAGGACCATGTCAAAATCACAATAGGACACATTCTGAGAACAGGAGTAACAGCTTCGAGCTCCCCTTGGCATATCGGACATTGGTCATTGAAAACAAATTATTATTATTATTGTTAACCAAACATGTTTTTTTCTTTCAAAAAGTACATAATAAAAACAGAAAATGTTTTCAAAAACCAAACTGAAGCCATGTTTCTCCAATTTAGTTTATACTTAATAAAAAAGAATACCACAACAAACAGAGTCGCTTGAGGTTATTCAATGGCTAGAGCAACTGCAATATACTATATATCTTGGGTCCTCATTTCTCACTTCACTCGAAGAGAAATGTAAAGACAGAATTAGAGTTACCCTTCAATATTTGGAAGTTAACACTAAGCAATAACGGACGAATTGAAATTAAAAACCCCATGGCCCATCGCCTCCCTGCTCCCTGCTACTCTACACTCACAGCAACTCAAAACTAAAAAATCAAAATGTTTCAAGGACTCAATTTAAACATTCTTCCAAGAAAGTAAAAAAAGATCCTCTGAAATCTCTAATTGTAACTGTTTCTCGATACAGCCGACAATACAGACTAAAAGCCTGAGTTTGTAGAGCCCAGAATGGTTAACACAAGCTTACCATATAGGCAGCTCATAAATATTCCAGCCACCCAAACACATCATCACAAAACTGACTTGGATACGATACAAATACGTATACATTTCTTTAATCATTGTGTTGGAATTCAAGATCAAGTTTCCTCTTCAGATGAGATCTGTCAGCACTGCATAACAACAGTTAAAGAATCAAGTCAGTAAATTTTTTTTTTGACACATAATTCAGAACAAATCCCAGATATCCTGACATATGTAATACCATGTTGGATTTCGAATCTAAAGGATAACCTTAGATGAAGACTTAATAACAGTAGGCCTGATTTAATTTCTATAACCCAATTGGACAGGCCACAATATATTATGTCTAAGCTTAATCCAAAAACAACTCCAACTAAAATTAATGATACAAGGTTCAAAAATCCATTTTCAAGTTGAACTGCAATTGGTTGCACATTTGAATCAATCTACATGCATTTGAGGAAATTATTGAGGATGAAAAAAACAATTATGAAATTACCACAAAATAGCTATTGCCTTACCTGTTAATTGTCGGTCTACTCAGAGGTTTTGACCCAAAGATTGAAAAATCTACTGACATTGGCATCAATTCACTCTTTCCTGCATGGTCACCAGTTGCCGGTCTAACTTCTCCAGCATGCTCATCAATCTTCTCCAGGTGATTGGAATCACGATCTGGCATTACTCTCCTTAATTTTCGAGGTGGAGAGAGCACGGTGGGACCATCCTGGGGATTAACATCTGATGGACGTGATTTAGGAGTAGGTCTAGGGAGCTTAGCTGGATCTGTTGGTAAAGGTGCAGATGAAAAGTACCTGAACAAAACAACAAACATGAGAGCCAAGATCCAAATTTTCATTTTGCTTTAATTAAAAGGTTCCAAATACCTGTGCTCTAATGCTTGTTGGGTTGTAATCCTAGCTTTTGGGTCATAAGTAAACATTTTTGATAACAGATCTAAAGCATCATCACTGGTCATCGGAAACAACGAACGTAAAGGTGGTGCAGGAACATATTGGTATTCTACATAATCAGGCAGGTATACCATATCTGGCCACTGAGAGGGTGTTGGCGTCCCAAAAGCTGCAAAGACCTTTCCTAACTGATCAATGTCACTTGAACCCTATTAAATGTTAAACATTGAACCAAAGAAAATGAGAAAATATACCAGGAGTGGAATTTCAAATTGACGACACAGGTACATAATAGAAAAAAGGAAAACTGAAATGAACAAACATATGAGCTTGTTAAAACCTATGTTTTGCAGATTCAGAGGTGAGTTTTGGATATGTGTATGTGTTCAATATGTGTATGCTCAATTTCTCCATACATTTGGATGGATCATACCCCAATACCCATATCTAATATGTGTTGGACACAGGTAGTTCAAAAAAAAATTAAAGTCTAATTAACATAGGTCAAATGACTACCTAAATATCTTTTTCACATGTTACAACGATAATAAGTTCAACTAAAACTAATGGAAAATAGTCAGCATTGTGATAATCCATAGTAACATCAAACTGCAAATCAAACATTGTTCATAGCACAATCTAAGAAAAAGTTCTAGTCTAACACATAACACGGCAAAGGGGAAGCAGAAAGTAGGGTTGATAAAGAAGCTGAGAAAAATGAAAAACCATTTCAAACCACAATGTTTGCTTTGGTTTCAGTTCAGTTATCATTGGATTCAGTTTGGTTATAATGAAATACATTTGGTTCAATTTTCAGTTCACAAATAAAAAAACCTAATTATTTGCACTGAATCAAATCATATATTATTTAATTCTAATTAGTTTCTAGTTCTTTTATAATATTAAAATATTTACTTTATTTATAAATTATTAGACATTTATTAAAATAATAGATTTAAAAAAAAATATCCACTAAAACTTATAGAATTTGATTCAAGTCAGTTCAGGTTGGTTTGGTTAGAAGTGGCATTTGGTTTGGTTTGTGCACATTAACTGTACCTTTTTCCAAAACCGAACCAAACCACTATCACCCCCATCTCTAACATTAGCTAAATATAAGACCAATCAGAGTAAAAATAAAAGGTGTCAGAACTATGCATACAACAAGAGTTCTGATGGATATCTCGCAAGCTAGGACAGAAGTATCACATGCAAGACCAAGAATTTTTGCTTCATAAAACTAAAACCAAATGCTTATCAAGCATAGCCAAGCTATAAATAATCAGTTCTAAAAGGATCTAATTAATGATCAATAAGATTTGACAGACCCAGCAACCTACATATCTCACAAGCTAGGACAGAAACGTCACACGCATTCCATACAATGATTCACATATTTTGACAAATTTGAAACATATCATTGTCATCATTAAACAGTCTCCAATACTTTTTTATCTGCTGGGGAGATGCATGTCAATAGAGCATTACACCAGGTTCCCTTCTAATCTGACCCTCATTCGAATAATACCATGAAAAAAACCTATGAAACTGAACGAGAACATTCTCTAGGGAACTAAAAAGAAAATTAAGTCACCAACAGTAGAACAAAAACCAGGTAAAAGAACAAGGTGTAAGTGGCCACATTTTTCAGCAGTGTAGGCAATAACTCATCAAAATGCTTAATGATGGCGAGAATAGTTTTAGCAAGGCCGCATGGTAAAAGAAGAAAGCTGAAAAATGAGAACCAATCACCACACACCATCATTTAATTTAAAAACAATAAAAAACCACATAATACAGCAGGAATATAAAGAACTTAATCTATAACTTGATATCATATAAACATAACAACCAGTCTAATCTAACATTTAAGAATTTTGACTGTATGCTAAGTTCACCTGCAGAAATGGTCGTCGGAGGAGAAGTTCAGCAAATATACAGGCAGCAGCCCAAACATCCACACCAGCACCATATTGCTTGGTACCAAAAAGTAACTCAGGAGCTCTGTACCATCGAGCAAAGACCTATTTATAGTTCCATGGACTTACAAGTAAGTTAAATCCAAAAGGATGGATAAATTTACAGCATCCAATTGAAAGGTGAGAAAAACAAATCAGAAGACAATTATCCAGAACAACTGCAAAATCAATAACTTTTCAAACAAAAGTCAATATCCATGTCAATAAATCAAAAGGGCAGGTTTCTGAGTAAGAAAAAATTATGCAATACCAAGAAAAGAATTAAAAAAAATAGATGGGACAACGAATCATGTGGATCCTATTGGTGTATCTCCATTAAATCAACTGCATTGGCATTTTTGCTTTAAAATACTACCATAATGACAGTAAAAGCTGATGATCCGACAAAATAATGGATATAACACAGGTATCAATGATATTTACTACAATACAACATGCATGTTTTGTGTACAAAACCTAGTTCCGTCATAATTAATCAAGCCAAAATGTACAAAGCAAGAAGTTTAAACTGAAAACAAGAACAGATATAAACCCGGTTTTTAAACTTATCCCACAGGAACATAGAGATTGCAGAAAAGGGAGTTGTGGCTGTGAGGATTATCTCTGAAAGGTTAGGAAGTTAGAACTGCCACTACGTACTCTTATTCCTAGCAGAAAATACTGATTCAAGATACAACGGATTTTATAAAATTAAGGGGAGTAAAAAGATGTTATTCAACGCATCAATTAGTTAGTGTACTGATAAAATTAAAAACACCACTTAACAGCTATAAGCTTACCTGGTGAGTAAACCTCCGATCTGGGCTGCCAAATATGCGTGCTAAACCAAAATCTGCAAGTTTAAGTTGTCCATTGGATCCTATTAGCAAATTATTTGGCTTCATATCCCTGTGTAATGCAAAATAACAAGTAAAGCAAATTAGGAAGCAGCAACCACACAAAACTAGGCTAAGGGCAAACAGAAACAAGACCTGTGTAAAACCCATTTCTTATGACAAAAAGCAAGCCCTTTCAAAGTCATCTGAATGTAGGATTTGATGTCAGCTGGTGAGAGGAATATATTCCGATCTCGAATAACAGCTTCAAGGTCGGTCTCCATAAACTCAAACACAAGATGCAAATTACCCTTGTGTGGGAATGCATCTGTTAACTCAATTATATTTGGATCTTTAAGCTCCTTAAGAAGTTTAATTTCTCTGAGTGCAGTAAAATTCACCCCTTCTTTTTGCTTCCCAAGCCGAATTTTCTTAATTGCAACTGTCTGTCCTGTCTGCAATGGACGAAGCAGGCAAAAATTGCACTTATAACAGTTGAATAATTTATTTTAGTTTCAAACACAAGTACATAACAGTTTGGTTGAATTAGATTTCGTTTTCTCTATGCTCAAAAAAGATTTCTTCTCTCTTTCTTTCTTTATTTATTTATTTTTGGTGTAGATGCAAAATAACAAAACCCCAATCTAAAGTAAGCCTACAATCCTTTTCCGATTACTTCACCCAGTTAAGTGACAATTATTAACAAAAAATTGATAGCAAATTAAACTGATTATTTGATCCTCACAATTTACCTAAGAGATAAAAAGGAGAATTATGCATTTCATTTATACTATCAAAAACCTAATTGTTCTATTTCCGAAATCAGTTTCAAAAGCTAATTTTCTTTCAAAAAACAATATAAAGAAAGGAGAAAGAAATATATTTAGGGTTAGGGTTTAAGGTTACCTCAGTATCAATGGCTTTGTAGACAACACCATAAGTACCTTCACCAAGAACCTCGCGCTTCAAATACCTATCCGCCACTTTCTTTGACGGATCCGATTCTGTCATTGTTTTCCCTTCCCTTTCTTTTTCTTTATGTATTTATTTAAAATTCTTTAATCAATCAGAATTGTCACAACGCATTACTTGTATTTTTCTCCAATCTTTACCATTTCAGACCTAAAAACCAAATTTCAAACCCCAGAAAAGAAGAACAAATAAAAAGTGAGTAACTTCTTTCGAGTTCTCAGCTCTGGTTGAGAAAATCAGGCAAAGCAAGAGAGATTGGTAAACACAAAGAATAGCAGATGAATTTAGAAGCAAAGATCAATTTGATTGAAAATTACTACTAAAAGAAATAATATTTTAATTTAAAAAGATAAGTAAAAAGAAACATAATCCTGGATGAAGGTACTATAATGGGGAAGAAAAACAGTGGTGAGCCTCCATATCACTGCGCAAGAAGGGAGTATTAAATAATAATATAACACAAGGGAATTATTCTTAGGAAACACTAAAATATCATAAGAAAATAAAATAAACTTATTGATTCTTTTACCCCAAGTATTGATTCTTTTCTCAAAATGATCGTTTGTGAAATTTTATTTTATTTTTTAATGCAAAAATATTTAAGGTTGAATTCAAAATTTAATTTGAACTGAAAACGATATTTCAAATTTATTCGACGTGAATTTAATTTTTTAAATGTGTTTTTAATAGTAAATAATCTTGTCATTTCTTTAATTTTTTTTTATGAATGCGATATTAATTTAGTGATGGTTGGCTGCCGTCAATATCGTTTTTATTTTAGTTTTCAATGAGAATTCCTTTTATCTTGAATTTATCATTTTACGCACATTTTGTTGTGCTTGTTTTGTTTGGCTTTGTGACACGATTTGAGTATGTTTTGTGGTATAATTTTTGTTTATCTTATGATACAGTTGTTGTCTAACTTTATAAAAATTAAGCGTTTATATAACAACCATTGCGACGTAAGTCCCTAATTAAAAAAATCGACGGTTTAGTACAAATATATCATCTTTTTGGCATAATTTAAAGTTTCTTTTTATATTTGGTATGCTTTTTATTGTATATTTCTATATTTTCAATAAAATCAAACTTTTATTTTAAAAACAATCTTTTCACTGCCTATTGTTATCGTGGTTTAATTAGGGTAAAATGGTAAAAAAATATTTATGAAATGATGTTTTCTTGAAATTATCAATAATATTTTAAAAAGAAAGTAATTGTTTCGTGAATGCTTTAATGTGTGGAGTAGATAAAATGACAATCGTGACAATAACACAGGATGAGAATTTCACGAAATTAAGTAAAAGAGAATGTTAATCTCTTAAAAGAAGTAAAAGATTTTAATATATAAAACAGATAAAATTGTTGAGGTAAAATTTTGATCTGTCAAAGTCGCGAACAACTAATGTCAACTTTGTCTATACTCAATGATCTCTATTCGGCATTGGGAGCTGGAATTGTGCTCCTTCGGCCTAGGGACTATTATGGAGTGGAATAAAAGGTGACAGGAGGACTCCAATTTAAATAGCAATCTGTTATTGCAATAGTGGCTTATATAGTGGTATTAGTATTGTCTGAAATTAATTATTGCAAAAAAATATATATAACGGTCGATAATAATCACAATAGCATTCGTCTTATTCACAATTATAATCAAACACCACTGTAACTTAAATCCATGTCACTAATGGCAGCATGCATCCTCGAACCATGATTACCTTCCGTGGGTCATCTGTTGAACCGTTTACCCCTTTCACACCAAAAGCTCCTTCATCACTATTTAATTATCATCAATAACACCTTGTTTGACACTAACGAAAATGTTAAAACACGACAGTCATCGATACACATATGTAATCCGTACGTATTGAAAACCTTAACAATCCTACCCTGATAGAGCGAATACTCTTACACTTTTTCATACACATTTTAAATGTTTGGTGTTAAGAAATGACAATAACTTAATTTATCCAATCTCAACTCCAGCTCCTTTGTGATAGTTCATGATTAGTGTTTCGATTGTTTATTTCCCCTCGTCGTAATTGGTTTCACGTTTTTCTAGAGGAATTTTGCTTGATTTAAGCTTAAGATAGTTATGAAACGATGGGTATAACATATCAATTGTCCAATAGGAAAAATGACAAACTTAATATGTAGTGGCGGAACTTGATGATAGAATATAGGGGCCATTTTGAAACTTTTAAAAATCTAAAAATTAAAATTTTTAAAACTTTTGAAGGGTTTATATTACCTTTTTTTCTATAAAATTCGAGGTCTAACTAAAATTTTGAAATTTTGAGACTTAATAGAAAGTTTTAAAATTATTGAAGAGATTCAATTAAGAACATTTAAAGGTTTTAAAATCTAATATGAAATTTTAAAAAAATTGTGAGGGCCAAATCAATGTTTTCGAAAAAAAAAACTTCAAAAATCTAAATTAATTTTTTTTTGGGGGGGGGGTTATGGTCCATTGTGTTCCAGTTTCAAATATGTTTTCAGTTTCGGTAACGAAGGAATTTTGACATAACAGAGTCAAATTTAAAGATTGAGAGACAAAAACATCAAAGTGAAAAATAAATTTATTTTCTTTCAAAAAAAATTATATTCATTAATTTTGAGACTAAATGCTCGTTCACCAATGCTTGTTGAACGGGTGTTGGAGCCGCCAACGCTGAAATAGCACCAAATAGGGCACCGAATGGACGTTTTTAAAAAGTTAAAATTTTCAGTTTTTGCCCAAAAACGGGCGTTTGCCCCTGAATTCCATTTGAAAAGGGTTGGTGAACAGGGCCTAAGCTTTATAAATGAACATGTTTGATAAATAATGTTTTGAGTTAAAATTAGAGAATTAAATTATTTTTAGATGTTTGATTAGTTAAATTCGTTATTTTGGATGTTTGATAAACATAAGATTGTATCAATGGATTTGGTTGAATCCTCTCAAATTAAAAAAAAATTCTTTAAAAAACCTTTTAGGCTATAGAATTTGACATAAAAATTGTAAAGATTTTTTTATCTTTAACAAATTACAAAAAATTTCAAGTAACCTAAATTTAAACAACTCAGATATCAATTTGAAGTAAAACATATTCTGATATAGAAATTTAAATAATTATTTTCTCTTTAAATATATGAGATTAATACACATGCTTTCTAATTAAAAAAGTACACATACTTCAAATATTATTTAAATTTAATAATTAATTAAATTGTATTAAAAAGACAACAATATAAAAAATTAATATATAGATCCTTTAAATATGCTTAGAAATTTTATATTAAAAACCATTTTTATAATTTAATTAATATTAATAGGTATAAAATATTGATAACTAATAATAAAATATTCAAACAATTATTAGATATAAATCACGTCCTTATATGTCATTTTCCTTGTTCAAATAATCAAACAACTATTACCAGTCAGTTAATTTTATCAAACACTTTTATACAATCAATTAATACAATCAGCTAGTCAAATAAACTAGTATAATCTACTATTAGCTAATGAACCCTCTATCAACTATCCACCTATTGTCAAATAGGGCCATAGTCATATTTTAGGTACTAAAATGGAATAAGAAAAAGTTTAAGTACTGAATTAGAAAAGAGGGTATATTGTAGGAGTCAAACTGTACATAAAGCCTTTATTTGTTATTATTGTTACAGATCTTTGCCTATAAATTCGAAGTTTAGGGTTCTCCAATTCTCATATAGACTTTAGGGCCTAGCCGTCACCTCTCTTCCTCTCTACGACGTTCGTGCGGTAAACTGGCTGCTCTGTCTACTTCTTGGACTCTTCATTTCGTTTCGTTTGAAAGCTAAACCTATGTTCTTGGATTTCTTCATCTTCTTATGGGGTTTTTACTCTTAGTAATACAATTTCCCTCATTTTTGTTAGTTATAATATTTGAAAATACTACTTTGTTATTTTCAAGTTGATAATCTTTAATGCATCCGTGTTAATCGGCTTCACTAGATTTAGATCCCATTAAAATTAATCAAGTATGGATTTGATGCTTAATCAACGCCTTACTAGTTTTCTTCCTATGCTTAATCTTTATTATTTTAAATTTTTAATCAAGTCCGTTTAGAATGTAAGTTCAATATTTTTCTTTTACTGAAGCTGATAATATATATTAGATTTGTACTGTTTCAGTTACTGGAAAAATCAAAGGTTATTGAGTTATTTTTTACTGATAATTCATTTAAAAGGATATGTTCATCCATTAAAGTATAAGGTACTATTTGAAAGAAAAAAACTAAAGATCACCATTGTTATGATGAAACCCACATTTTCCATGTTTTGGTTCATTTAGAATTTCAAAGAAGCTCAGATTTCCCCCCTTAAATTATTAATAACATGCTCCAGGTTGTTTAGCTATTAGCAATGTTGTCTTTATCCTTTTTATTTGCATGTTCGGCTTGATATATACATGATTAGAATATAATTGTATTTGCACTTGAATTTTTTATGGCGGTTTCATCTCTTCCTTGGATTCAACCTGTAAAAGTTCCTTCTAAAGCTTGTCACTTATTTTCTGCTGGTGTTTGTGGAGGGTTTAACAAGAAGAAAAAAATAAATGGGACTGTTTTTGCTTCATGGAGAAAGTTAGAGAAAGATATCCACCTTAGATCAAAGGTGATTTTTCTTTAGTGTCACTTTTTTGTTATATATGTATTGATGTGCCTTTCCCGATGAAATGTTCAACTGTTTTAGTATAAATATGTATTTTTTGTTTAATTTATGGTAATATTGAGGGTTCTGTTGTCGGTGCATTGATTAATTTAGTAGTTTTGCAAAAGCACAGATTTAATACAGGGCTTACCCATATCCTAGCAGGAAAGTGGTAAATCTTGTCTTTTCTTTGGTCAAAGTGTGAAATATAAACTAATCATGTTCATGCATAGTTGCATACTTTCTTTTTTGGTGTTTATTTGAAATATTATTTAATATTTAGCTGTTTGCATCCCATGATTCTAACCAGATGTAGTCAGGTGTCTACCTTTGCTATGATGGTAGGGACTGTTACATATCTGGAAAATAAAAGATAGGGAAGGAATTGATTGTTTGGGTTTCCAATCTATCTATTATAGCCATTCCTTGATGGAGTCCATCGTTGCCCAGTTTTATTTCTTTAGTTATTACTTGAGCTACATCTGGACACTACATTGCTCTAATACCTCTTTATATTTGTGATCATTCTATACATTCAAGTGTGAAGGCCATTCTTATTTTGTGTATAGCGGAAATGTGTTAATCTGTTTTTTTGTTGAAGGGGACATACTGAAGCAAATGGTAATAACACTTAATACTTGTATTTGCAAAAACATTGCTTCAATCTCTTTTGAGTGTAGATGCAATTTTTGGTGTTTATCTGTGAAATGTTATATAATATTTAGTTTGTTCCCCATGGGTCTAACCAGATGTGGTCCAGGTGTCTATCTTTGTTATGATGGTAGAGACCTTTACATATCTGGAAAATAAAAGATTTGGAAGGAATATCCATCCCTTGAAGGAGTCCATCGTTTCTCAGTACTATGTGTCTAGTTATTACTTGAGCTACATCTGGACACTACATCTCTCAACTCATCTTTATATTACTAGTCATTATATTCATTCAAGAATAAAGCCATTCTTTTTTTGCATACAGTGGAACCTGTGTTGTGAATCTGTTCTTTTTTAAGGGGATAGACATAGTGAAGCAAATGATAATGGCACTTAACATATTCATTTGACAATACTTTCCATGCTTCTATATCTCTGAATAAAGATGTATTTTTTGGTGTTTATTTGTGGAATATTATTTAATATTTAGCAGCCCCCATCCAATGATTCTTACCAGATGTAGTCAGGTGTCTACCTTTGCTATGATGGTAGGTACTGTTACATATCTGGAAAATAAAAGATAGGGAGGGAATTGATGGTTTGGGTTTCCGATCTATCTATTTGCCATCCCTTGTTGGAGTCCATCGTTGCCCAGTACTATTTGTTTAGTTATTACTTGAGCTACATCTGGACACTACATTGCTCCAATACCTCTTTATATTAGTGATCATTCTATACATGGAAGTGTGAAGGCCGATCTTATTTTTTGTACAGCGGAACGCTTGTGAATTTTTTTTTTGTTAAAGGGCTAGACATAGTGAAGCAAATGGTAATAACACTTAATATCTGCATTTGGAAATACATTGCTTCTATATCTTTTGAATATGTATGCACTTTTTGGTATATATCTTGCAAATATTATTTAATATTTTGCTGTCTGCTTCCATGAGTCTAACCAGATGTAGTCAGGTGTCTCTACCTTTGCTAAGATGGTAGGCACTGTTACATATCTGGAAAATAAAAGATAGGGAAGGAATTGATGGTTTGGGTTTCCATTCTATCTATTAGCCAACCCTTGATGGTGTTCATCGTTGCCCAGTACTATTTGTTTAGTTATTACTTGAGCTACATCTGGACACTACACTGCTCTTATACCTCTTTATATTAGTGATCATTATAGACATTCAAGTGTAAGGCCAATCTTATTTTTTGTACAGTGGAACACGTGTTAGATCTGTTTTCTTCTTAAATGGTTAGTCCTAATGAAGCAAATGGTAATAACACTTAATATCTGCATTTGTAAATGCAACGCTTCTATATCTTTTGATTATAGATGCAACGCTTCTATATTTAGCTGTTTGCTACCATGAGTATAACCAGATGTAGTCAGGTGTCTACCTTTTCTATGATGGTAGGTACTGTTACATTATCTGGAAAATTAAAGATAGGGAAGGAATTGATGGTTTGGGTTTCCATTCTATCTATTAGCCATCCCTTGACGGAGTCCATCGTTGCCCATTATTATTTGTTTAGTTATTATTTGAGCTACATCTGGACCCTACATCTCTGAAACATTTTTAATTGTTATGAACATAGTTATACATTCAATTATGAAGCCATTATTATTTCATTTATAGCTGTGAATTTGTTCTTTTATGTTTTTGAATTGTAGGGCAAATGATAAAAACAATTGCCTGATAATAACAATTGCCATATTGCATTTGGAAGTATACAATGTTTACAAAAGCCGTCACATTTCACTTTGGCGTTATAAAGCATGCTCAGATTTGTGCTTGCACTTCTCCATATCTATTATCAGAGGACAAAATTTGCTCTAGGAATGTTAGTTTCTTTTGAGTGATTGTTTGATTGGCATCTGCACCTTTGTTTTTCTCTGCAATTTTTATGTTATGTATCTAAATTATTTAGTGCTGACTGGCAAAGCCTCTAAGTGTTTGAATACACTGTCCTTTGTCTCAATCCTTTCTTGATTTTTGATATTTTATTCTTAATGATTGGTTTTTTCATTAGCTGAAGTGATCTGAATTTTGTTTTTGGACATGGAAAGATAGTGTTTGAATACCTTGTCTTTTGTCTCTATCCTTTCTTGATTTTCAACATTTTTCCCTTAATGATTGGTTTTCTGATTAGCTCAGCGGATCTTGATTTTAGAATTTTGTTTTTGGACATGGAAAGATATCAGCTAGTTTTCACTATGTAGAAGTGTTGTTATAGTTTTGTGATAAACGTTGGACTTCTTTTAATTTGAAAGGCTATACACATCCAACTGAAGGGGCTTTAAGTATCTGAAAATTTTAATTTCAGGTCGTTTCTTTATTGGACAGTATAAAATGGGACGACAAGGGCTTAGCAGTGTCTATAGCTTAAAATGTTGACACTGGAGCCATATTAATGCAAGGCTTCATCAACAGAGATGCACTTTTGTGACCGTCTCTTCTAGGAAAGCAACATTCTTCGGTTGATCTTGAGCAACATTATGGACAAAGGGAGAAACTTCCTACAATTTCATCAACATTCGTAACATCTTTGTTGATTGTGATCTTGATTCTGTATGTTCTAAGTAACTTTCTGAATGTCGTCTTCATTGTTTGCTTAATTTGTTTCGACTTAACTGCAAATTCTTCTTCAGATAATTTACCTTGGCAAACCTGATGGTCCTACCTGTCACACAGGGTCGGAGACTTGGTATTTCACATCTATAAGTGATCTGTTAAAGGGGAAAGAAGTAAAGAAACTCTTAATCTTTAACTAGTGTTTTGTCACAATCTTTTGAATCTACAATAGGACATGGTACTATTTTTCAAGTTCCATAAACTAACCTAGTCTGTTATGGCAGGTCAAAGAAAATAACGTGGCGCTGACAACTTTATATTCATTGGAGTCGACAATTTCCCTACGAGAATCAGAGTTAGCAGAGCAACACAAAAAGCCCTCATGGACAAAACGATTGTTACTTGATGAACTGTTGTGCTAAAAAATCCGGTAATAGTCTGTTTTACCTCAATGATAATATATCTCCCCCATAGAGAACAAAGAAAAAGTAAAAAGGACCTCGGATGTTGATCAAATATGCAAAATCTGGAAAAAAAATGTTGCATTTAACTGCTTAATGGTTAATTTAGCGTCTGAACTGACACATGAAGTAGTTTTGGACTAAACTGGATCAAATGATATAATATTAAGTAGTTTTGAGCCAGCTATATTCAGCATGACACATCATTTGCTGCCCTTAGTGCTCATTAGCATTATGTCTTTAGTTTTAGCAATGTTAATTTTATGTAAATACTGAATGTTGCAGGGAAGAAGCAGCCGAGTTATGCCGAACCTTGGAGGAGAAAGAGGATGGTTCACGAACTGCTTCGGAAATGGCAGATGTGATATACCAGGCCATGGTTTTGTTAAGGCGCAAAGATGTAGAGATAAAAAATGTTCTTCAAATTCTTCTCCAAAGATTTTCTCAGTCGGGTATAGAGGAGAAGCAAAACCGTGCTATAAAATAAAGCTAACCGCCTCCTATTGATCTCTCTAATTTTGGTCATCGGTGAAACTGTACAAGTTTTTCCAGTTTGTAGCTGTGAAAAGCAAAAGGTACTTGAATTTTTGTTTTGCCTGTGAATAATCGAATAAGAAACAAAAACTGTTGCAAGATACATTGCTACCCTACAATTGGTACAGTAGTGAAAGATACCATGGCACTAACCGGCCTCTCTAAATCCTCTTGTGCAGCCATGGACACACACAGTCGGGCCTCCAAAATTCCATCCAAGATTTTGAAGATGCCAGTAGTCAACCACTACCCTATGTAGCTTCTTAGCTAGATCCTACGCAAATGCTAATCCAACACTGCCAGCTGATGCAGACAATCCTAAAAAGCTCTCATCTCCGCGTTATAGTTGTCCATATTGAAACCACCAGCGAGCAACCAAGGGCCCTCCACTTGCTTCGTCAAAAAATTTCAATTGTAGATTCTACCGTGCAGTTAAAATCATACTATTGGTAAGAATTTTTATAATTTACACAAATTTTTATTTAGTTAGTAAGAATTCCGATTCTCCTAAAATTTTTATTCAGTCTTATATAAATTCTTATTATTTTTGGTAACTAAAAATTTATAGTGGTCCCATTCTAGTACAAATTTATGCGGGGGGTTTTTAGACTTTCCCTCAATTGTTGCATAATTGCGAATTTGCGATACACCTCCCAACACTGAATGGTTACTCGAATTTTCTTGCATATTCTGCCGCTTCGCTATAGTTTTTTTAGCAAACATTATTTTGTACCCTTGATTGCTTAATTTTATGTACTACATTTTTTTGATCAAAACATTTTATGTACTATATAATGTTTTAAGAGGACTATAATTTAGATTCAGGCCAAGACAAATTGTTGCATTCTTCTAGTATTTCTCAGTTTTACACAAATTTTATGGCATATGAGGGAGCCAAGTCATTTTAATTTAATTTTATTAGGAAATGGGACTATAATTTTATGGCATATATTATTAAATTTTAAGTTGAATATCGATTATTCCACTTAGGGTGGGCATTCAATCGGGCCTAGTCAAAGAGTTTTATTTTTTAACTCAAACTTTGTTTAAAATTTTTTTGAGTTAAGTTTATGAAATTTAATTCGAGTTGAGTTCGAGTTTCTATTAAATTTTTTTGTAAACATTTATAATGTTATAGTAGTAATTATGTCTAATTTAAATAGTTTTCTATAACCATGTACAATATATATATATATATTTTAAAATTGTGAGTTTTTAAAATTTTTATTTTATAACTCAACTTTATTTAATTTTTTTCGAGTTGAATTTATAAAATTATGAGAAGTCAAGACTAGTCGAATACTTTGCATCAAGTCAAATAATTTAACTTTTTTCAAATCGAGCTGAGTTTTGCCCACACTTAATATAACTGAGTTCTAAGAATTAATGATGCGAAAAAGATCTTAGTTGTACACATGCAATGACGTAAAAAAATTTAATAGCCCAATGATATAATTAAAGTATAAACTAAAGTGTATTTGGGTAAGCTACTGAAATGATATAATTTTAATAGCCCAATTTTGAAAATTTACCGTTATGGTCACTTACGTTTTCGTTTTTAAATATTTAGTCACTCGAGTGTTAATTACCTTTACACACTAACAGTGTGCTGACTTGGCACAGTAAAAAATAAATAAATTAACTAAATAGTCCCTAAACTTCACCCCTATTTTGATAACCGAAATAAAAATAATTTGCATAACTACACATTTAATTTTTTATATTTACAATTTTTTTTAATCTCTTCTCCCTTCCACCATTTTTCATATTCTTCTGAACTCTTTTTTGTAGCATTTATATGATGTGCATACATAAGATATTTTTATTTGGAGATGTGTAAAGAATCTGTTTATGGTTTCCAGATTTGCTGGCTAAGTTTCCACCAACTTCGGTTAAGATGAAGCAACCATTTTGCATGTAACTCTGGGATTCGTCTCCCGAACTGTCAAAAAATTGTTTAAGGTGCTTGTTAAGCTTAAAGTTCGTTAATATTGTTCTTCATTCAATATTTTTGCAGCATGTTATGAGTGTCGGTCCTTTATTTTTCTTAACTGTGTTGCTTATCTATTGTTTGAATTTCTTTTGCAGGTTTTTCGTTTCTATATTGTACCATATACTTTGAAGTTCTTAACTTGGCTTATATTTATTTTCTCCTTTCTTTGTTCTTCTATATATATATATATATATATATATATATATATATATATATATATATATATATATATATATATATATATATATATATATATATATCAGGATTCCTTGTTACTTGAGAAAATTCACATTTCCCTTCACAAGCTTCATTTATATGTCCAAGCGGAGTTGAGTGGTGCACTTTTTCCTCAGTTTAGCTTGTCTTGCAAGTTTCCTGTTCTTCTTCAATCGGTGAGTGATGATCATGCAGGTTTGTATTGTACATGTCCGTTTGCATGCTTACAATGGTTTTTCTTGTGTGGGATATCTTCCTCTGATTTGTTTTAATAATGCGCCATATTACTTTGGCAATCTGTTTACATAGGCAAGCCTTGAACATCATTTTTAGATTTCTTCCTATTGACATACATAAAGTTATTTATAATCCTTTTGAAAAGTGTTTCAAAGTGTTAGACCAAAAAATAAGTTTGGATTCAGTAGTTATTTCACTAGAAAATCAGCTTCCGTTGCAAGCTTCAAGGTATCCTGAAGGTGCCACTCCTGGTTGTGAGTGAGATGAACGCTTGCACTACTATAAACTTGGTAGCTTTAGAAAGTTGCCCAGATTTCATCAATAATTCTTCTGTCAAGGCTTACATACGCTTCATTACTTCTCTCATTCAAACACCACAAGACGTTAGGGAGTTTCGAGTTCGAGGCGTTCTTCAAAATTACTTAGGCAATGACGAATAAGTGGTTGATCTTTTACGAGTTGGCAGGGACTGATACCGAAACTTAGGAATTACGATCATATATTGAGGGACATCGAGAGGTAGTGCAGCTCAAGGTTCATAAGGATCTACACCGATTATATTGGTGCAAATTAGAGTTTGTTTTTCTAGTCATTGGGCTTGTAGCTCTTCAGACTTATTATTGAATTAGATGAAGAATATAAAAAATAATAGTTAATATAAAAAATAAAAAATTATAAATATAAAAGACTAAATATATAATTATACAAATTATTTTTATTTCAGTAGTCAAAATAAAAGTAAAGTAATAGTTCACGGACTAAATAATTTATCCTCCTTTTTACTATGTCATGTTAGCACACTTGACAATTAACATTTGATCAAATGTTTAAAAACTGTAAAGACCACATCGGCAAATTTTTAAAATCGGTGACCAAAAGTGTACATAAAATAAAAATAAATGATCATTCCAGCAGTTTACCCATTATATTTTACCCTAATAATAATGGGTAAAACTTTGATATACTGTGTAAAATTAATTTTACACAAGCCTGTGTTTTTACCTTATAAAACACATTCTAAATTCCTAATACCCTAAATTCTAAACACTAATCTTAAATTTTAAACCCTACAACTTAAACCCCTAAACTAAACCCCTAACCCTTAAATTTAAAAAGCACGTGTAAACGTTTGTTTACACGAACTATGTATCAAATTTTTTCTCAATAATAAGTGCCTTAAACATAATGTATCTAAATTGTTTGAAAGCAATAGTCTCATTGAATTTCATGGGGAATTTCGAGTTGAAAAACTTTCATGCGTATTTTTTTAAGTCACCTTGTAAGTTCAAAACAGAAATTTATGCCCCCAAAAAAAAAAAAAAAAAAAAGGTATCCTATCGAACAAACTTTAATCAAACAACTTTTCTTTTCAATGAACAATGTGAACGGGTGTCAACTGGTTCATACCAGTATCCAATCTCATACATCAAAAACATAAAGCACACTAGGAGCAGCAACCATAACTAACCATCTCAATTTTCCCTTAAAACTATTAGATCAACAGAGATCCGTAATGCAACATGTAATGCAACAATTCGCTAGACTTCTCGTCTCAAAGTGAAATGCAACACAACAGGATATGAGGCCCATAACAATTTGCTTAACCTGTCGAGGCACAACAGTTCAACATTACCCAAGATATCAACAAGAGTTCGTGAAAACCAAACGCAATAACTTGGCATCTTAAAAATAATAATAATAATAACAAATACTCGTATTAATCAACTGCATTCATCAAATGGCATGAAGTTCTAATCTAAACTATATATTTCTTCAACAACGTTAACTCAGATTAAAAGGATCCCACCATCAGAGACAGATTAACCTTAATCACTCTGATTTTCTGTTAGAATACTGAACTTCAGTATTGGTATTGACAATCAAAATCTAATTCTCCTTTTCTTATCGTTTCTCAGTGATTTGTTATGTCTACGAGAGAATACAGTGACAAAAAAAACTTCAGACAGTAGAAACAAACAACGTCTGGACACTGGATCCTTACCTCTACGATCAAAATCTTTTTAAGCACTACTGCTTTTAGGAAGATCTGTGACTTTTCCTACTGCAACGGTTTTTCCTGCAGACAGGACACACAATTCATGTGACTCACAGCCACAAAGACTGATAATTTATCCACAATTGGAAGGAAATAACAAAAAGGACTTCTGTTACCTTCTGTGCGAAGAGTGAACCTCCCAAGTTGTGGAAAATCTGAGAACTTCTCAATGCAAATCATGCTGTTAACCTAAGCACAAGAAAATGGTATTTTTATCAAGCCCAAAACTAACCGAGATCAATTCAGCCAATATCTTCCGTCCTAAACTTTTTTTTATTCAATCAGTTAAAATCTGACAGGTGTAGCCCTACTGATTGGAGTTTCCAGCCCCTCTCTACGAAAAACATAACATATAAATAAAGAACATGCATTACATGTACACGGCAGAGAATATAGAACCCTATTATTAGGTTGCAAGTTCAATCTAGTTGGAAATATTTACACTAGCCACCTCTTTCTAATTAATCAAAGCATTTCCCCATAGCTGGAACCCCGAAATGAGAGCTGATTGTGGTCTATCATAATCATTAGTTATTATTACTAATGCTATCCTACTACTTGTTCTACCCTTACAGAAAAGACAATAGAACTAGGAAACAAGTGCTTTCCGGCTGTTTCTCGCTAGTTCAATCTGACAGTTCATTCAGTTTCATTTCAAAAAATGTAGAGAACAACGCCACCAAAAAAGAAAAGAAAAGATGTTTAAACTAAGCAAATCAAATGGGAGCACAAACAAAATATCTATTTGGTATATTCAAAATAAAGTAAGAGTATGAACCTGAACACGACAAACAACAACAGCACCATTCTTCACAAAAAGAACTTTCTTTTTCATGGGTTTCCTTGTCTTGGGATCAATTTGCTGTAGTAGCTCGACTATCTCACATTCTTCAACAACAGAATGAATGTGCAGGACAGCCTTATAGCCAGCTGTAAAAATAGCCTAAACAGTAACAACATTTACAAGACAGATATATTACATTCAGTCATATGCTCAGAAAGCGTCAAGTTTATAAAATAAGGACAATAAGAAGTGGCGCCCATGCATACATTGTCAAGTAATTCAAGGATCTGAAGCTGGGCTGTAAATTCAGTGACAGCCGATATTGGTTTTACTGCATGAAGAAAAAACACATATTACAACCTAAAACTAACAAAAATAGAACACTGCAATTTTAATATAAAAACAATCAATTAAGACGAGAGAAAGGGTTAGTACAATTTATCACATAACTCCATTTAAGCAAAACTTACCAACACTTGACAAGACAAAACCTTCCACTATGTCCTCTTCTTCAATCCCAGATAATCTAACCCGTAGATTTTCACCGGGTCCTGCACGCCTAACCTTATTTTCATCACAATATACAGCTAGAACTTTCACTTGAGCCTGCAATCCATGCATAAAAGCCTCATAGCCCATAAATTGAAAAACAACATTATGATAAAAGGCTGAAAAGATCAAGCACCTTGTTTGGCATAACTAATAAGGAATCACCCTCACAAACGCTCCCAGATTCTACCTTTCCCATAACAACAGTCCCCATGTCTTTGAATTTGTCAATTATAGGCATCCTATGGAGTCAATAGCAAATCATCAGATACATCATAAAATAAGATAAGAAAGAAATTGGTCATGCATGCTACTGTTAGACGGCAGGACACCAGGAACTATAACCAAACATAAAAGTTGCGTGTGCAGTGAATCCTGCCATGGAAGATGGTTAATGGTTAATAGGTCACCTACCTGAATGGACCTTTTGGATCTCTGAGAGGAACTTCAATAGAATCGAGGGCTTCAAATAGGCAAGGACCATTCCACCAAGGACATGTACTCTTATCTACTCTTGTTTTCATGTTAGTGCCAACAAGACCAGATATTGGTAGGAACAGGACATCTGCAAGATCAAACAAGAGCAAGCAATGAATTATAATTGGTTGTAAAACAAAAATTACATGCTAAGCAAACCAAGCAAGTCTCTAACATAGGAACATAAGCTTCAATAACATAAAAAATGCTATCTTAATCCGATCCTATTAAAAGTTACACAAGGAGAAAAGTAAGACACATCAACACTTAAATATCAAGAACTAAGGGACAGGAAGCCTAATTAGACATAAGTTCACATTACAGCAGCAGAATAGACTAGCTTAACGCAAAGAAAAAGTAATCAATGTTACACAAGTTTTCAGCCACAAAGAAGTATCCTAAACAAACTAACGGCAATTATTTACTTTTATTCCACAGTTTCAGCTCTAAAATAATATATTAGAAACATCTGTTGCATAGCCAAACATCCAAATTAAAACTACATAATATAAAGAATATCTGAATAGCTAAACATGTGTCAAAACTGCAATAGGTAAAAATTACTTTTGGAAGAAAGTAGAAAACAAGTACAGTTGCATTAGAAAGCATAAGCATATTACAAAAATACAAGGGATTTGTTAGCTTCTCTATTTCCTTCCCAGAGTAAGTACTTCAAAATCTCACTATAACATATATAAACTGGTTCTACAACCTTGAAAATATCACCAAGAAAAAAATGCAACTTGCAAGTTATTCAACAACGGTTCCAATACCTTTCTTCACATTGTAGCCAGACGACCTCAGAAAAGGTGTCATCTTTGACTCAATTTCATCGTACCTGTGGAAGAAGACATCCATCAGTAATATTAACAAATAAACACATAATAGAAAATGCACACTAAGGACAGCACAAAAGCTCAGACTTGTTACAAAAGCCAGTCAAAATACCTTTCTTTAGACCAGTTGACAGTATGATCATCCATCTTGTTAACTACTACAAGTAGCTTAGTCACACCCAAGGTCTTTGCCAGCTGGACATGTTCACGGGTCTGCCCACCCCTCTCGTATCCAGTTTCAAATTCCCCTTTACGTGCAGAAATCACCTAATTGAGAAACAAAAAGGGAAGTTAGAAATCCAAAATCTGCATCATACCATATAAGCAGTTAATGGAAAGACACAGGATGTGACTTACGAGAACACCAACATCAGCTTGAGATGCCCCACTGATCATATTTGGGACATAACTCTTGTGACCCTAAATAGTCAATCGAAACCTTATTTAGTTTTAATAAACAAAATTTCGTCAAAATCTGAGTTCAAAATGAAAACAATATGGCCAAAAAACAATGACTGTTCAGTTACATTCTTGGTCAGATACAAGCACATTAATTATAGTTAGACAATACCCTAAGGCATACCTAATGAATAGTACTATGATATGGAAATGTTTAGTTTTTTATTTGCTATCACTTTTTCTATTACTTAAGAGCAGCAGCATAGTGCAAGATGGCGTTCTAAAGGAACTTTATAAGACAAATTTGTGGTGCACTATTAAAGTGATCCTGCAATTATAATCATTATGTAATATGATTTCTAATAAGGCATTTGTGATGTACTATTGAAGTGATCCTGTAATTTTAATCATTATGTAATGTAATTTATAATATCAAATGAGCATTTGAAGAGCAACATGGGTGCAAAAGTAAAGCAATCCAGCTAAATTACAAATCAGGACCCAGAAAAATCTCAATCTACAAAATAAAATGGTAAAACAAATGAGATATATCAACGTATCCTACAAGTAATGATGCGAGCACCAAAGCCCAACCAAATATTTAACAAGATAAGATATATTAAACAGTTTATTTTAGAGGCAATTCCCTTACTGGTGCATCCAAAATAGTAAATCTAGTAGTCTCAGTTTCAAAGCGTGCTCTTCCAACTTCAACAGTTTTACCCTGCAATTAACATGTCCAAATTTAATGAATTCCCAGAGTAAGAACTATAGTCTAGCTAATAACGAATAAATGTCAACAGTACTAACATAAATATAACAGGAATTAACTAAACTTTCTCAAAGTTTGTAACAACATCTCTCTATTATACACTACCTTAACCCTCTCCTCTTCATTAGTGTCCATAATATATGCCATATACCTAACACATGGAAAGTAGTTAAGTCAGATAAGGCAGTAGCTGAAGATCCCCAGTCTGTAAGAGAGAGGGAGAGAAAGAACAATCTTAACATCAATAGAATGAAATTTCCTATTGAGAAAGCCGCAAGGCAATGCGAAATCATTTTAAGTTCTCGAAAGATGCAGATTGCAAAATGGATCAATAACAAAAAGAACCAACATTCTAAACCACACATGAATGTTCGGGAGGAAGAAAATAAAATATGATCAGAACTACCTAACAAGAAGCCAATAACATTTCAAACAGTACATCTTGAGTACACTTCGACATGGCTTAGATGGAGGAAAAGAGTGTAATAGTTTGTGTTCTCTTCTCCATCCAAAATTACATTTTTTAGCTGGAAGGGCAGCTAATACAATGCCTCCTGCCAATGGATGCTAGTGCATCTAGTTACTCATTCGAGTCATGGGTTAAATCCTAGTAATACCATGATTGGATTAGATTGAACCTTAGCTTGGAATTCTTAACAACTTGGTCAGTTATTACTCCACAATTTCAAACCAGCTAATGCAAATGTAAATCACGTCTCTTAAGTCTCACCATTCACTTTTTTTCATGCATATTAACTAACACAAGCAAAACAGTTACTGAGTAGTTTTATTGCAGCTAGGTACAATAAAACCTTTGAAACAAGGTATAGAAAGCCTAAATTCCAGCATGTGCATGCTCATCAGAAAAAAATACAAAAGGGAATATACTGATTCACTAATCAATATCATGGTTATAAACCAAACTTAAAACTCACCAGCTTTCTCTGCTTTTATCCTTGGCTTCTTTCTCATACTTCTGGATTGTACGGTCATCAACCTGACCACTGAGGAAGAGTATCTGGCCTCCAGTTGTTGACTTACCAGCATCTAAGAATCAAATAAATGAAAGTCAAACATAAAACAGAGATAATTTATTTAGATTCTGAATTTCTGAATAAAAAGCTACATGTTTCAGTAAAAAAAATATTGATTACCAGCAGTCTTTGATAAAGTTTTTTTTTTTTTTCTATAAAGAAGCTTAAGAAGACATGGGGAACTAATTAATAGTGACTAGGCACTGATTCCACATCCTTTGAGCAAGGTTGTTCGAATTTTCTCATTTCCAACATTGAAATCCATTAAGCATTTTCTTCCTTTTAATCCACCATTCAATCATCTAGACAGGGTGGAATTCTATTTACCCTAGTTCAACCTTAATTCCTAACAGTATGTCCCGAAAATAATTAAATGTATAACTGCTTTCACAGCATTCATGCATGTGGCTCAATTGACTAAGCTCAATAAAACACATAATCAATAAGGGGTTGGAGATGTTAAAAGTACAAAACTACAAATTTAAACTGTTTCCCAGGTTAGCATAAGCAGTTCAAACTGGACATAAATATGTATGCATGCCAACTTTCACATGAGCAAAGCCATATAGCAAGAATACCCACCAACATGACCAATAAAGACAACACTCAAATGGCGCTTCTTTTCTGATTCCATTTCATCTGATGCTTCTGCATCCTCCAGAGCAGCTACTTCCTTGTCTTTCACTGCACAACAAAATTGAAAATGAGAACAAGAAAATGAAAATTGGAATATTAAAGTTACAGACACAGTACAGATAAGCATGGGAAGGCAGAGAAAAGGGAATGAAGAAACCTTTTGGCTCAGCCTGGACTGACTGAGGTTTAGTATCAACCTCATCCTTCGTGCCTGAAACCAACAATAAAAAAGAACATTTTTTCTTTCAAAATGAAACTATGCTGGCAAACAAAAGTTCATTATGAATAGAAAAAACATGCATCATTTTAGAGCAATTAGCATCTAAGCTGCACCAGCTTAGGTACCTAAATTGGAAAAATAGGTAAATACCAACTATACAATCACCAGCAGCCCATTGTCCCTCAATTCTTGAATGCATTTGATTACAGGAGATGATGCATAGTTTTAAATGTAAAAGATTGATAAAAACTATGCCTAACATATACGAAGTCTAAGACCAAATCCTAAGTCAATGCATTGTGGCCGAAGTAAACATGAAACCAAATTCAAATCAGCATTGCAATTCACAAAATGCCAGTGTGCATGCAGCAACATATATTCCATAACCCATGTACGACACAAGAAAACACAACACCTAGAGATAGCATATCAATTTTGCACGCAACAATAGGAGAGTCGTCCATGATTTAAATCTAAAAATTTCCAGTAAAACCTTATAATACAGCTTAATTCCTAATTTTTCATGTGATCTCAAAGTAACAGTACATCAATGAAAATTAATTTGTATAAAAACTCTCAAATCCGGTTTTGGAGAAAGCAAAAACTGTAATTAAACCAAGTTTACAAAATATATGAAGATTGGAATGAAATTTCACAGTGACAATCTCTCCTCTAATTATCTTCCTCTCCAACACCTTCATTAACATAAGAATATTAGCACGGCATTAATACAAAGATCAACAACACTACCAACCTTCATCCTCCACTTTATCTGACATTTCAACTTCCTCCACCTTATCTGTCATTTCAACTTCTTCCGGTTTTGCATCTTCAGGGTTGACGGTACCATTATCATCTTCTGTTAAGATTCAATAATAGAACTCAAAAAGAAGAAGAAAAGATATCAAAAACAAAAGGGAAAGCCAAAACATCAAGAGAATACTACCAGCAGAGTCGAGCTGCAATGCACGGATCTCGGCCTCAATATCTACAAATTAGACAAGGAAGAGAGAGAGAGAGAGAAATTTTGAACACGTTAATTCCAGAATTATCAATATTCACCACTGAAGCACACAAAGGTGCTAAAGCGAGTTAAAATTAAAAAAAAACGATAAATGCAATTACAAACAAATTTCTATGATTTATAGCCTATTCAACTAATAGGAACTTTAGTTAATCAAATTAACTTAAATTCAGTTCGTATTCTGAAATCCTAATATCTCAACGGAATTAAAAACATGTATATAATTAAGTGAAGCTCTCGGATAAACAGATTAAAAATGAAACAATCAGTGAGTAAATCAATCAGATCCGGGATTAAGGAAAACGAAAACAATCGATATGATTGTAAGAGTAAAGAGAGAAGAGGAAATGAAAAATCCAGAAAGAAGAACACTGACAGACTTACCCATGGGTGCCGAGAGTAAAGGACTCTATGTATGAAGTAATCTATGCTAGGGTTTTGCGGCAAAAGGAAACGAGAGATGGAGGCGCTAGTTGCGAGAGGTGCTCTTTTTCTAGCGTAAAAAATAAAATTAATTTGGGTGTTTGGTTATATATGTGAAGTTATTCTTCTGGCGTTTTATCGTGGCATGGATGGTATCATCAACCCCAATTACCCCTTTCGATTAGATTTTAGGGTAAACTACATCGGTTGCCACTAAATTATTTGGAGATACTTATTTTAACTATCGAACTAGACAACTCATCAATTAAATCTTTAAATTTACTAAATAGACATATTTTAACAACCGCCGTTAAAAAATTAATGGAGGGATGACATGACAGTTAACGAAAATTTATAAAATTACACATTTACCATGTTATTTAACTATTATATTTATTTGATCTTAATTTTATTTAATTAAATAAATTTAATCAACCAATAAAATGACACCCAATTAGATAAATTTACTTAAAATTTATTTTATTTAATATATTTTCCCTCAAACTAGGTGGTGATATGTGTCATCGACCGGTTAAAGGAAAAATAAAGAAGAATAGAAGAATGGCTTTAGGGTGGATCAAACGTAGGTCCAATGGGTGTTATACTCGCGCCTTTACCACCCGCACTAACCTACTCTTAAATCTTAATAATATATATTGCATTCTTTTATATACATATCTTATAATACAGTAAATGTTAGGGAAAAAGAAATAAATATAGTTAAAATGAGACTTGAACTTAGATCACTTGGGATGTATAAAATTACACAAACCACCAAATCAAATCAAATAATTAATTAAAATGGAAACATTTTAAATATTTTAAAGTAGTTATTAAAGCAAGATTAAAAATAAAAATAGATTTTTTATTTTTATTTTTCAATTAAAAGTAATTATTAAATATTTGATTTAATTTAAATATAAAAATTATTAAATATTTGA
The DNA here is from genome assembly GCA_019671005.1 of Hibiscus mutabilis. Taxonomy (NCBI): domain Eukaryota; kingdom Viridiplantae; phylum Streptophyta; class Magnoliopsida; order Malvales; family Malvaceae; genus Hibiscus; species Hibiscus mutabilis. Next base: position 68,464,985 of record CM033714.1, on the reverse strand, counting down.
TTTAAAAGAAAAGAAAAGAAATTTAAAAAATATTCGAATATTTTAAACAATTTGAATAAAAAAACATTTTATCCTTTACTTTTATCTCTTAATTCACTATAGTTGTCTTAAATTTTATACATTTGAAAAAATACAAAATAATATAAGAAGTCATAAAACAGTAGCTTTCAAATAAATTCAAAAAATAAAAATGAAAATGAAAAAAATTGAATTCTATCATGTATCTTAAAACACTTTCCCACGTTTTACCGTAATCCCCATTTTGTTATCATTACCGTTAAATTTTTTTTCCAGCCAATCAAATCTCGCCACATCATTTTTTTATTGACTAAATCAATTCGCATGATTTTAATTAAAGGATAAATGACATGTCACGTCTATCGGGTTTATTTCTTATTAAAGTCACCGAAAAATCTATTTTTACCCAAAATTGACCCATATTTATTTCTAATTTTTATAATTTAATTAAGTATTTGTTAGTATTAATAATATTATTTTATTTAAATGTTAATATTTAATATAAATAAATTAAATAAATTATATTTTTAGGAAAAATCGAACGGATTTTGCTAAATTCAAAATGTATTTTTCAGCAAAATTTGAATTTTACTCGAATCATATTCTAATTGTATTCGAATTATTAATTCGAATTTTGTAATATTCGAAATATATTTTTTGAGTAAATTTCAAATTATATTTGAATCATATTCGTATTATCTTCTAATTATGTTCGTATTATATTCGAATCATATTCAAATTATATTCAAATCGTATTCTAATCATGTTCGTATTATATTCGAATCATATTCAAATTATATTCGAATCATATTTTAATTGTATGCAAATTATTAATACGAACTTTGCTATATTCGAAATATAATTTTTTAGCAAAATTCAAATTATATTACAATCTATTGGAATCATGTTCATATTATATTCGAATCATATTCTAATTATATTTGAATCATATTCGTATTATATTAAAATCATGTTCGAATTATATTCGAATCATATTCCAATTATATTCAAATTAATAATTCAAAATTTGCTAAAAAAGATATAATTTGAATTACATTTTTCTAAAAAATATAATTCGAATTTTGCTAAAAACGAATATAATTCAAATTTAGCAAAATTTGAATTAATAATTCTAATATAATTGAAATATGATTCGAATATGATTTAAATATAATTCAAATTTCGTTCAAAAATATAATTCAGATATAAGTGAAATATGATTCGAATTTTGTTCAAAAAATATAATTCAAATTCAACAAAATTTGAATATAATTGGGATATGATTCAAATTCAAATTTTTCTAAAAATATAATTCAAAATTTGCTCAAAAAAAAATAATTTGAATAAGTAATTATTGGTATCAATTTTAAGTAATTTAATTTATCTAAAAAAGTACTAATTTAATATTAAAATATTTAATTTAATTTATTTTTATTAAATATTAACATTTAAATAAAATAATATTATTAATAATAACAACTATTAGACTTAATTATAAAAAAATAGAAACAAATAGAGGTTAATTTTAGGTAAAAATAGATTTTCAGTGACTAAATTGAACAAAAAATAAACCTGACAGACTTGATATGTCATTTATCCTTTAATTAAAACCAGGCGGATTAACTTAGTCAATGAGAAGATGATGTGGCGAGATTTGATTGGTTGTAATTTTTTTTAACGGTAATAGTAGCGAAATGAGGCAAAATAAGTAATGACAAAACATTTAGAGAAAAAAATAAGTAAAACATAATTTAGAAAATAAATTGAGAAAATAAGTAAAGTTTAAGGAGAAAATGTTTTAAGCCGGAATCTAGTAGAACTAATTTGATAAAGTTTTGAAGAAAAAAATGGATAACTAATTGATCAGGCCCGCTTAAGGCTCGCAAGCCCAACCAACAATACAATAGAAGTGCCGAACCACGAACGTGGTGGTAGGTCAGGTACTCGGGTCATTGGTCATCGTGGTTAGTGTCAATCCTTTGGTAGGTGAACTTTTGATCCTTCAACTTAACAAATTAACTCGGAAGAAAGAAACCAACACAACCCAGACTCATTTGCTTGAGAATTCAAAGAAAAAAGAGAGTAAAAGAAATCAGCATGGGTATTTACTCGGCGGTGATGGAGGCGGTAACAGAGGTGACGGGGCTATCCCTGACGGCGTTCTTCACAATCCTCGCAATGATGGTGGTTGTCTACAATATAGTGAGCGGCATGTTTTTGGGTCCCGAAGATTTTCGTGAAAAGCCACAAAAGGAGCCGATTCAGCTGGGATATATTACGGAATCGGAGTTAAGAGCGTACGATGGTTCCGACCCTCAAAAGCCTCTACTGATTGCCATCAAAGGCCAGATCTACGACGTCTCTTCCTCCAAGTAATAAACATTTTTATATATTTCTTTTTTCTCATCGGAATCGATTGAATTTATTTAGATGATCAAGCTTTTATAAATGGGTTCTTGTTTGTTTAAGTGGAATGATGATTGGAAAGAATATGAAACATTGACTTGATTTTTGGGTAATCTATACTAAATACTACCGAACTTAATTAAAAATGGATATTATTTTAACATTGAATTTTAGTTTATACTTTAATTAAATCATTGGGCTGTTAAAATCTGTCAACCTAACAAACTGACTGTTTTATGGCCATGGAGCCGGGGAAGGACCTACCCGATACTAAACTTTAAAGTTTAATGGTATTTGATGTATTATAGTTTGTCATTGATTTTAAGTTTCGGTTTATGATTTTTCAGGATGTTTTATGGGCGTGGAGGGGCTTATTCGATGTTTACCGGGAGGGATGCAAGTAGGGCATTGGCGATGTTGTCGTTTAAACCTGAAGACCTGACGGGGAACCTTGAAGGATTGAGTGCCGAGGAGCTTGGTGTGTTGGAGGACTGGGAATGTAAGTTCATTGAAAAGTATCCCGTTGTTGGTCGGGTTGTTCCGGCACCAAAATCCTCTGAAAATAGAGATGGAGTTCACATTCAAGACAATGATAGAAACGGACAAGAACAACAGGTCGGATGATAATTTGAGTTCAAGCTCAAAAACATGTTTTGTTATAGCAATTTGTGGTAATGGTTTCCGGTTCCTATAATTTTGTATAGAACATAGTATTTGCATGAGGTATAAATTAGGTGACACTTCGTATATTCCCACGCAAGTAAATATTTGTGATTTCTGAAATTCTGTACTTGCATCAAACTATATTTGTCAGCAACGGACAAAATCAAGCTGAAAATGTCTTGCAAGTAATCTCATAATCTATCTTTTAGAGTTGAGCTTTCCTCAAAGTAGAGCACAACATAATGCATTCTGAAAATTAGACGAAGACTTGCAGAAGTTGTGTGCACAAGGAGGTGTAACCGGGAGATTTATAACTTGCCGACAGATTAGGCAACCGAACTCACTGGTCGACATGATGAAACTTGCCTTACGGCTCGAACAGGATAACCCTTTTTGCAACTTACTCGCAAAGCTCCATCCATCTTCTTAAGCTTTTGATCAAATGACTGTTATAAATGCCACTAAGATCTCTACCACTGCTGCCATCAACACTCATAAAAACAAAGAATCGTCAAATAACTGCATGAGTAAATGCCCATAGATAAGTTGGCTTATATCACAAATAAATACTTAAAGTATATTATTTTTTTAACTAAATATTTAGAGTATTTTTTGTCAAAATAAATATTTAAAATATATTTTTCTTATCAAAATAAATATTTAAACTATTTTAGTCAAAATAAATAACTAAAGTATATAAATATATTTGTCTAAATTTCTAAAAGTTGACATATAATATTAATAAAAAAATTAAAAATTAATATATTTTAAATATCGATAATGTCATAATGATATATGGGCAGCAAAAGTGGATTGGCAAGTTCTTTCAAATGTTATCATTAGATTTTTACATATTTTATTATTTTATTATTTGTTTATACTACTATTATTATTACTTATATTAGTATTATATTATTATTATCAAAAACCCAAAAAAATGAAAAAGAGTCCATTTAAATAAAAGAAAGTCTACTTTAATTAAATAAAAGTCCAAGATACGTTGGTGGCCCAATTGACTCAAAAATAAAAAAAAATCCTAGCTGACACTTATTATTCTCCATGTGTAGCCTTATTCTAGCCGTAGGATCTGGACAAGATCCAACGGTCGAGGATGATCAAGGAACGGCTCACACTCCCCTCCACCTGCGTGTGAATCACGTGTCCGCACACCCAGCAGCCGAGTCCATTCGGCGCGTGCCGCCGTCTGCATCGTCTCGCCGTTCGTTCAACCCTCTGGCTATCTTTGCGACGACGTTGCCCGCTCGACCACCCTGCGACTGTGCCACCGCTTCCTCGCTGCGCGCATCCACCCCTCACCGCACAACCATGACTCCTCAACATATCATAATAAAAAAGGAAAAGAGGGCCGATCGAAGCAAATCGAATAAAAAGAAAAAACAATCAGTGCAAATTTGGACCCAGAATAAAAAGGAAAAGGCATCCAAATCAGACTCAATATGATAAGAAAATCAACATGATTTAGGGGTTCATTCATTGTATTTTATGGTATGAAAATACCTATATAAACCGGTGCATTCTTATTGTAATAGAGGCACGATATTCGCTACAAATTATACACCGAATTTCTGGAAATACAAAGCTTGAAGTATATTTTTGAGGTATTTTTTTTTATTTTTATTGCAATTTTATATTCGAGTATTATTTTATAAAAAGAAAAAACTACCGTCGTTGTCTGGAGCCCGAGACCACATCTCCGATGATGGTTGCATCCGCTAGAATACTTTTTCTAAAAAATAAAGTTGGGATTCGATTTTTTTTTTTTTTTGTGATTTGAAAGTTTTTTTTAGATTTTCGGGTGATTTTTAAGATGGATTTGAATTTAAAAATAAAAAGAGATTCGAAAAATGGGTTCTTGAAAACTTTCGCGGTCGAAAGGCGGCAGCCAGCACCAGTGAATGACGGTCAACACAGTGAGGGAGTTCACCAGTTCTTCAAATGAAGAATCCAGATAAACACTTGGGAGAAAATAGAGAGGGTTGTTTTGATTCAAAAATTTTAAAGAAAAAATTATAAAAAGTGTTTATAAAAGTGGGATTTATATTCACATGTTTTAAAATAAAATGGACAAATCACCTTCATTAAATCTCTCCACCTCGCCACAAGCTGCCTGCTTTTCCATTCTTTTTCAATTTGATCACTGTTTTCTCAAAACTTAGCCCTTAATTTCATTCTTCATTTCAATTTGGCCATCGTCCATGATTTTATTTTTTCAAGATTTCTTTTTTTAAAAAAACAATAAACCGACTCGTACACTAAATATTGACCCAATTCGAAAAAGATATATTTTTTTAAAAATAATCGTGCTTGTACTTTTTCTCTCATTTAATTACTTTACCATATTCATCTAATTCTATGCTATCTATTTTTCCTTTATGTTTTGTTTAATATCTTTCTTAATGTTTTCTTAATGTTTGTTTCTTTGATGCCATGTATTAATTTCGGAATATTTATTTTACAACGCGCTGTCTCACCAAAAGGGGTAACAAGTTAGCGTCAGAATTCTTGGTGGTAATTGTTGTTTATTTCTCGGATAATGAGGCCGTTAAAATGAATTCATATTCATAGATGGACAATAAATTAAATCTCACATGAACTTGCAAATTCTGACATGAAGGCGACTTGTGATTGGCTAGGTACTAATTTTGGGCATTGTTGGAGTGCTCATCCTTCTCCATACGTAACCGACTCTCGAACTTATTTTTATGTTTTTACAGACCAAAATTATTGTTTTAGTAAAATAAAAATATTTTATTAAAATGACCTGTTTTAAGTGATCTAATCACACCTTTTTAAAAAATTAGTGGCAACTTCGTTACTTTATTTATTATATAAAAAGGTCGAGCTAAAAATAGTTGCCACACTAAGGCCTCAAAATAGCAAATAGTAACTATTTTACGTCATAAATTGCAGTATAAGAATGACATTAAATATTGGAATGTTTGAAAAGGCAAAGGAAATGTACATGCAGGCCTCCTAGAACATCCTGACGAGTTTTTAATTTGAAATTCAGCTTTCATTTTAAATTCATTTTTATAAAAATAAAAATAAAAATTTGTTGTTGTAAATAAAATAACAAAGAATAACAAACAAGAATAAAAGAATAAAGAGATGAGAGAAAGAGGGAGATTTGTATTATTCTCAATATTGACATGAGTGTAGAATGCCTTAATCAAATCATCTATTTATAGGCATAAGAAATACATAATACTCTAATTAATGGAGATAATATTCCTAATGATAAAGTAAATCAAATCTTCTAGATAAAGTACTTATCATGATAGACATCCACATAGATAAATATTCATAACACTCCTTCTTGGATGTCTATGAAGATAATGAGCCTCGTTAAAACCTTACTAAGATAAAAACCCAGTGGGAAAAAAATTCTTTAGTGAAGGAAAAAGAGTACACACATCTTTGATACGCATAACATGTTGCCTCATTAAAAACCTTATCAGGAAAACTCATTGGGACAAAACCTCGGTTAAGGGAAAAAGAGTGCAATGCATATTTATTCCCCCTCATGAAAACATCACATAAGATCTTTGAATCTTCATAATTCAATCTTGAACACTATTTTTCTAAAGATTTGGAGTAATAGGTTCCATTTTGTTATCTTTGATGTATCCATCTTTCGATTGAGATATACATCTTGCATTATCTTTGCACAAGATAGCTTTGCATCATATCTTGTGAAAGTAAATCACATATCTTCTAGATATGTTGGGTCAATTGTCTTAGCCAAACACATTTTTGGCTTGCCTCATGCATAATAATTATTTCTACAAGATTTGAGGAGGCATCAACGAATGTTTGAAGATCCAGAGGTAATGATCTTGTATATCCATGAATATTTCTTGACCAAATAATATATGGTTCTTCAAAACCAAGAAAAGATATAATTATCTTTATTCACATCCAACAATCTTACAATTATTAGGATACTCAATGGATATGCTTTATTCATATTGAATCTCGTTAAGATTCTTTCAGCATGTGTCCATTAATAGACAAAAAAATGCATATTTAAGTACTCGATCTTTAGTTCGAGACAAAACCCCATCTCAAGATTCTTTTTCTCGAATACTTTCATTAAATACTTTGAAAGCTCTTCATGAGTTTTCAATTTGAAGCTCTTCAGGAGTTCTAATGAAATTCAGTTTATCATAATGAATCTTGATCCAAAACTCCTTTATAAAATATATAAGGAAATCTGATCATTCTTATACTATTTCCTCAATTAGTACCCACTAAGGCGATTACACCAAATGGGCCAAAATATTCAATGAGACATGTCTAAATAAATTTTCTTGGAAATTTCCAAATGCTTCTAACATTTTAAATCCTTCAAGGATAAATAGGGATCCACAAAATAATTAGACGCATATAAAATATTCCACAACTGCCAAAGTAATTGCATCCACCATGAAGTAATTAAAATTCTTCATAAATCATAATTCAAGTCGTATTTACGACTACTTATTTGTGCCTCACTTGCATTACACCTTTAGGTGTTTGGACTGTTGGTCCAAATACTTCTCTTTTAGAAGTTCAAAGCGTATTTCTACATTGGTCAATTCAATATCTATACTTTTGAATATATTTCTATACATTATCCTCATTTTGTTTCTTTACTTCTATAGAAACATTGTTTGAAAAATCGTTGTCGACAACTTTTCTATTTCGGTTCTATTCTCGTAGTGACATAACTCATCGAGATCTCTTCAAGATTTCAATCTTTATTTCAGGTACCTGAAACTCTTCAAGAGTTTTATTATTAGTTATGTCTTGAGTCTCTTTAGGAGCACCCGCCTCCAATATATGACCATCTCATACTACTTTCCATTTACGAGAATTTTGATCATTGGAACCAATTTCAACTATCATCGTCCAGGCGTGATTTACATCTATTCGCTCTAACATGTAATTCAAATTTAGATCATTTTCAGCTGGTATATGAGACTTGATTACTCTCATTAGGTCAGTAAATATGTCTGACAGTTGACATACAATAACTTGAATTATCTTATGAACTTTTAGTTCATATTCAAGGATCTAAATAATGATAATTCATTTCCTTATTTATCCAGCTAATTATTCTCTCCCCCTGATGTTGAGAAAAAAATCATCACATAAATGACTCTCATTTAAGAATTTAAACATAAAAAGAGACTCGTACTCAATATATATTCTCAACCCTTTTTATTTACCCATTTTGTGTGTTGTGGTGGAGCAATACAACAATATATCGCACATTCAAAAAATTATAAAATGGGAAATGTATGGCTTCTGACCAAAAACCAATCATAATGGGAAGTTTATTATAACTCGTTGGCTTGATGCGTATAAGTTCTGCTATATGGAAATACCATATAAATAATTTTGTTCTCATAGTTTAGCTATTAAAGAGAAGGCATCCAATTAAAATTTTGCTAAACCGTATTTTTCATAATCAATAGGCTTTGTAACAATCGATATAGCCTAAAATATAAACCCACTAGCTTTTGTAAGACGAATAGTCTAACTGCATAATCTGAATTCTTTTACAATCAATCTCACAAACTTTTGGTTGTAAGTTGATAAAACAATGTAGATGCATCTACTAAAATCATATAAAACTTTCCACATTTGTAGATAAATGAGCCATATTTTATTCAGATATGCAAGACATGCAGTCTCAACTTTAGTACAAGAACTTCAAGTTCTTTTGATCAGTGGGATCTTAATCATTTCCTTTGAGAACAAGCAACACAAGAACTTCGTGTTATTTTAGTAAGTGGAATTTAATCAATTCCTTTGAGAACATGCACTATAAGAACTTCATGTTCTTTTAATAAATGTGCATATAAATCCCAATAGCTTTTACATCATTATTGATCAAGATGGTCTAACTGATCATGCCAACTATATATACATGTGTATATATCTCTGAATTTGTAAACTTCTTGTTTACCATAACATGCGATTCAATCTCACTTGTACATGTGTGGTACAAATTTTGAAATACAAGTTTCTTTGAAATTTGATAATACATTGTCCACCAATTTTTTTTCCTTTGAATAGGAATATATTTAGCTCTCTCGGAGCTTTTAACGAAAATAATTATTTTGGTAGCAATATATAACTCTTCTAGAGCTTTCAACTGACTTTTGGCTACCAGAACTTATATCCAGATTGGCTTATTTCAAATGCCAATTGATAACATATGTTATCTATAATTCCCGAAGGATTATTTTTGCGAACTCATATTGTTCTTCTTAAAAATTTCCACTTCTAGTGGTGACGATATTATTACCATCAACGGTAATTATTACAATATTCACAATTCTGCACTTTTCATAATGTGCTTTCTCTCAAGAACTTATTGCTCTTCTAGAGCATCAATATTTTCAGTACTTTGAGATATAACACTCACATTTTCCCTTGCATTTAAATGAAAATATATATCTTATGCTTCTGCTAATAAGCATAAATCGTCACCATAAATTGTATTTGACAAGTAATCATGTTAAACAAAATAAATAAATATCATAATATACAAATATAAATATAAATATAAAACATAAATAATTAATGTGTAAAGTAAATAAACATAAAGCAAAATAAATAAAAAGATAAATAATTTTCTTCAAGGTTATGAGAATAATTAGAAGATGATTTATTCCCTTCGAGGGTTATAAGGAAATCAACAACGTCAAAATGAGTTGGACCAACAATGTCCAAATAAGTTAGACCAATATCAACTTCGTCATTTTTCGCAAACAAAATTTGCTTCTATTTCATTTCCTTTATCAATCAATGATTGTTGATTTTTTCAGTGTACGACAAGTACAAGACCAATGGTTTATGACATCGCATTGGTAATAAAAATGATTTTACTTAGAAAGATCTTTATCACTCTTGTCATCCTTATAACCCCACTACCGGCGGGTAGAAGTATTCTTAAAATGACCATATTTTCCATGTCTATATTCATAGCATCAATCGTGACCACAACTATTAATGTGATCTTTATTCTTTCCATAATATAATCTCACATTCACTTCAGGGAATGGAGTAGAGCCAGCGAGCCTTTAAAATCTTTCACGATATTGTGTCTGAGGACAAAATTGTTTGTCGTGAAAAGTGGAGTGTATTTTTATTAACATATCCTCATCACAGAGAACAAAGATTTAATCCTCGTACGCGGCATTGTTAAACCAATTCACAAGGTCCTTTAAAAACCTCCTTTGAGACCAGTAGCCTCGTAGAACGAGATGTCCAGCCAATATATTTAGATTATATCGAAGTTATGTCACTAACCGAATAATGATTTACCATGTTTGCATTCACTTTAGGGAATAAAACAGATCCAATAATCGCATGGAATAAACATCATGCTTGCATTCACTTCAGGGAATGCCTCCCATAAAACCTTTTGGATCAATACAAATTTTCGTAACTTGAACTTGGGAGAAGTCAATAGTCGAGTTTTTCAACACATGAGAATTATTGCTTTCGAGCAAATATAGACTTTATAACTGTCTTCTTGTAGATTCAAAATCACTGTGATTTATCGCACTTTAAAATCATAGTTTAAGGGAAAAAATAGATTTTACCGATAATGATTTTCCTCTCGAGAACAATGGAGACATAGCAAATGCCCTAGATAGCTTCTCATAATCCCTTTATATCATGTCTCTTTCCAGGTCATTTAAATGCATGTAAAAATCAAAACACGATTAAAACACAAAATCTCATCAAATAAATATTAAGTAGCAAAACAAATAACCACAAACTTTCGATCATTACTGTTAAGCAAACTAACACAAAAAATACATAAACACGTGAGATTTATGGTTCCTTGGCAACAAATTCCATTACCACAATTTTCCTTATATATAAGAAAAATAATTAAAAATAAAAACTTACCTCTTAAAAGTACTCAATTTAACAATTGTTACTTTTAAAGAGATGAAATCATGGGTTGGGTTTAAGTCATAGCAAAATCAGCGATGGGTCCTGCGAGTCGAATTAATGGTTCCTCGGAGCCATTTGGATGCAACAACTGATTTGTCGAGTCAAGCATTCTCCAAAAATGGATGCCTTGGTATTAAAGGTCAGAAGCTATGTCTTTAGATTCAAAAGTAGCACCAGTATGTTTAGGCCATGGTGGATGCCTTCAATATCCATGACTTGCTTAAACCAAAATTATGACGTCGCCTTAGTAACATCCTTCCACGTTTAAACAACAATAATATATTTGCTTATTAATGGTTAAAAGAAATTAGATTGCTACAAAATAAGACATTAGTATTGACTAGAAAAAGAAATCAAATAAAATTAATTGTACTTAGCTGTGTTGTGGTATATAACTGCTACTTTAAAAGTAAATTTGTTCTGATTGATGTAATCTTTGGAATGGACATCGCTTGACAAGAACCACGATAATTGAGTGAGATCACGCTGATAACGTGTTGTGAATAAAATAACGAAGAACAACGAACAAGAATAAAAGAACAAAGAGATGATAGAAAGAGGGAGATTTGTATTATTCTCAATATTGACATGAGTGTAGAATGCCTTAATCAAATCATCTATTTATAGACATAAGAAATACATAATATATTGAACTCTAATTAATGGAGATAATATTCCTAATGGTAAAGTAAATCAAATCTTCTAGATAAAGTACTTATCATGATAGTCATCCACATAGATAAATATTCATAACAGTCATTCAATTAATATATGGTAACACATATTTTTTTTCTTTTTAAAAGTAATAATTAGTGATTTAGTTAAAGTTTTGTGATAAACTAGTCACTTAATTAGGCTTAGTACAAATATGTTATTTTTCTTATAAAATTGCCACTCTAGTCATTTAATTAAAAATTTCCAAAAATCAAATCACTCTGACGTTAAAATTAATATACACAACTTGGTGTACTAACAATTTTAGTCCTCAAAACATATACATTCGATTAATTTGGTCTTAATTCAAAATAATTCAATACAACCCTTCATATTTAAAATTTCCATTAGTGAAATGACTAAGTCTACTAACGAGCGACATTAAGGTCATAATAGGTATGTTCAATAAGTCTTGTTAGTTTGTTCAGTAGTGAAGCGATTGTGTTTGCCAAGATATCACAACCGTAAATTATTTAGTTTAGGGACAATATCATGAAAAGCAACAAGTGGTCGGACGGTTTGTCATGAAGGCACACTATTAAATTTTTAAATATGAAAGGTAATTTCATTGATTTATTTTTGGATTTGTTAAAACTAATAAAGTATAACTCAATTGTATAAAGAATTCCCATCTTTCATTCATCATTTAATTTATAATGTGTCATTTATATATACATCATATCTTAACTAACTAACTAACTAACTAACTAACTAACTAACTAACTAACTAACTAATAGCTTTCAACTAATAACTAACAAATAGAACTAATGCTAAGTTCCTAACTTTCACACTCCCTCTCAAGTTGGGTACCACAAGTGTTTTTAATACCCAACTTGGAAACAAGATAGCAATGTTGCTGACATCCTAAAGCTTTAGTCATGATATATGCCAACTGTTCATGTGTAAAAATATGTTCTATTTGTATTAATCTTTTTTAAATCTTCTCTCGCACAAAATGGCAATCAATTTCTATGTGTTTTGTTCTTTCATGAAAAACTGGGTTAGCTGTTATCTGGAGTGTTGCCTTGCTATCACAATACAACTTCACAGGTCTCAAATCCTGTATGCCGAGTTCTTCAAGCAACCATCTCAGTCACACTATCTCGGATGACACAACTGCCATAGCCATGTACTCTGCATCTGCTGAGGATCTTGCTACTACATTCTACTTCTTTGATTTCCATGAAACCAAAGAATCTCCAAGCTTAATACAAAAATCTGTAATAATTTTTTTGATCATTGGGCATGTTGCCCAACCTGAATCACAATAAGCTGTAACTTGACAAACATATGTAGCTATTAACAAAATCCCTTGCCCAGGCTCTTTTTTGATATACCTAACCACCCTTAATGCTACATCTAAGTGAGATTGTTTTGGTTGCTGCATAAACTAACTGAGAAAATTCACTGCATATGTGATATCTGGTCTAGTGTAAGTCAAATAAACCAGCCTACCGATAAGCCTTTGATATACTGATTTATCCTTTATCAAATCATCTTCAATGTTCAGTTGCACTACTTTATCATACTCTTGAGTAGTCAACATTTGATTATGTTCTAAAGGAGTTGAAGCTAACTTTGCATTCTTCAGTCCAATATCTCTGATGAACTCTGGTGCATATTTCCCTTGACTTAATAGAATCCATTCCTCTGATCTTAATACTTCAATTCCCAAAAATTGTTAAGATGATCAATTGATAGAGTGTGGCGAATAGGAGAGTGAATTGGAGATTTAAAAAATGAAGAAAAACAAATCGAAAGATAAAAAATTGAGACACAAGAGATTTATAGTGGTTCAACCTTTCAACAAGATTTACATCCACTAACTTAGCTTCCCATTAAGGATATTCCCAAATTCACTAAGAATTTCCCCCATTTTTCTAGGCTCAAGAGGAAACCTTTACACAATCAAAGCTTCAACCCCAAAGCTTTGATAAAACTCTCTTTTACAAGAAAAGAAATAGAAAATTGAGAAATCCTCTCAAAGGTAAATGTTTGCCCAATTACAAAGCTCACTCAAATCTAAGACTTGAAACAAAAGATTACCGATATGCACTCTCAATTGGTTACAAGATTTGACTCTAATATGCTCAAAGAATTCATTCATTTCTAACTGTTTGGGTTGTTGAGATCATCAATATAGCCACTGGGCTGCTTTTTTCTCGTAATAAATGATGTCTGCCAACCCTGGGTATCAGTATGCGGGCTACCGTATCGGTACCTTCCAAAAGAGGATATAGCCATTGTACAAAGGGGTATCGATACGTGAAAGGCCGTATCGATACGAAGAGTTGATTCTAAAAAGGCGTACCGGTACGGTCCGTATTGTATGAGTACTGGTCTTGCTTATTGGAATCTTGATAACTTGTGTAGCAAAAATCGTATCGATACGCCTATAAGAGTATCGATACGCTATATCTGATTTTCAAAGTTATGGTTTCAATAAACTGATAAGGCAATGGTCGAATATTAAATGCAAAAGAACTGGAAAATCTAAACACTCCGTATCGGCACGCATAAAGCCGTACCGATACTCAAAGCAAAATTTGTTCCCATGTTGAATGGTGTACCGATACGACTCTACGTGTATTGGTACCCAATAGACATTAATTATAAAACATTTCCAATAGCAAAAATCCGTACCGATATGAGCTTGTGTGTATCGATATGCCTGGATCAAATTTGGCTATTTGAGTATAAAAACACTTAAAAAATATTCAGGGTTTTAGTTTTTGTCTTAGAAACAATTTGAAGTTCGAATCATTTTCATTTTGTGAGACTTTTTGAGTACTTAAAAATTTATCCAATTTTACAAATTGGTCATTGAAATCCTTGTTATATCAAAATCAAATATTAGTTTTACAATCTCCCCCTTTTTTGATATAACAAAACCAAAGTAAATTTTTAAGTCTTTTGAAAAATACTGCCCCTTTCTTTAAGGCTAAAAGATAGTTTATATTGAAAAGTTTTTGAAAAATTTAATCTCAATTCTTCTCCCCTTTTTGTTAGATCAAAATCAATAGGGTAAATATATGCAAGATATAAAGCAATAAATAACTCCAAGCATAATTAAACAACATAAATATTATAAATTCAAAGCATTGTTCAAAACAACATAATAATCCAACTTAAACAAAAATAAAATCCAAAGCAAATAACATTAAGTCATAGGAATTCAAATAAAGAACATAGGTGCATTAAACTTAAAACCTAATATGATATGATATGATATGCAAAAGCCTAAGGAGCATCCTCTTCTTCATCTTCCTCATGATAATCACTAAGAGCATGACCACACCATTCTCCATGAAACGTGGTAAGGGTCATGTCCATAGAAGCTTGACGATTCTCCATGGAGGTAACTCTAGCTTCTAAAGAATTGAAACGAGTATCCAAAGAAGCAAAGCTAGAATCCAACCTCGCATCCAAAGTGGCAAACTTCCCATCAAGATAGGCCATGAGAGCATCAAGGGAAGGTTGAGCAACCTGAGCTGCTGGATCCGCCTGAACATTCTCTACGAGATCGGGTTGTGCATCACGAGGGAAACCCGCAATAGGAAATCCATTCTCCATTGTAGATGGTGAACTTTGTACGCCAAAGAGAGTGATCATCAATAAGGTCCGTGAGAGGCAAAGCAAGATCATAAGAGCAATCAATATCAAGCTTGTGGAACATATAGCTCAAGACAGTGCCATAGGTGAAAGAGGTGACATGGGAGGTGTAGAAGTTTTGGACAAGATATACTAATTCAGCACACATAATTTGGGCTAGATTTGGACGTACGCCCTCACGAAAACAATGGAGCCAAAAATCATCAACTTAATGAATCGTGGACCATTTACCATCAGATGGCCGAAACCACCAAGTGATGAGAAAGTGAAAGAAATGCTCATGGGTATCTAATACGGTTATAGAGCCATTATAGAGTTGAGGGAAACCATTTTCATCATCTAAACCCGTATCATCCATCCCCAAAAGATCGGCTATAATTTTAGAATCAAGACGAAAAGTTTTTCCCATAAGGTAAGACTCGAGTGCAATAACCTCTATTTTCTCTTGATTGTAAGCACACTAGGCATTAAAGTAAAAGATAAGGACAAAGTTTTTATAAAGAATGCCAGGTATACTTAAAAAAGGCATGAACTTCCAATCCCTTAGTAAATCAAGATAACAAAAATTAAATTTATCGAAAGTCATAAAAGGGTATGGAAACAACACGTTCACGACGGATTTTGAAGTTTTGAAAATGTTTAAAACGATCCAAAGTATTTGGATTTCCCAGTTCATTAAAACATTGATGATAAATTTGGTTAAGGTTTGGTCATGTACCATTATTTTCGGGATTGGGTTCGGTAGGATTAGGATTGGAGGAGCTAGATGTGATCTCCTTTCTTGCTCTTTTCTTAGGACCCATAGTAAAAGATCTGAAAAACAATTTTAAACCACAAAAATAATGTATGCATAAACATCACATTCAATCCAATAAATCAATCCAATGATCAAGATATTGAAAAAAATATATTTTGTATAGTTTAAAAATCATATACAAGTATAAGAAAAAATTTGGTGAAAATAAAATTGAAAAATAGTAAAGAAAAATATACGAGTATAATTTTATATATGAACCAATTTTTTTTTAGTTTTGAAAGATTTTTTTAAAATATTTGAAAACAATTTTATATACATACTATTATATATTCTAAGTACAAACAATATGCAAGTATGATGGAAATTGAAATTTTAAAGAAAAAGAGTTTATACCTTAAATGTGGATTATGGATGAATGAAGAGATGATTGTGCACAATGCTTGATGAGATTGCTTGGATTTGATGTTGAACACAAAAGCCCCAAAACATTCTTGATGTTTTGTGAGAAAAACAAAGGAATTAAAAGGTTTAAATATGTGAAAATCGTCTAGGGTTTTTGATGAAAAGAGTTGGGTTAGATTTAAATTAGGAAATCTCCTTTAAAGACTCATTTAAAGCCCGCGACCATGCGTACCGATACGTAATATACGCGTACCTAAACTACGTACAAGTACATGTTTTAATCGTATCGATCCCTAAACCGTACCAGTGCAGGTTCACATATACCAAAATGCTGCCCCTAATACCCGTATCGATACATGATAACCTGTATCAATACCCCTTGACTAAAAATGACATTTTTGACTGCAAGGGACCCAAATATTCTAACTTAATCGAATCGATATGCATTTAAATGATATGAGATCATCATGAATGGACAAAAACTGATGTATACTCCTCTAACAACATGAATAGACGCATATAGGAGAAAAATCACACAAGCATTGAAATCAACCAAATTCATGCATAATTTAAACATCAAAAAGACTCTAAGGTTCAAAAAAGGCAAGTAAGCCCTAACTCTCTCCTAAGAGACAAAAAATCCTCTTTGTCTAAAGGTTTGGTAAAGATATCCACTAATTGGTTCAAGGTGTCTACATTTCTAGAACTACATCATTTTTCAAGACATGATCTCTAATGAAATGATGTCTTATCTCTATGTGTTTGGTTCTAGAGTGTTGGATGAGATTCTTAGTGAGACAAATGACACTAGTATTGTCACACTTTAGAGGGATGATACCTACATCAATTGTATAATCTAAGAGTTGTTGCTTCATCCAAAAGACTTAAGCACAACAACTTCTGGCTGAAATGTATTTTGCCTCGGTGGTAGATAATGCTACACGATTTTGCTTCTTAGAAAACCATGATATGAGCATACTACCTAAGAGTTAAGATGTACCACAGGTACTTTTTCTATCTATCTTACAACCTCTATAATTCACATCTAAATAAGCATGCAAACTAAAGGAAGAGTCTCTAGGATACCAAAGACCTAAATAAGGACTGTCTCTAAGGTATTTAAAGATTCTCTTAACGGCTTGTAGGTGTGATTCTCTAGGATTAGCTTGAAATCTAGCATACAAGCAAACACTAAACATGATATACGGTCTACTTGCGGTAAGATAAAGCAAGGATCCTGTCATTGATCTATAAAGCTTTAAATCAACACACTTACCTCCTTCATCTTTGTCAAGCTTTGTAGAAGAGCTCATTGGTGTGGCTTGAGGTTTCACATTCTCCAAGCCAAACTTCTTGAGCATGTCTTTGATGTACTTAGCTTGATTGATGAAGATGACATCCTTCCTTTGTTTGATTTGGAGCCCTAAGAAGAATGAGAGTCCCCCATCATGCTCATTTCAAACTCACCTTGCATCAACTTAGTAAAATCTTGGCAAAGCAATTCATTAGTGGAACCAAATATAATATCATCAACATAAGTTTGTACTACTAAGATGTCTTTGTCTTTTCTTTTAATAAAAAGTGTAGTATCCCCATTTCTTTTGTCAAAACCATTTTCAATCAAAAAATTTAATAGTCTTTCATACCAAGCTCTAGGAGCTTGCTTCAAACCGTATAAGCTTTTGAAAGTTTAAAAACATGTTTTGGGTATTTTGGATCTTCAAAATCGGTTGGTTGTTCTATATACACTTCTTCATTTATAAAACCAGTTTCGAAAAGCACATTTCAAATCCATTTGAAAAAACTTAAATTCATGATAACAAGTAAATGCAAGCAACATCCTAATAGCTTCCATTCTATCTACGGGTGCATATGTTTCATCAAAATCGATTCCTTCTTCTTGAGTGTAACCGTGAGCAACAAGTTTAGCTTTGTTTCTTACTATGTTACTACTCTCATCTAGTTTGTTTCTAAATCCCATTTAGTTTCTATGGTAGATTTATTACTAGTCCTATCAAGTAATGTCCATACTTTTCTTCTCTCAAATTGATTTAACTCTTCTTGTATAGCCAATATCCAATAATCATCATTTAATGCTTCATTGGCATTTTTAGGCTCAATACATGAGATAAATGCAACATAATTACATGTATTTCTAAGAGAAGATCTAGTGGTTACCCCTTTGGATGGATCACCCAAAATCTCACCACCTTTGACATAGTTGAATTCCCTTGGGTAGGTGACCTCTTTTTCCTCTAGAGTCATGTCTTTCAAGGCTTCTAGAGGTGGATCTTGTGATTCTTCTTTTGATGGAATTTAATCTACCTTTGTTTATTGTCCTCCATCATCATTGGCAAAAAAAATCCCCACATCATCATCATCATCACAAGAATCCTTCATTGAAATGAGGTTATCATCGAAAACCACATGTATAGACTCTTCAACTAATAAAGTTCTTTTGTTAAATATACGATATGGTTTAGAGTTTAAAGAATAACTTAGAAAATAACTTCATCACTTTTAGCATCAAATTCGCCTAAATTGTCTTTTCCATTGTTTAAAACAAAATATTTACAACCAAATGGATGAAAATAGCTAATGTTAAGCTTTTTATTTTTGAAAAGTTCATAAGGTGTTATCATTAAAATATGCCTAATCATTACTCATTTGACAATGTAGCAAGCCGTATTAGTGGCTTCCGCCCAAAAATACTTAGCAAATTATTTTCACAAAGCATGGTTATAGCCATTTCCTCTAAAGTTTGAATTTTCCTCTCAACAACCCCATTTTGTTTGGGTGTTCAAGGAGCGGAAAAATTATGGCTTATACCAGTTGAGTTACAAAACTGTTCAAAACCTAGATTTTAAAATTTCGTTCCACGATCACTCATAATGTGAGAAATATAGTGACCAACATTGTTTTGATTAACTTTTGAAAATGTGATGAATTTTTTTTAAAGCTTCATCCTTGGAACTTTAAAAGAGAACCCAAGTAAATCTAGAGTAGTCATCGACTAAAGCAGATGCATATGATTTTCCACCCAAACTCATTGTTCTAATAGGGCAAAAAAAGATCCATGCAGATCAATTGTAAAACTCTTTTATGTTTACCTTTTGCACAAGCATCACAAATTTTATCATATGAAAACTTTAATTTTGGCAAACCTTTTACAAGATCATTTGAAATCAAATTTTCCAAAACACTCATGCTTGTCTGCCCTAGTTTTCTATGCCATAACCATGAATCATGCTCATCTTTTGCAACAAAACATGCATTGGAAATATGAATATCATCTAAATGCACCATGTAAATGTTTCCTATACGATAACCAATAATTAAAATTTTGTTAGTTTCAATGTTGATAATTTTGCAACCATTTAAATCAAAAAACACATTGAAACCTTTATCACAAAGTTGGCTTATGCTCAAAAGATTATAGTTAAGACCGTTGGCATATAAAACATTATCAATAAGGATAGAAGAGTGATTACCAATGGAACCAATTCCTTCATTGTAGCCTTTGGAGTTGTCACCAAATGTCACTAATCATCTACTCTTTGGTTTTAGCTCCAAGAATCGAATTTTGTCACCAGTCATGTGTCTCGAGCATCCACTATCAAGGTACCATGAATTTTCACTTGAAGCTTTGGCCTTGTAGCAATGCTCCCCTACAAACAAAGAATTACGGCTTGATTTTTGGTACCCAAATATTTTTGGGTTCATGAGTATTAGCTCCCAAAATCTTGGTTCCCTTGGAAATCCAAGAAGCAATAACACTAAAGTCATTATAAGTGACAAGTTCCTTAGGAATCCAAACTCTCCTAATCCTTTTACCATATGAAGGCCTTTGAAAGCCTCTTTGTTTGTATCCCCCAAAGTTTCTTTTCACATAGTTGGGTTTTAAAGAATTTCCCTTTTCAAAACTAGATTTCTTAATTTTGTTCAAAGAAGCTTTGAGATCACCAACTTCTTTTTTGTAATCATCATGAAATTTAGAAAAAAGGTTGTTTAAATATTTATTTTTCTTTTCAAAATCATTTTGTTTTGCTTGTAAATCAAAAACCTTCTTCAGAAGTTCCAAGTTGGTTTTAGATAAGGAATCGTTTTGGTTTTTCAAATTTGAAATTGTTTTCTTATTTTTCAAAAGAAGATAAGTTTAAGGTTACTTTTGGATCACCAACTCATCGTATACATATAGCAACTCATCGTAAGCTTCTTGAAGCTCATCAAATGTAAAATCAAAAGTAGATAAGTTTGAGGTTACTTTTGGATAATCTTCTAGTGCCACGAGAAAGATTGACCACTTATTGCTCCTCTTCATCGGATGATTCCTCATCACTCCAAGTAGCAACATGAGCCTTGAGCTTCTTTTTCTTCCTGAAGCTTCTCTTCTTTAGTTGGGGACACTCAGACTTGATGTGCCTTGGTTTCTTGCACTCATAACAAACTATTGGATCATTCTCTTCTTCTTTGTTATTTTTCTTGAAATACCCTATTCGATGGAACTTTCTTCCCCGGTTGGATTTCATGAAACGAGTGAACCTTTTGGCTAGCATAACCAATTATTCATCACTAGAACCATTCTCATATTGTGAAACTTTGAGAATAATATCTATATTCTTCTTCTCTACTTCTTTCGTCTCTACCTACTTTTCTTCTCTCTTTTTCTCTTCATTTCTTTATTATCTCATGAGTGAGAAGAGGCCCCATAGGAGCATTGAGCTTTAAGGTCTTGAGATCCTTGGCTTCTATGATGGGGATTCTCTTCCCATCCCATAATTCGGGAAGAGAGTAGATGGGCTTCTGAACAAGCTTTTATTTTGGAATGACTTCTTTAAAACCCTAAAGCCCATTGACGATTTATCACATCCCAAAAACTAGCCTAGTCGGAATCAGGTACCGGTGATCAAAATTTTCGAATTTGATGTGTAAGATATCGTAATGGATGACCATTATACCCCTCTTTTGTAATGAAATCTCAATTTGGTCCTATTTGAGTGAATGAACTTCATTGTATGAAATTTGAAGCCCAAAATGCAAATTCCAAGCTAGGCGTATCGATACGGTCCAACTGCCAATAACTAACTTACCCATTTAGTATATGCGTATCGATATGACCACGAGTGTATCGATACGGGTCCCCTATTTCAAATCTATTTGAAGTCTAATTTTAAAGAAATTGAAGTAGGGTGCTGACCCACCTTCTTGCTTGACATTCTCACGTGGGTTGAATAAAAAAAAGGAGCTGGATAGTTGTCAATTATCTAAGTCATGGAAAAAGTCATGAAGTGATTGAACCATTAAAATAATCTTTCCCTAGCCAAGGGGAAAGCTTTCTATTGGCTCAATTTGAGGTGGGGAAATTAATTTAGGAGTTTTAAAATGCCTTAAATGATTAAGGAGATGTATTCTTCTCTATCCTTGAAACCCCAAAAAATTAAACTCACTTTTGTTATCGAAAGAAGCACACACCACCATCATTGTCTTCAACCTCCAAGCTAAGAAAGCACCTCAGTTTGTCCTTCATCCTCTACTTGATTTCAATACACCATTTGAAAGCCTCTAACTAGGTGAGTAAAGCCCCTCAATCGATTTGGTGATTCTAATGTTTGTTGGAGTTTAATTCTGAAGTTAGGTTTTCTCGGTTCAAGTAGGGACCTTGGAATTAGGAGGTTGATTTTGTTAATTCAATGTTGTCTTGGAGCTTTGGTAAGCTTAAAATACAATTCTGAATCCTTAAATTGAATTCTAATTCAACCCCTAACTTTGTGCTACCTCAAGAAGTGGAGAAAGATTCCTTATCATCTCTAAAGGAAACTAGGCACATCAAAATTTTGATTCGAGAGCCTCGTAATCAAGGTGAGTGTAGTCTTGTCAAGGGATAGGCTCGGTGCCATCCTATTGCATTATTGTGGTTTGCTATGCATTGTGTCAAAGTTCAAGTAGAGTAATCGGCTATAAATTCGAATGGTAAGGTTGGGTAAGCCCTTGTGTTATTTTGATATGGATATGGGTATACATGTGACATATGATCCGATATAAATGAACTATGAAAAATGATATGTTGAAATATGAACAAATATGTTCTATTATGTGAAATTGATATGGCTAAGTGATGATTCGATGTATACATGAACGATGATATGTTATGGAGCTACGAATGACTTTCGTTTCCGATATGTTATGGCCTAGGGGCACAAGGGTAAGAAAATACATTAATATATGTGAAACCTGGACATTTGTGAGTTTTGGATGCAATTGGCATGCCATAGGATTATTTGAGCTCATATAAGTAAGTGTGGACTATGGTCTGGGGCTATGGCCTATATATGAGGGAAATAAGGATGGATTGTGTAAGTGACTTATCCGGAGCTACGGCTCAAGGCTACAACCCATTTTTTGATATATGTGTTGGTGTAAAGAAGAATCTGCGTATCCATTTGTTACATTGTCCACGAGAATTAATACGTGTTTAATTATGCTATGTTTATGTGACAATATGATAAACGATCCCAAACATTATGCCTATTCATGTTACCATGCTATTCTTGATGATAGATTGCCATGCATGTCATGTTATTCTGTTATGCTTGTTATGACTACCTCACTAGGCTATATAAGCCTAACATGTGTGTGTCTCATGCATCTTTCAGGATCTTGAGATCTCCCGAGCTCGATAGTGTAATCTCTAGTTGTAAGTCACTTCTGTAAGATATATGTATGTTTACTTTCGTTTCTGAACTCCTAGTAAGGTGGTGTAAGGTTTAGACGTGTTAAAATGACCTATTTTGATATGTTTGTATAAGTATAAAATAGCCTAAGTGATGTATGTGTAATATGGTATATTTTGAGGTTGGTAACCGAGCTAAAATGAACTTAAATGCACTAATGGGTAAAATCTTAGTAAATGGATTTGAAATGCTCCAAAAATTGACATGTGATTAGAAATGCTTTTTTTAAGATTGATGGTAAAGTTTGGTAAAATTTGAATAACGTTTGGTTGGGTAAATCAAATAAAAACTAGTAAAAATCTATCATTACAAGTCATGGATTATTGATACGAGTGATGGCGTATCGATACAACGAGGCATAAAATGACTCAATAGAACAGGGCATATCGATACGGATTGGGCGTATTAGTACGGATTTTGGTCACTGGAATCTGGATGGGAAAAAGGTACCGATACGGACATAGAGCGTATCGGTACGGGGTCAACGCGTATCGATATTGGACTAGATGTATCGGTACGAGTTTGACGTCCTTCGAATTTGGAAATATAAAATTAGGCTTAGCGTATTGATACGGTCCTTAGTGTATCGATACAGTGTTAGTTAATTCTGTTATAATGAATACAAATGAGTTTTAGGTAGTTTGCAATTTGGTCACTAATAACTATCCGGTCTAATTAAGAAGGTTAACGGTATCTGGTAGTAATGGAACTTCACAGATTTATAATTGGTATGTTTAATTACAAGTTGGTAATAAAGAATCTGGATTAGGGTTGCTAATTTGTAAAGTTTACATTTTAGTCCCTAAGTTGAAAAAGGGTTAAAATTGACCTTAATTCTTATAAGACTAGTAACAATAGGCTTGATAAGCCTTGAGAATGACTAACAAAATATTCCGAACAAGTACCGAATTCCAATTTCGTCTTCTGATCTCCGAATAAGTTTTCAATAACACTTTTGACTTAGTTCTCTACTAGACTGGGAATGGGTGATATAGTTGTGGTATCAGAGCCTAGGTTTAGTCGATTCTAGGACTAAACTGAAGCCCGTTACGAGCCCGTATGTACTTATTCCACCTAGGAGTTATTTGTATATGTTATCTGTGACTTGTAGTTTACACGATTCAATCTTTTTTGTATGATTATATCTAAATATATTTGAGCCTACTGATAGACGCGCTAATGATGAACCAAATCTCGGCTCATCCTCTACTCAAGGGGATAATGGGGATAATTTGAGGGCAGAATTTAGGCTCGAACGAGTGGGGCAAAATGATCTACCTCATCCTTCATCAATACCCCCGGCTCAGCAGAAGTATTTGTTGTCGATGGCCGACATGATCAAGCAAGTGGTTATGTCTCTCCGACAAGAACCGCTCTCTCAGCCTGCTGAAGCATCTCAATCTACTTTGAGAGCCCCTATTGATAAACTCAAACAGTATCTGGTTTACACATTCACCGGCCAAGACCTGAATAAGCAAATAAAGTGCCCCGAAGAATATAAACTCCAGGGCTCCATAGCGTTAATTGCTGAGGAGGCCTAGAGTTGATGGAATACTGTAACACTCACCATGCCTGAACACAAAATTACGTGGGATTTCTTCTTTCAGGAGTTCCGGAAGAAGTATATCAGTGACCATTACATCACTGAGAGGCGTACGAAGTTCCTCCATCTGAGGCAAGAAGAAAGGCCCGTAGAGTAGTATATCCAGGATTTCTGCAAGTATGCAAGATATGGTGCTGAGATTATACGCACGGAGAAAGAAAAATGCCAGATGTTTGTTGATGGCCTCTGTGATGAACTGCATCCTCTTTTTACTGTTTTGAGTTAGAAGACTTCCAAACTTTGGTTAATCGAGCCATTGCTGCTGAAGCCTCCCAAAAGGCTTCCAAAAGAATGAAAGGGAACCATGCCCGATCTGATAAGAGGTTCTGAGATGATTCCAAGCCACCCAAATCTCAAAAGAAGGGTAGACAATGGGACCAAAAGTTTGTTACCTTTCAACAGCTACCACGATCCGATTACGTACCACAGTTCTAGCTTGCAGGAACATCTGTTGCTCGCACAGCTTCAGTAGACAGTACATATGGCTTTGCGAAAGGTTCTCAGATCCCTCTGTGCAATTTCTGCCAGAATAGGCACCCAGGCAGTTCTGTGGACAGTTTGGATAGTGCTATCTTTGCGGTGAATCTAGCCACTTCATCAGGTAGTATCCACATAATTCGTACGCTCTTACCTCTTTAGTTTCTCAAAACAACCCTAGCAAAGGGAGAGGAGCAAATCAAGTGCAAACTGGATAAGCGGGGAGACCTCACAACACCAATGCCTCTCCGGCTAGTCGTGACCCCCAGACATCATCCAGGTGTACCATGTCCGAGGTTGTGAGCAAGATGATGATCCTGATGTGATTGCAGGTATGGTGGAATTATGTTCTGATCTTGTTTATGCTTTGGTAGATCCAAGCTATACGCAGTATTTTGTTAGTGAACCTTTGATTTCAAAGTATACCTTAGAATCAGAACCGGTGACTTCCGAGATTGTTGTCTGTAATCCGTTAGGAGATAGTGTGATCATTCGATGGGTTTGTAAAGCTTGCCCTCTAAGGATCTAAGGGATCATTTTCTTGACTAATTTAATGGCTTTGCCCTTTCGAGAGTTCGATATCATATTAGGCCTCGACTGGTTAGCCGAACACCAAGCATGGGTGGATTGTTCGAAGAAGAAGTTATATCTCCGTGGACTCGTTAAGGAAAGCATAATGTTGCGCGTAATAAGTGCTACGCAATTGTGCAAGTATACACGTCGCAAGTTATAGTATAAAAGATATCGTCTCCACAGGGATTGGTGCCACTTCAAGAATCTAGTCTCTTGCACTGTAAAAAGTAAAAACACAAGTAAAGGATTATCGAAGTTTAACTAATTACTAATCTAGAAAGCAATAAAATAAAATAAAAGATGAATTCAATTGAGAGAGATAGGCTAGGTTATCGTGAGTTGAGGTGTGATAGCCGATTGGATTGTCTTGGTAAAAGAGTGCATGGGCAACTCAGTTGCCGTGGCGACTTGCACAACGGGGTTGCCTTGGCAACTAATTGATGGTTGCTTGGGCGACTAGTTGGGCAACTACTTGGGCGATCGGGCAGCAACTTCAAGGTTCGGCGGAGCGTTCTTCAATGGTTTCTTCTTATCCCTAAGTTGAAACTCTAGTTACTTGTGCATGCCTTGATAATACATCCCTGCGTGAATCAAGGGTGAACAACAACCAATCTTGCGCTCCTCTTAGCCGTTGAAATCCTTAACTTATTCCTAAGCCGGATTAATCTTCACCATCATTGGATTGCATAAAGATCATATTCATTCGTTTCTTGAATCTAACTCTCCCGATATTAGATAAATGGATGAAATCACGAGATCCTCTCCCAATTCACTCGCAAAGCAATAATAGGAACCAAGAATGAATAAACCTTGAAATAGAAAAGTGCAAACTCTTATTACCTAAACAAAAACCAATAGTTTCTCACAACCACAAAACACAATAACCATAGCCAAGTAAATTTAGTTCATGGCTAGGTTCCAAAGAAACACAAGATAATTAATCCCTAGCATGAACCCAATCGAACAAAGATGAAGGAAGAGGCTTGTCGAAATCCTCCTTGCCCTTGATGCTTGTCGAAAATTCTCTCCTCTTGCCCTACTTGGACTTGCCGAAAAATTTCCTCTTGCTCCCCCCCTTGAATTGTCGAAATCTCTTGCTATTTATAGGGCTAGGCCAAAGTCCTTCTTTGAGGAGGAGTTTGAGTTGGAATTAAATTATCTTTAAAGAATATAATTCTTTATTATAATTTTATTCCTATTAGAACTTCTCCTATCCACTTGGAATTTAATTCTTCTTTAATCTCTGCATGGCAATCAAATTCCTTTGGGCTTGGACCTTGCTCCATGTCATCTTGGGCTTGTAAAATCATGAATTTCGACATCCATATTGCTTTTGGTCTTTGTCGACAAATGCCATGGCAACTGGCTCGGCGTCTCCTTCATGCACTGCCACAACAACAGCTCGGCATATCCTTCATGCATTGCCCTCGCAACTAGCTCGGCATTGCTTTGGCAAGTGATCCTGCACATACACACAAAAACACACCAAAGCAGCATCTATTTCCACAAAAATCACCAAGTTATGTAATCAAGCTCAACGATTGAAGGAAACATGGATTAATGCATGAATGGCTAACTATGC
The DNA here is from genome assembly GCA_019671005.1 of Hibiscus mutabilis. Lineage (NCBI taxonomy): Eukaryota > Viridiplantae > Streptophyta > Magnoliopsida > Malvales > Malvaceae > Hibiscus > Hibiscus mutabilis. The sequence goes on along the minus strand of CM033714.1, from coordinate 68,437,466 downwards.
AACTAATATGAGCCTAAGTCTAACAATAATATGAGTAAAAAAAGTAAGAAAAATAGTACTTTTGAACACTTATCACACCCCCAAACTCGAACTATTGCTTGTCCTCAAGCAATGCAAACTCATAATTACCTCGCCAAGACTTCAAATTTTCACAAACTTAGCTTTGAACTTGATTTCAATTCTCTCAACCGGGCACAAAGTATGATTGGCTTTTTATTTTTCGAAAACTGATGAATTACTCGGAATCAAACTATAATGCTTGTGAGTGTGTGCGGAGTTGTGTGCAAGTTGATTTTTCGGATTCTATGCAAACAATAGGTTTTCAAATTACTTCATTGGGTTCTTTTTAACATGTTTTAACTAGAGCCAATTTCGCACCTCTAGTGTTTATTTTTAGTTTTCTTAAGTTAATTTAATCGACTAGAGCCGGTTTGGGCACCTCTAGTTAACCGAAAAAAAATTTTAACGCCTCCTAGAGCCAGTTTCGGGCACCTCTAGTGATCAATTTTTTTAGCATATGCTAGAGCCAATTTCGCACCTCTAGCATTCATCCAATTTTTATTCTAATCCCCAATTAGTTAATTATCAACCTAAGTTTACTAGAACTCCTTAAATCAATCAAACCACAACAAGTGTTTCATCAAATTTAGCATCATAGTACAATTCTAAGTTTTTCATGGTTATCCTAGAATAAAAATTCTATCAATTAAGTGCATTGGCAAAGTCATCATCGAATATTCATCAAATCTAAGCAATTCTTGTTCCAATTAAAGGCATGGCAAGCAATTTATGTATCCTAAATGTAATGCTTAAGATTAATGTAACTAAACATGGTAATTACTAATAACAATCCCCCCCAAACTCGAGTGAGGCATTGTCCTCAATGCATGCATAAAAATAACGAAAAATAAATATAAAAATAAAATGCATACGAGGACTTACTCCGAGAGTTCGTCATCGTAGATGATTAGTTTCCTTCTAGTTGGCGTCTTGACTTTCTTGCTTGAACGCGATGGTTGTTTTCTTGTTGCCGGTGGTGGAATCGATCCTCGTGACGGGTTGTCCTCATCATCCTCTTCATCAATGTCAATGGCTTTTCGTTTGGAGGATTCAATTGGTGCGGTCTTTATTGGTTCAATGGAGGACTCGTCCGAATCTGAAAAAATCGAAAAATGATTCCGTAGGAGTTGATTCAGGTATAGGTGCTTTACCTTTGGCTTTTTCAATGGTTGCCGGGCATTGTCGATTTGGTTGTCGTGGCGTCGCCTTCCTTGGTTGCCGTGGCAAGGATATCGGCGGAAATATTGGGAACGGCACACGGTTGTCCGGTACTTTTCTAGGATGACTTGGGTGATGGCATTGTTGTGCTCCTTCATGTACCGCATGAACATTAGTTGCCGATCTTCAATTTGCCTTAGGCGGCTTTCCAATGGGTGCAAAAGTGCTTCAATGTGTCCCGGATTAATGGCCGAGTTGCCTGGCGTTAGGTGCTTGGGCATTAGGGATTGCCGCGGCGCAGGAGTTGCCGTGACAATTGGGGGCCTTGAAGAATCTCCCGTGCCTCTCCCATTAGCTTCCGGATTAGTGCTTGATTCCAACCAGACTTGGGTAGGGCTTTTTCATCGGTGGACTCACTCGGGACATGCATCTCCTTGCAAAGATTTGAAATTAAGCAAGGGAAGAAAAGATAACCCTTATCTTTTGAGCTGCATACAAAAATCTCATCGCAAATAATTTTTCCAATGTTAATGATGCGATTATGCAAAATAGAATGTATGAGCAAAAGACGTGGTATGTCAACGGTAGTATTGTGTGTGGAGGGCATTAAAGAAGTTTTAACAAACTTATTCCATAGTTTTGCCTCGGGTTTTAGCCGAAGGCGATTTACCGTGCCCTTGTATTTACCGTCGTTCCAATGAGTTCCTGGTTGAGTGAGTTCTTGAAGCACCTTGTCGAGTTGCTTTGGATTGATTTGGTCAACGAAGGCTTGATGCTCGTCCTTCTCAATGTAAAGTCCGTAAAAGGTGTTGATGCTTTCGGGACTTATAAGTATGGCCTTGTCACGAACAAAAACATAAGGATTATCCGGGTTAGGTGAGTGAGCATAGAATTCTCTTACCCATGAGATGTTACCGGTTCGGTTGATGGCAAAAGATTTGCCACTTTTGATGTGCAATCCTTTTGAAGATGAATGGTTCAAGGCCGAAATCTTGAGATCTGGAGTATTCAAAGCCTTGTTCTTCATGAATCTTCCGGCTTTCAAACTTGGATTGAAATCTTTCTTGAACCGCCGGTGTAGCAAACTTCTTGTATCTTGGTTCTTTGGAGGAACTTGGATGAACTAACAGTTTAATCTTGGATGCCATGTATGATCTTGGTTGTGAGTAAAAACAAAGAAAAGAAAAGAAACTAAAAAGTTGCAAGATAGAAAGTAGGAATAGGTTAAGGGTGATGGGTTGTATAGAATCGATATGTGGGTGGGGTTAGGGTTTAGGGTAAAACGAAAAAGGGTTTAGGGTTTTGTAGGAGTTGTCGACAAGGGTTTTGGTTAGGATGAATTGGAGGCTTTATATAAGCCTTAGATTCAACCCATTAGTTTCCTTGTTGAAGATGTTTTCCTACTTGGTTTAGAATTCCTTCTTTATCTTGAACTTCCTTTCCTACAATTCAAAAACAAATCAAATAAGGATTAAAATTAAAGATAAACTAATAAAGAAAATAAATAAAGATGTGTAATAGGATTCTTAGACTTGAATAAAAAAAATCTATCCTAAAACTACTAATAATCGGCAAGATAATAAAAAAAAAAAATCGAAAAAAAAAATGAAAAATAAATAATTAAATAATCGACAAAAACAAAAATAAAAATAAATAAAAATAAAAATATCAAAAGGGAGAGCATGCTCATGCATCTCCTAGATTGACCACTTCCTTGTTACGTTCCACATGGGCACCATTGTAGTGCTTCAATCTTTGTCCATTAACTTTGAATTCATGGTTGTCAGAGATGGACTTGATTATCACGGCACCATGAGAGAATGGTTTGACGACTTTGAATGGTCCCGACCATCTTGATTTCAACTTTCCCGGGAAAAGTTTTAGCCGAGAATTGAATAGGAGAACTAGTTGCCCTGGCGTGAATTGCCGTGGCAATAGTTTCTTGTCATGCCATCGCTTTGTTTTCTCCTTGTAGATTCGTGCATTGTTATAGGCGAGTGCACGAAATTCTTCTATCTCATTGAGATCCATCAAGCGCTTTTGTCCGGCACTTTCCCAATCCATATTCACGGTCTTGATTGCCCAAAGACGCCTTGTGCTCGATTTCCACCGGTAGATGACATGTTTTACCATAGACAAGCGGAAGGGGGACATACCTAATGGTGTTTTGAATGCAAAGCGATATGCCCAAAGTGCGTCATCTAGTCTTAATGACCAATCCTTCTTTGAGGGATTTACAACTTTCTCGAGTATTCCCTTCAACTCCCGGTTGGAAATTTCTGCTTGCCCGTTGGTTTGTGGGTGATATGCCGTGGCGATCTTGTGTGATATTCGAGCGTTGCAACATCTTGGCAATTAGTCATTGTCAAAATGCTTGCCCCTGTCGCTGATAATTGCTCTCGGCATCCCAAACCGTGTAAATATGTTTTTCTCGCAGAATCGTTGCACGGTCTTGGAATCATCGTTTGGAACTGCAGCTGCCTCTACCCATTTAGACACATAGTCGACGGCGAGTAAGATGTAGAGGTTGCCGAATGAAGATGGGAAAGGTCCCATAAAATCGATCCCCCATACATCGAACAGTTCCACCTCGATGATGTTCGAGTGGCATCTCATGTCGCCTAGAGATATTGCCCGTCCTCCGCAACGATCACATTGCTTGTAAAAGTCTTGGGCATCTTTGTACAATGTTGGCCAATACAAACCGGATTGCAAGACTTTGGCCATGATACGAGTTCCTCCAAAATGTCCTCCATAGGTTGAAGAATGGCATTGCCGGAGTACATTCTGTTGCTCTTCTTCAGGGACACATCGACGTATAACCTGATCTGCACATTGTTTAAACAAAAGAGGCTCGTCCCAAAAGTAATGCTTAGCATTATGGCGGAACCGCTTCTTCCCTTGGTGAGTAATGCCATACGGAAAAATACCACAAACAAGGAAGTTAACTAAATCTGCGTGCCGGGTATTGCGGGGCATGTCTTTGCCGTAGTGTCTGCTCCCAAAATTGCTGAGGCGTGCTCGTCAAAGACTGCCGAGGCGTCAAGGGTTGCCGAGGCGATTAGAATTTGTTCATCCGGGAATGCATCGCATATCTCTAGATCCGCGTCCTCTTCCCTATTGCGTTCCAAACGTGATAAGTGATCGGCCACTTGATTTTCTGTTCCTTTCCTGTCCTTAATTTCAATATCAAATTCTTGTAAAAGTAATATCCAACGAATCAAACGAGGTTTAGCATCCTTTTTAGCAAATAAGTATTTGATTGCCGAATGGTCCGTATGAACAATTACCTTTGTACCAATTAAATAGGATCGGAACTTGTCAAATGCAAAAACTACAGCTAGTAACTCTTTCTCCGTTGTTGTGTAATTCACTTGAGCATCGTTAAGAGTTTTACTAGCGTAGTATGTCACATGGAAGGTCTTACCTGTGCGTTGGCCTAGAACTGCTCCTACCGCTAAAATCACTTGCATCACACATGAGCTCAAAAGGTAGCGTCCAATCTGGTGGAACAACAATGGGTGCCGAGGCAAGCTTTTTCTTTAGGGTTTCAAATGCTTGAGTGCAAGAATCATCAAAATCGAAGACTTTATCCTGTTCAAGCAGATTACACAAAGGTTTAGTGATTTTAGAAAAGTTATGAATGAACCTCCTGTAAAAACCTGCATGTCCGAGAAAACTTCGAATTCCTTTAACCGAATTTGGTGGGGGTAATTTCTCGATCACGTCCACCTTGGCTTTGTCTACTTCAATTCCCTTGGATGAAATCTTATGGCCGAGCACTATTCCTTCATCTACCATAAAGTGGCATTTCTCCCAATTGAGGACTAAATCCGTTTCTTCGCATCTTGCCAACACCCTCTCTAAATTGCCGAGACAGCCGTCGAAGTCATTACCAAAAATCGAAAAATCATCCATGAAGATCTCAAGGAAGTCTTCGACCATGTCTGAAAAGAGCGCCATCATACATCTTTGGAAGGTTGCCGGGCGTTACATAATCCGAACGGCATCCTTCGGAAGCATAAGTACCGTAGGGGCATGTGAAGGTTGTCTTTTCTTGATCTTCCGGTGCTATGGCAATCTGATTGTAACCAATAACCATCAAGAAAACAAGAAAAGGGTTTACCCGCAAGACGGTCAAGCATTTGATCAATAAAGGGTAATGGGAAGTGATCTTTCCTAGTGGCTTTGTTTAGCTTTCGATAGTCCATACAAACCCTCCAACCGTCACAGTCTGGTTGGGATAAGTTCATTATTTTCATTGCTTACCACTGTTATACCTCCCTTTTTCGCACACATTGTACCGTACTTACCCACGTACTATCGGAGATAGGGTATATAATGCCGCGTCAAAGCCACTTGATGATTTCTTTCATTACAACCCCTTTCATGGCATGATTCAGTCTCCTCTGGGCCTCAATTGAAGGTTTGTGATCATCTTCCAACAAGATCTTGTGCATGCACACCGCCGGGCTAATTCCCTTCAAGTCGGCAATTGTCCACCCTATTGCCTTTTTATGTAGCTTCAACATGTTGATCAGCTTCTTTTCTGCTCAGCTGTAACTTAGAAGAAATAATTACAGGTAATGTATTATCGGTCCCTAAGTATACATATTTCAGATTGCTCGCAATTGTTTCAACTCAAGAATTGGTGGATTTTCGATAGAGGGTTTTTCGATCTTACCTTCCTTACCCGAGTAGTCCAGGGTTCAAAGTATGTACCTGGTCGATTGACTAGCCAATTTACCTCTTTCTGGTTGTTCCTCATCGACCGGTTCTTCATACTCCTCGGGTTCCTCGTGTTCGGCAATGTAGTTCTTTGAGGCAACTAAATTCTTCATCGGTTAAACTCTGCCGTGGCATGAAGTAGTTGGCATTCTTCTGGATCATCTGCATGCCTTAGTGTTTGGAACACATTTAGTTTTACCTGCTGGTCATTCACCCTCATTGTGAGTTCTCCTTTTTCAACATCAATCAAAGTTCTCCCCGCCGCTAGGAATGGTCTTCCGAGAATGATAGGCGCATGCTCATCCGCTTCACAATCTAAAACAATAAAGTCAGCGGGAAAAATAAATTTATCAACTTTTACCAAGATGTCCTCGATTTTTCCCTCTAGATGCACATAGGATCTGTCGGCTAGTCAGTAGCATAATCATTTGTAGGTCTTGCCTTCCCGATTCCTAGTTTCGAAAAACCGATTTAGGCATCAAGTTTATGCTAGCCCCTAGGTCGCATAGTGCTTTCCCGACATAGTGATTTCCAATAGAACAGGTATTGTGAAACTTCCGGGATCCTTCAACTTGGGCGGCATACGATTGTGCAACATTGCCATGCATCCCTCTGTTGCGGCAATTGTTTCAAACTCTCCTAGCCTTGTTCTCTTGGACACAATGTCTTTAAGAAACTTGGCATAGTTTGGCATTTGTTCAATTGCTTCCACCAATGGCAAGTTGATGTGGACTTGCTTTAGGATATCAAGAAACTTCTTGAATTGGTATTCTTGCTTTTGTCGCTTCAACCTTTGTGGGAATGGTGGTGGAAGTCGGATATCTTCGATCTTTTCATTGGTTTGAAACCTGATTGACGGCATTACAGGGGACATCCGAGTTGCCGATGTGTTACCAATCGGGTTGCCGCGCGCGTGCTTATCGCAGTTGCCGAGGCGTCATCGGTTGCCGAGGCATGCTTATTGCCGGTTGCCGCAGCAATTCTTGGTTCAGCATCTGAGACTTTGCCGCTAGGTTCGTCTTGCTCTTTTTGTGGAGTTTTGTTTGACGAGCGGGTTTGAACCTCTCTAAGTTGTTGGCCACTTCGTGGTGATTGCCTTACATTGCTCATGGCCGTTCCTCTCGCGACTTGATGTATCGCTAGGTAAACCTCCTTGTGGTCTAGTGTTCAGATTTTGAGCAAATTGTCCGACTTGATTTTCCAATGATTTGATTGCCGCCTCTTGGTTTTGCAATCTCATCTCGGTCTTGTTAATAAAAGCATCAGTTCTTTTTATGAAATTACTATTCTCAGCCATATAAGATTCAGTTTTCATCATAAAAGCATTTAGAGAATTTTCCAAAGAACTAGATGTTGTCGGTTGTTGCTGCGGCATCTGTTGTCGTGGCATATTTTGCTGGAATCCCGATGCTTGTGCATTCTGATTGTTCTGGTTTAGAGCATTGTTGGGATTACTCCATGAAAAATTTGGGTGCTTCTTCCAAGCTGGATTGTATGTATTTGACATCATGTTGTTGCCCCGATTGTAATTCCCCACATAGAAGCTAGATTCCGGATTCTGCATACATTCAGAAGAATTATGGTTATCGCCACATAACTCACAAAAAGAATCCATTACCTTGACTTCATGTGTGTTGTTTGGTTTTTGCATGTTCTGGACCATCTTGGTTAAAGCGCCAATTGTGCGAAAATGAATCGATGATCCTAGTTCATGTATTGTGGCTTAGCGTCTAACTCCTCCTCTTCTAGTAGATGGGAATTGATAATCATTCTTGGCCAGCCTGTTTAAAATTTGCATTGCTTCTTCCGGTGACTTATCTAGGAGTATATGCCGTTTGCCGAGGCGTCTAGCATCATCCTTGTTGGTGTATTCACGGCATTGTAAAACATTGTCACTTGAGTCCACACCGAAATCCGTGTAGAGGCATTTATGTAGAAGTTCTCTATATCGCTCCCAAGCCTCGTACATGGATTCATCATCCGCTGCCGAAAAGAAGTAATGTCGTTTCTGAAGCTTATCGATTAAATTTGTAGGATTAAATCTAGCAAGGAAATCACGACAAAGATCAGTCCAAGATGCTATGGATCCGGCAGAATGCTATTTAGCCATGCTTTCGCCCCTATCCCTCGGTGAATAGGGGAATAATCTTAATCGTAAGACATCGGGGTGACTCCGTGTATCTTGAACGAGTTGCAAATCTCGAGGAAAGATTTCAGATGTTGTCGTGCATCTTGATTCTTGAGCCGCCAAATTGACCTATTGTGTTGATCATATTAAACATTACGGTTTCAACTCAAAGTGGTCGGCTTCAATTTCGGTGCGACAACTCCAGGTTAAGTCCATCAAGATCTTCTTCAAGATAGTCTCGAATAGTTCTGTTTCGTGCAAGAATCACTCCTCCTCCCGCCGAACATCTTGATTAATATTGCCGTCTTGATTTGCCATTGCTTCTCTTATCCTTCGTCTAAGTCTTTGTAAGGTTCGTTCGATTTACGGATCAAAGGGATATTCTGGTGAAGTCGGTCTCGCCTGTCATATACCAATGCAAAACCAAAGTTTGTTAGCCCTTTGAATTTTAAACAAGAAAAATAAAAAGAAAGTGCAAGAAAGTAAAAACAAAGTCGCTATTGCCAATCCCCGACAACGACGCCAAAAACTTGTTGCGCGTAATAAGTGCTACGCAATTGTGCAAGTATACACGTCGCAAGTTATAGTATAAAAGATATCGTCTCCACAGGATTGGTGCCACTTCAAGAATCTAGTCTCTTGCACTTGTAAAAAGTAAAAACACAAGTAAAGGATTATCGAAGTTTAACTAATTACTAATCTAGAAAGCAATAAAATAAAATAAAAGATGAATTCAATTGAGAGAGATAGGCTAGGTTATCGTGAGTTGAGGTGTGATAGCCGATTGGATTGTCTTGGTAAAAGAGTGCATGGGCAACTCAGTTGCCGTGGCGACTTGCACAACGGGGTTGCCTTGGCAACTAATTGATGGTTGCTTGGGCGACTAGTTGGGCAACTACTTGGGTGACTGGGCAGCAACTTCAAGGTTCGGCGGAGCGTTCTTCAATGGTTTCTTCTTATCCCTAAGTCGAAACTCTAGTTACTTGTGCATGCCTTGATAATACATCCCTGCGTGAATCAAGGGTGAACAACAACCAATCTTGCTCCTCTTAGCCGTTGAAATCCTTAACTTATTCCTAAGCCGGATTAATCTTCACCATCATTGGATTGCATAAAGATCATATTCATTCGTTTCTTGAATCTAACTCTCCCGATATTAGATAAATGGATGAAATCACGAGATCCTCTCCCAATTCACTCAAAGCAATAATAGGAACCAAGAATGAATAAACCTTGAAATAGAAAAGTGCAAACTCTTATTACCTAAACAAAACCAATAGTTTCTCACAACCACAAAACACAATAACCATAGCCAAGTAAATTTAGTTCATGGCTAGGTTCCAAAGAAACACAAGATAATTAATCCCTAGCATGAACCCAATCGAACAAAGATGAAGGAAGAGGCTTGTCGAAATCCTCCTTGCCCTTGATGCTTGTCGAAAATTCTCTCCTCTTGCCCTACTTGGACTTGCCAAATTTCCCTCTTGCTCCCCCTTGAATTGTCGAAATCTCTTGCTATTTATAGGGCTAGGCCAAAGTCCTTCTTTGAGGAGGAGTTTGAGTTGGAATTAAATTATCTTTAAAGAATATAATTCTTTATTATAATTTTATTCCTATTAGAACTTCTCCTATCCACTTGGAATTTAATTCTTCTTTAATCTCTGCATGGCAATCAAATTCCTTTGGGCTTGGACCTTGCTCCATGTCATCTTGGGCTTGTAAAATCATGAATTTCGACATCCATATTGCTTTTGGTCTTTGTCGACAAATGCCATGGCAACTGGCTCGGCGTCTCCTTCATGCACTGCCCTGGCAACCAGCTCGGCATATCCTTCATGCATTGCCCTGGCAACTAGCTCGGCATTGCTTTGGCAAGTGATCCTGCACATACACACAAAAACACACCAAAGCAGCATCTATTTCCACAAAAATCACCAAGTTATGTAATCAAGCTCAACGATTGAAGGAAACATGGATTAATGCATGAATGGCTAACTATGCAACTAATATGAGCCTAAGTCTAACAATAATATGAGTAAAAAGGGTAAGAAAAATAGTACTTTTGAACACTTATCACATAAACCTGATGAAATCCAAACCCGAGCCTAAGAAGACTCTCATGTATGATATAAAAGATCTAAATCTTGAAAATGTACCGGTTGTGAAAGAATTCTCTGATGTGTTTCCCGATGAACTTTTGGGACTCCCTCTAACTCAAAAAGTGAAATTCGAGATAGAAGTGCAACCTGGGACTACTCTGATCTCTATCACTCTGTATAGAATGGCTTTAGTGGAGTTAAGAGAGCTAAAGGCCCAAATCTAAGACCTTTTGGATAAGGGATTCATTCGACCGAGTTTCTCGCCCTGGGGAGCACTGGTATTGTTCGTTAAGAAGAAGGATGGGTCGATGCGCCTATGCATTGACTATCGCCAGTTGAAAAAGGTGACAATTAAGAACAAGTATCCATTACCGAGAATCGATGACCTTTTCAATCAATTGAAATATGCTTCTATCTTCTCAAAGATAGACATTCGATTTGGGTACTATCAAATGCTTGTGAAGGAGTTTGATGTTCCAAAGACTACCTTCCGAACTAGATATGGCCACTATGAATTCCTAGTAATGCCATTTGGGTTTACGAATGCACCTGCAACTTTCATAGACTTGATGAACCGTGTGTTCCGACCTTATCTAGATAAGTTCATGGTGGTGTTTGTAGATGATATTCTAATATATTTAAATGATGCTGCTACTCATGATGAACATCTCCAGATTGTGCTTCAGACTCTTCGGGAAAAGCAACTATACGCCAAGTTCAACAAATGTGAATTATGGCTATCTGAAGTATCTTTCCTTGGCCATGTGATCTCTTCTGCGGGGATTCAAGTTGACCCAAAGAAGATTCAAGCAATCCTTAACTGGATTCCTCCGAAGAATGTGGGAGAAGTTCGTAGTTTTCTAGGCCTTGCAGGCTACTACCGTAGATTCGTTAAGGGGTTCTCACTGATAGCTACCCCTTTGACGAAGCTCCTCCACAAGGACACTCCTTTCGTATGGACTGTGGATCAGCAAAGGAGCTTTGATCAGCTCAAGCAAGTCCTTACTCATGCCCCTGTCTTGGTGCAACCCGAGTCGGGCAAAGATTTCACCGTTTACAATGATGCATCCCACCTAGAATTAGGCTTTTTCCTGATGCAAAAAGGTAAAGTCATAGCTTATGCTTCACGTCAACTTGAGACACATGAGCTAAATTATCCGATTCATGATCTGGAGTTAGCCGTAGTTATGTTTGCTTTGAAGATTTGACGACACTATCTGTATGGTGAGAAATGCTACCTATACACCGATCATAAGAGCCTGAAATACCTCCTAACTTAGAAGGAGTTGAACCTTCGCCAACGCTGGTGGATGGAGCTTTTAAAAGACTATGGTCTGGTCATTGATTACCATCCCGGTAAAGCCAATGTTGTGGCTGATGCTCTTAGTTGGAAGCTCACTCATTATCAGAGATGTTTGAATGCTTATTTTTGGCTCAAGAAGTGTGGCAAGCAGTTGGCTGAATTGAGAGTGTAGTCAACCATTGTATCTCGAATCAAAACACTCTAAAAAAACGATGAGGAGTTGTAACCTCTCATTGCTAAGGTCAAGGATAACACAAATCCTGACTTTACTATGAACTCGAAGGCTTGTTATGTTTCCGCAACCATATCTGTGTGCCCAGTGATAATGATCTTCAGGATCAGATTTTGAGTGAAGCTCATTCTAGCCCCTTCTTTGTTCACCCGAGAGCTATTAAAATGTACAAGGATCTAAAGGAGCTATATTGGTGATCCAGAATGAAAAATGAGATCACAGACTTTGTGACTAGGTGCTTGACTTGCCAACGAGTAAAAGCTGAGCACAAGGTGCCTAACGGTCTTCTGTAGCCTATAGAGCTTCCATAGTGGAAATGGGAACGTATTATAATGGACTTTGTAAGTGGCCTACCTATGACACCGAAGAAGAATGATATTGTCTGGGTCATTGTGGACCGATTTACTAAGTCCGCTCACTTGTTTCCGTTGAGAATGGATTTTAGTTTGCCTAAGCTCGTGGAATTGTATATATATGAAGTTATTCAGTTACAAAGAGTCCATGTGTCTATTATCTTCGATCATGACCCTCGATTCACAGCTCGATTTTAGAGGACCTTACACGAGGCCTTGGGAATGCGAGTGCACATTAGCACTGCTTTCTATCCTCAAACCGATGGATAATCCAAGAGAGTTATTCAGGTAACTCTAAACCCTCTTTTGGATTATGTGTCTAAATGTTGTGTCAATCTCGATTCTTCCTTGTAGATACTAGAAGATATGCTCCGAGCCTGTGTTATCGACTTTGGGAATACGTGGGAGAAATCCTTACCCTTAGTCGAGAAATCCTTACCCTCAATTCAAATGGCCCCCTATGAAGCTTTTTATGGAAAGAGATGTAGAACTCTTCTTTGTTGGACCAAACTCGGTGAAGGCAAGATGTTAGGTCATGACTTACTTTGGGAAACCAAAGAAAGGACAACCATTATCTTTGATTGGCTTAAGGCTGCATTCGATCGACAGAAATCATATGCTGACTTGAAAAAAAGAGATATCCAGTATGAGGTTGGTGAGAAGGCCTTCCTAAAAGTATCTCCGTGGAAGAAGATCATTCGTTTCAGCAAAAAGGGGAAGCTAAGCCCTCATTTCATTGGCTCGTTTGCAGTGACTGAACGAGTTGGACCTGTAGCATACCGACTAGCTCTACACGAGGAGTTAAGTTAGATTCATAATGTTTTCCACGTATCTATGTTATGCAAATACCAGTCAGATCCCCCCACGTGATCGAGCCAGAGTTTGTAGAGATCCAGTCCAATCTGAATTACAAGGAAGAACCTGTACAGATCCTTGCTCGAGAAGTCAAACAGCCGCGTAACAAGTCAGTGCCATTAGTGAAAGTTCTATAGAAAAGTCATTCTGTTGAAGAGGCAACGTGGGAACCTGAAGAGACCATGCGAAAGTAGTACCCACATCTTTTTGCCTGAGATGAAAATTCGAGGACGAATTTTTTTAAGTGGGGAGAGTTGTCATATCCTGAAAACTGGCCTATGCGAAATCAGGTACCCGTGATCGGAAGTTTTGAATTTGATGTGTAATATATCGTAATGAATGACACTTGTACCCCTCTTTTTGTAATAAAATCTCAATTTGGTGCTATTTGAGTGAATGAACTTTATTGTATGAAATTCGAAGCCCAAAATGCAAATTCTGAGCTAGGCGTATCGATACGATCAGGCCAGTATCGATACGGTCCGACTGCCAATAACTAACTTACCCATTTTAACATAAGCGTATCGATATGGGTCCCCTATTTTGAATCTGTTTGAAGTTTAATTTTAAAGAAATTGAAGTAGGGTGCTGACCCACCTTCTTGCTTGACATTCTCACGTGGGTTGAATCAGAAAAAGGATCGGGATAGTTGTCAATTATCTAAGTCATAGAAAAAGGCATGAAGTGATTGAACCATTAAAATAATCTTTCCCTAGCCAAGGGGAAAGCTTTCTATTGGCTTAATTTTAGGTGGGGAAATTAATTTAGGAGTTTTAAAATGCCTTCAATGATTAAGGGGATGTAATCTTCTCTATCCTTGAAACCCTGACAAACTAAACTCACTTTCGTTATCAAAAGAAGCACACACCACTATCCTTGTCTTCAACCTCCAAGCTAAGCAAGCACCTCGGTTTGTCCTTCATCCTTTACTTGATTTCAATACACCATTTGAAAGCCTCCGATTAGGTGAGTAAAACCCCTCAATCAATTTGGTGATTCTAATGTTTGTTGGAGTTTAATTCCGAAGTTAGGTTTTCTTGGTTCAAGTAGGAACCTTGGAATTAGGAGGTTGATTTCGTTAATTCAATGTTGTCTTGGAGCTTTGGTAAGCTTAAAATAAAATTATGAATCCTTAAATTGAATTCTAATTCAACCCCTAACTTTGTGCTAGCTCAAAAAGTGGAGAAAGATTCCTTGTCGTCTCCAAAGGAAACTAGGCACATCATAATTTCAATTCGAGAGTCTCGTAATCAAGGTGAGTGTAGTCGTGTCAAAGGATAGGCTCGGTACCATCCCATTGCATTATTGTGGTTTGTTATGCATTGTGTCAAAACTCAAGTATAACAATCGGCTATAAATTCGAATGGTAAGGTTGGGTAAGCCCTTGTGTTATTTTGATATGGTTATGGGTATACATGTGACATATGATCCGATATTTATGAACTATGAAAATGATATGTTGAAATATGAAAAAATATGTTATATTATGTGAAATTGATATGGCTAAGTGATGATTCAATGTATACATGTACGATGATATGTTATGGAGCTACGGCTCACTTTCGTTTCTGATATGTTATGGCCTACGGGCACAAAGGTAAGAAAATACATTGATATATGTGAACCCTGGACATTTGTGAGTTTTGGATACAATTGGCATACCATAGGATTATTTGAGCTTGTATAAGTAAGGGTGGACTACGGTCCGGGGCTACGACCTATATATGGGGGAAATAAGGATAAATTGTGTAAGAGACTTATCTAGAGCTACGACTCAAGGCTACGACCTATTTTTCGATATATGTGTTGGTGTAAAGGGGAATCCGCATATCCATTTGTTACATTGTCCTCGGGCATTAATATGTGTTCAATTATGCTTTGTTTATGTGAGAATATGATAAACGATCCCAAACATGATGCCTAATCATGTTACCATGCTATTCTTGATGATAGATTGCCATGCATGTCATGTCATGTTATTCTGTTATGCTTGTTATGACCACCATACTAGGCTATATAAGCCTAACATGTTTGTGTCTCATGCATCTTTCAGGATCTTGAGATCTTCCGAGCTCAATCGTGTAATCTCCTAGTTGCAAGTCACTTCCGTAAGATATATGTATGTATACTTTCGTTTCCGAACACCTAATAAGGTGGCGTAATGTTTAGACGTGTTAAAATGACCTATTTTGATATGTTTGTATAAGCCTAAAATAGCCTAAGTGATGTATGTGTAATATGGTATATTTCGAGGTTTGTAACCTAGCTAAAATGAGCTTAAATGCACTAATAGGTAAAATCATAGTAAATGGATTCGAATTGCTCCAAAAATTGACATGTAATTAGAAATACTGTTTTTAAGATTGCTGGTATAGTTTGGTAAAATTTGAATAACGTTTGGTTGGTAAATTGAATAAAAACCAGTAAAAATCTGTCATTACAGGTCATGGCGTACCGATACGGGTGATGATGTATCGATATAGCCAGGCATAAAATGACTCAATGGAACAAGGTGTATCGATACGACTTGGGCGTATCGGTATGGATTTTGGTCTCTGGAATCTGGATGGGAAAAAGGTATCGATATGGACTATAGCGTATCAGTTCGGGGTCAACGCGGTCAACACGTATCGGTACTAGACTAGCTGTATCGGTACGGGTTTGACGTCCTTCGAATCTGGAAATCTGAAATTAGGATTTGCGTATTGATATGACCCTTAGTGTATCGATACGATGTTAGTTAATTATGTTATAATGAATAAAAAGGAGTTTTAGGTAGTTTGCAATTTGGTCACTACTAACTATTCGGTCTAATTGAGTAGGTTAACGATATCCGATAGTAATGGAACTTCACAGATTTATAATTGGCATGTTTAGTTACAAGTTGGTAATAAAGAATTTGGATTAGGGTTGCTAATTTCTAAAGTTTATGTTTTAGTCCCTAAGTTGAAAAAGGGTTAAAATTGACCCCAATTCTAATAAGACTAGTAACAATAGGTTTGATAAGCCTTGAGAATGAATAACAAAATATTCTGAACAAGTTCCAAACTCCAATTTCGTCTTCCGATCTCTGAATAAGTTTTCGATAACACTTTCCGACCCAGTTCTCTACCAGACCGGGAAGGGGGTGTTACACGATTAAAGAGAATCTATCGAACATCTTGGTAATTTCCTTATCCGGTTCCATTTTGAAGTTCTTATAACTCAAGTTAAGGAGTCCAATATTGGTCACCTTAACATCGTTGGTGCCCTCGTATGTAACTTCAAGCTTGTCCCCTATCTCTTTTGCAATTGTGCAAGAAGATATCTTCGAATACTCATCCGGTCCAAGAGCACAAAAGAACATGATCATAACTTTGTCATTTACTTTCAACTTCCTTTGATCTTCATCCGTCATCTCTTGCTTGGACTTGGGAACGAGTCAGTCTCATTCTCTCTTCATCACAATGGCTGGTCCATCTTCTACTATATCCCAAACGAGGTAGTCGTTGGATTTTATGAAGAGCCTCATACGATACTTACAATAAGGATAGTTATCCCTATTGAAATAAGACAGTTTGGAGATGGATTAAGACTCGCAGAGGCTGTTCCCAAAATTAGAGGCTATGGCTTGTTTTTTGATTGATCAAAACTCGTTCAGATTGACTCAAGAGGATGTTAATCCTTCCAATGAGTATGGTTATGATATCAATTGTTAGGATGATCAATCGATGGAGTGTGGCCAAGAGGGAGTGAATTGTCAATTTGAAAAATGAAGGTAAGCAAATTGAAAGATAGAAAATTGAGAAACAATAGATTTATAGTGGTTCAACCTTCTAACAAGGTTTATATCCACTACCTTAGCTTTCCACTAAGGATTTTCCCAAATTCACTAAGAATTTCTTCCCTTTTCTAGGCTCAAGAGGAAACCTTTACACAATCAAAGCTTCTACCCTAAAGCTTTGATATAACTCTCTTTTACAAGAATAGAAATAGCAAATTGAGAAATCCCCTCAAAGGTAAATGTTTGCCCAATTACAAAGCTCACTCAAACCCAAGACTTGAAACAAAAGATTACAAATATGCACTCTCAAGTGGGTTACAAGATTTGACTCTAATAGGCTCAAAGAATGTTGGATTTGTGGTTGAATGATTAAGACTTGTTCAATAGTTGTTGTTGTAGCTTTGGAGACTTGATTATATACCCCTTCATTGATTTCTAACCGTTTTGGTAGTTGAGATCATCAATATAGCCATTGGGCTATATTTTTCCCGCAATAAATGATGACTGCTAACCCTGGGTATCGGTACACGGGCTGCCGTATCAGTACCTACCAAAAGAGGAAACAATCATTGTACAAAAGGGTATCGATACGTGAAAGGCCATATTGATAGAGAGAGTTGATTTTACAAAGGCGTATTGATATATTCTATACCATATTGGTACTAGTCTTACGTATTGGAATCCTGATAACTTGTGTAGCAAAACTCGTATCGATACGCCTATAAGAGTATCGGTACGCTATAACTGATTTTCAAAGTTATGGTTTCAATAAACTAACAAGGCAACGACTGAATATTAAATGCATAAGAATTGGAAAATCTAAACACCCCGTATCGGTACGCATAAAGCTATACCGATACTCAAAGCAAAATTTGTTCCCAGGTTGAATGGTGTAGTGTAACGGTACCCAATAGCCATTAAGTATAAAAAGTTTTCGAGTAGCTAAAATCCGTATCGATACGGGCTTGTGTGTATTGATATGCCTGGACCAAATTTTGCTATTTGAGTACAAAAACACTTGGAAAATATTTGGGGTTTTAGTTTTTGTCTTAGGAACAATTTGAAGTTCGATTCCTTATCATTTTATGAGAATTTTTTAGTACTTAAAAATTTATCCAATTTTAAAAATTGGTCATTGAAATCTTTGTTATACCAAAATCAAATATTAGTTTACAGAAAGTACTTGAGCTCTCCCAAATCCTTTATCTTAAAGTTTTAATTCAAGATTTGCTTCAACTCTTCAATCATATCACTGCCATTTCCAGTGATCAGTAGATCATCTACATAAACCAACAAGAAAACACCATGTCTTGCTGCCTTTTGATGAACAATGAATAATCATTCCGACTCTAAACATGACTAGCAATTGTCAAAGCTTTAGCGAGCTTTAAGTTCCATTGTATTGAGGCTTTTTTGACACCATATAAAAATTTGTGAAACCCGCATGCTACCTTCTCCCCTGGTAGCAAAATCCCCCAGCCAGTTGCAATATACCTCCTTAGAAAGATCACCTTGGAGGAATGCATTGAAAACATCCATATGGAGCAAGGGCCAGCGGAAGGCAGATGCAAGAGTGAAAATGGTTTGAATTGTGACCATTTTAACCACATGAGAGAACGTGTCAACAAAATCAATTCCCTCATGTTGATTATATCTGTTAACTCCTAGAAAGTATTGAATTTTTATGCACATTTCACAACGCTTTTACTTGTCTTTGGGTGTATATGTTTGCATTTAGTTGTTAAAATCATGCATTTGCATAAGAAGGTAGAGAGTTGTTCTTTTGTCAATGTGAAGGGTTGTTTTGTTGGCATTGATGCAGGTTAGAAGTAGGGCAGGGTTTGCAGAGCAGCGCCTGAGCAGGATGTAGGAAGAGCATAAGAGAATTATCGAGTCGCAGTTGGCAAAGTTGGACTAGAGATTGCCAAGCTCGGTTGGAAAAGAATTGATTTCCAATGCCCGGTCAAAGTATGTAACACCCAGGTTTTGGGCCTAGGAGTTTCTAGGTTGATTAGATGGTCTGGTGGACCAGGATTAGAGATTCGAGTCGGATTCGGGATTTAAATTGGACTAACTATTTTTAGTTTGAGAAAAATATGGGAAATATCTAAATTATTTAATATATGCATATTTTTGGTAAAGTTAATTTTGGAAAATGGAATTTGGAAATTGGACATTTTGGCTAGTGACCAAAATGTAAAGAATGAAAACTATTTTAGTGACTACTATTTTAAAAAATGGTCAAATCTTAGAATCCTTAAGGAGATGTTTTGCCTAATGTTTTTAATCTGATTTTCCTCTTAATTGGGATAATTTTAATGAGTTTTAATTAAGGAAATTAAAAGGAAATTAATTTAAGGAGGTGGTTATTTCTTAAAAACATTTTTGACGTAACTTTTTTTTCAAACTTTTCTCTCAACTTTTCTTCACCCAAACACTTTCTTTTGCATCAAAGATTTGAGGTAGTGATCTTGATTTCTTAAACTTTTGATTTCTAATAGATTCTTCAATCTTGTTTTCCAAAATCTCATTGTCTTTCTTAGTTTTTCAAGAGTAAACATCCAATTGAGAGGAAATTCACTCATTTGGGGTAATTTTCATTATTTTCCTCTAACGAGTGTTTTTTTTATTGAAATTCCCAATTATTTGATCCTTGTTTAATGTTTTCTAATGAGTCTTATTGATTTTATTTTGGAAATTGGGTAAATCAAGGTTTAATTGATGAGATTAAGTGATTTTCGCTTCGGATCTATTTTATTGAGTTCTTGATTGGTTATAAACATGATTTTGATGTCTTATAATGTTAATAATTTTTTTAACATTGGAATTCCGAAGCTAGGTGAATATTTAATTTCTTTGGTTGCTAGTTTTGTGTTTTTGGCGAGTTAAGGGTGTTTATTGAATTCTTGAAGTATAAGGATGATGTTAGTTTATTTTTGGATGGTAATTGAAGATAATTGAGGGATTAAACCTTTATGTTTTTGTTGGGTTAAGTTTGGAGGGTCTTTGATGTTGTTTTTGGTTGTTTTGGAGGGGTTTCGGTTAGAGTTTAAGGAGAATTGTTGTGAATTGTTGTTGCCGGGTTTGTGAATGTATTTTAATGCATTGAATCCTCTATTTTTGTGTGGTTAAATCAGGGGAGGTTGATCCTCAAGTTTGCGGCTCCGTTTCAGAAGCTTTAGAGGAGTAGTTCGCATCGTCTAACGAGGTTTTGTAAAGTCGATGAGTGAGAACGTAGATCTCGGCTTTGAAATAGTTTAAAGGTTATTTTGGGAGTTTAAATTAAGCTTGAAACGCTGGTTTAAACTCGAAAGTAAGTATGATGATATTTCTCTCTCGGTCGCGTTTTGGCGAAATTGGTTTTATGCACTTATTTTTGAATTACATGGTACGTACTGTTTAAGCATGTTTTGAGTATGGTTTATACTGATTTTGATCATATATTTATGATGAATGCATTTAGAAAAATGGTTCATGTAAGTTTGGGAAATACTTGTTAATGCATGATTTAATGCATT
The DNA here is from genome assembly GCA_019671005.1 of Hibiscus mutabilis. Lineage (NCBI taxonomy): Eukaryota > Viridiplantae > Streptophyta > Magnoliopsida > Malvales > Malvaceae > Hibiscus > Hibiscus mutabilis. Next base: position 68,417,269 of record CM033714.1, on the reverse strand, counting down.
GAAAATGGTTTTGAATGTTGCTTATAAAAATAGTGAGGTACATGGTTAATAATGAATTATATTGGCAAGTGATGTGGTTTAAAATGTTATCGGATATCATTGACCGACCATGGGATTGATAGTGCACTATAAATAAGTCGCATCAGGCGTTGATAGCTTTATGTGTACTGAATACTCCACCATGAGTGCCCTAGCAGTTGAGGGGTTATATGGTACTGAAAACTCCAGTTAGTGGATTATGCATATAACTAATGATTGGGTTATGGTGGTACTCGGTTGTGAACGTACCTTGAATTCCAGTTAAGATTGCATGAAGTGTTAAGAGGACACTTGTTGAACCCGTGTACCCGATGTAATATTTTGTAAAGTGGAACTTGGTTTATGATCACTTGAAAGCCAATATAATTGATAATGTATCATGTTGATGGATTGTGTTGTATAATGTTGATTTATACATGTTTACTCTTTAAGCCTTGCATATGGGTTGTTATGCATAAGAAAGCTTAAATTGAGGGTAGCAAATGAGATTTTGCTGTTGATCCATGATACATGTTGCATATGGTTTAATATGCATGTTTTGGAAATATTAAGTGCATAGTTTGAAAGACATGATGTGTTTGAAAGATGTTTTAAAATGTTGAACTTAAGTGAGTTGAAAACCGGTTTTAATTGCATTGATGGTGTTGTGTTTTGAGCACTCCTCATTAAGCCTTGTGTGCTTATGCTCTCTTTGTCCATCAACGCAAAGAATTAAAGGTTGGAGGCAGCGAGCAAGAGAAGGAAAATCCAAGGACTTGAATAGCTCAAAATTATGGTTTTTGAACTAGACTAGTAGTAATAAAGGCAATGGGGTTCATTGTTGTTTGGGAGGGTTATTTGCTAAACTCTCTATTTGTGCAAGTTTATAATGTTGTCATGGTGTTGTATGAGGCTCTATATGGTTGGTTTTGATGTGGATTTATGTTTTGAGTTTTGGATGGTTTGGTTTTTAGGATGCATGCCTCTAGACTTAAGATTGAAGTATGTTGCTATGTTTTGATCACGTTACCTTGGTGTTTTGGTATGGTTTGATCTTTAGTTTAGTGGAACACTTGAATATGGCTTGTTGAAGCACATTTGATTTCTTAATTGTTTGAAAAACTAGAAAAAGTGTGCATTTTGGGTCAGGCCGTACTGATACGCAGGGCCTCATATCGGTACAAGTATGCTGGATGTTGGCGAGGGGTCGGTATAGGGAATACCGTCTCGGTACGAGCTTTAGCTAATAGAAATCCACTTTTTTCAACCGAGCCCGCGTACTGATACACCTTGGCTTCGTACCGATATGCCCTGTTGGATTGAAGCCTCGTATCGATATATGTGCCTCGCGTATCGATACGGGCTGCCGTTAATTCGGTTAATGTGATTCCTGAAGTTTCTTTTTCTTTCATTTTGGTTCATGATGTTCTTGAATGCAATTGTATGAGTTTGGATTATCATTTTGATATGAAATTTAGCAAGCGAACATATAATCTGATCAATTGAAGTTTGGTAACTCAAATCTTAATTAAACCCTCGTAACTTTCCAGATTTGCATTTTAGTCCTTAAAATGCAATTTGTACAATTGGATGTCTAATCAACACTGATTTAGTTGAGATTTCACCCGCTGCCTGCATGCTCACTATATAATGTAATGTTGCATCTAACAAGATAAAGATAAAAGGCTAGACCTAAGTTTAGTTAACTGTTTTGGGTTTTGTTAGGCAAAACCCAATGTAGCTCGCTCATTTTAGTTTGGCGTCTAGGCCGGGTCGAGGGGGTTACATTTGGTGGTATTAGAGCCAGGTTTGTGATAAGTGGGATGAGGTTATGATTGTTGGAATGATGTTATTGATTGGTTACTGTTGTTTGCTATGCACAGTGAATGTTTATTTGTCCGTTGGTTGACATGTGCCATGTTGGGGGATATTTGTGGGACACATTGCCTTTTTATTACAATTTGTAATGTTCTAATTTTTAAATGAAAGTCTTGTATCTTTACTTGAAGATGGCCTGAAATTATCATGCCTTATATATTTTAGTATGATAGGACTGATGAGAGAATTGAGGTCTGGCACGATTGCTGCTACCGTTGGGTAAAAAAATCAAGAGAATGTTATACCTCATGGAGGGTTGCCACCCTCTCCGCCTAATCCACCTATAGGAGTGGATCAAGTACCACCTGCGCTAGCTAGGCCAGTGTTGGGTGATATGGCGCCTTTGATACAAACGATGACTAGAGCTTTTCAAGCTGCCATTGCTAGGGTGCATGTACTTGCACCAGTTGCTGTGCAACGGGGTTACTGTTGGAATGTTTATGTAGTCTAGAAGGAGTTGAGTTTCGAGGGTTAACACCCGAGGCTTCCGAGGAGTTGATGGTCAGTACTGATCGAATTTTGGTGCAAATAGGGTGCAACGATGCCCGTAAGCTGTTGTATCTCTGCTGCAAAGAGACGCGCATAGTTGGTAGACTACTGTGATTACGGGTATGGAACCCGGTGATGTGACTTGAGAGTTCTTTTGAACTGTCTTTAAGAAGAAGTATCTGGAGTTAGATACTTGTATGAAAAGAAATGTAAGCTCATGGCTTTGGTTCAGGGTAGTATATCTGTAGTGGAGTATGAGGTTCAGTTTATTCGGTTGAGTCAGTATACTTTTGAACTGGTACCGGATTAGAGGAATCAATGTGATCGATTCTGTTACAGATTGGAACAAGATGTTAAGAAATATATGTTGGCTTCTAACTACACCAATTTCGACGTGTTGGTTATACGAGCAAAGGATATTGAGCAAAACCTGGGTTTGTCGGTTAGTGTAGGAGGTTTTATCTCTGGCAAAAAAGTTGCAAACTCTGGTTTTGGTGGTGGTCAGTTTAAGAAGCACCATGACAAAAGATATCACCCTAAGTTGAGGCAAGGTGGAAGCAGTGTTAAGTGAGGATTGCAAGGTCAGGGTACCCAGGCTAGATCAACACATAATACTTGTTGGGTTTGTCGATCATGTGATCACATAAGGTGGATTGCAGGGTCAGGGTACCCAGGCTCGTGAGGGACATGCTCATGTGGCTGTTGTTACTAAATCTTATTGGAGTTTTGGATTGAGCGATCATCTAAAACGTAATTGTCCATTTTTGGGGGATGGTGGACAAGTTAGAACGCATACGGTTGCACTACAACAAGGTCATAGCCGTGGCCGAGGACAGTTTCAATGAAGGGATGAGGGTCCGAGGATGATGGCTCATACTGTTGCTATCCAACCTGAGGGTACAGGTCCTGCGAGGGTGTACGCACATCGAGAGTGACGTAACGGCACTGACGTGATTGTAGGTACATTTACATTGCAATCTATGCCGTTGTTTTCTTTGGTTGATTCTGGTTCTACACATTTATATATCTAGCATAAGCATGTTCATTTGCTTAATATACCTGTAGAAGTGTTGGATGTGGGTATGCATGTAACTAGTTCTTTTGGGGAGACGGTTGTTATGAGAAAGTTGTTTAAGAGATGTCCTTTGATGGTTCAAGGTCATGTGTTGCTGTTGATTTGATGGAGTTACAGTTTCACTATTTTGATGTAATCTTAAGTATAGATTGGTTGTTTGAGCATAAAGCTATGGTTGATTTTGAAACGAAACGAGTTTCCTTAAAACTTGATGATGATTATGAAGTGGTTGTTGTGGGTGAAAATGTTGAGTTCTTGCCTAATGTTATTTCGGCTCTAGAAGCGAGTCGTATGATGGATTCTGGATGTCAGACATTCTTGGCCTATAATATAAATCTAAGATAAAAATGGGTGCGTATTTAGGATATTCATACGGTATATGAGTTTCTGAGTTTTTTTTAGAGGAGTTACAAGGTTTACCGCCAGATAGAGAGGTTGAGTTTGAGATTGAGTTATATGCAAATATAGCTCTAGTGTCTATTGCTCCCTTTTGCATGGGGCCGAACGAGTTGAAGGAGTTAAAGACGCAACTTCAAGAGTTGCTTGATCGAGGGTTTATTAGGCCTAGTGTTTCACCATGGGGTGCGCCGGTGTTGTTTGTGAAAAAGAAAGATCGCACGATGCGGATGTGCATTGATTATCGACAACTGAACAAGTTGACGATTAAGAATAAGTATCATTTTCCACGGATTGATGATTTGTTTGACTAGTTTAGAGGTGCTTTGGTATTTTCTAAGATTGATTTGAGGTTAGGTATTATCAGTTGAAGGTAAAGGATGTGGATGTGCCTAAGATTGCTTTTCATATGAGGTATGAGCATTACGAGTTCTTGGTGATGCCGTTTGGTTTGACTAATGCCCCTGCTACGTTCATGGACATGATGAATCGGGTGTTCTATGAGTTTTTAGACCAATTCGTGGTTGTGTTTATTGATGATATTCTTGTGTACTCTTGTACCAAGGAGGATCATGATAAAATACTTGCGAATTGTGCTTCAGGCGTTGTTTGATAATCAGTTGTATGCCAAGCTAAGCAAGTGTGAGTTTTGGCTTAGGGATATTGCTTTTCTTAGGCACATTGTGTCAGTCGAAGGAATTCAGGTTGATCCACACAAGAATGAGGCGGTGATAGGTTGGAAGTCACCTAAGTATGTGTCGAAAGTTCGTAATTTTCTTAGATTGGTCGGTTATTACCGTCAGTTTGTGGATAGTTTTTTGAATATTGATGCTCTTTTGACCAAGTTGTTGCAGAAGAATGTCCGTTTTGAGTGGACGAGGATAAATATAGGGCTTTTGAAAAATTGAAGGAGGATTTGACGCACGCTCCAATCTTGATTCAACTTGAGTCGGGCAAGGAGTTTGTTGTCTATAGTGATGTATCATGTGTAGGCTTTGTAATATCCTCAAAACTAGTATAAAGGAAGTTACTACAATGCCTTCATTTAATCCCTAATTGATTGAAAGTAAGGTACTAGGTCTAGTTAATAAGGACTAGAATGCTATAAATGAAAAAGTGGTAACCTAATGTATAAGTGACCAAACCGAAACAAACAACAAAATGAAGGAATGCATGCTAAAATGCTATATTCCTAAATGCCCCTACACATGTCATTAATTAGTGGATAATCAAGGGAAAATTAGTTATTTTGGGATGAGTTAATTGATGAATCCATTGTCATATTCTCCTTAACGGCCGAATAGATGAACAAAGAAGAGAGAAAGGAATTGAGTGAGAAAACTCCATGTTCATTGATTCAAGCTTTGGAATTGTGTTCAATTTTAAGGTAATGTTTAGTGCTCATGAATTCCTCTTTGATTTTTGTGATTATAACAACTTGTTTGGCTTGAGAAATGTTAGATTGATTGCTGGAAATTGGGAATTGATTAAGAGTTTTGTATGTGTTCTTATATTGAATCAATTGGTATATATGTCTAGTGAGAACACATTAGAATCGAATGGCCTTTGAAATTGATGTTGTCATTAACCAAATTGATGGTGAATTGTTATGTTAGTTTCTGGAAAAACTTAGAAGATAATCAGAATGGATGATTGATATGTGAATTGAAATTCTTGTTGTTGGAAATTCTAGGGAGATGATGTCTTATTGAATCAATTCGAAAATATTGCTCAATTAACCTGTTTTTATAGGTTTGACACATAGTTGGACTGACTTAGACATGTATGAATGAGTATATATGTTGAACAATCATGTTAGAATCCTTGTCTAAGTGATTAATGAAGCTAGAATCTAGCTAAAAAAAAGCTGTCCAGAAGACTCTATTTTGGGTAGTGAGTTTAAAAATTTGTAGAAAATCACATAGACCAAATTAGGAAGTAAATCTTATATGTACAGAATCGTGAGTATGTCTAGTTTCGTATACAACAAATGGAATCGAATTCCGAGTTATAAAACAGTTTGTAGAGATTAATCTCTAATGATAATGTAAACTGTCCTGTAGCATAATGTGGTCTGCCTTTAAATAAAAAACTGTAATAATTCACAATGAATAAAAATGCAAGGCCTATATGGTTAGAAGGACAATTAAGTTAGCTTTCTAACGGTGTAAACGGTTCGAAATTCTGACGTACAGAATAAAAGATATGAACATTTAAGCAAGGAGTGCACATGCTGCCATGCATCAACAGTCTTGATGTTTTGAATTGAATGCTTAAGTGTATGGAGTCACATATTGACTCAAATGGTTGCTGGATTTTACCTAATAAACTATGGATTGTATGAATGATAGATCAAGTGGAAATTAAGGGAAAAGGGGCTCACATAGATCAGCAAGCTAGTAGAGGGAAAGGGATTTCGATTCGGGAACGTCAATAGCTCAGAAAATTCCTGTGAGTGTAGTTTAAGGTTTAGATAGGGCGGTAACCTCTCCAAGTCCATTTCTGATTTGAATTAATTATTGATTCTTTGTATAAATTGTGTAATGAGCTTGCTATGGAGCATTAGCAAGGTAAGTGCTCTTTTGAGAAGTTTTGAGTGGTTACTTGATTGAGAAGCATGCTTGAATTGCAATTGATTGCCATGATATGCTCCTTGCTTAATTGAACTATATTGAAATGAAGCATGCTTATTATAGTTAGAAGTAACTCAATTCATTATTTAATGACATACTGATTGACATACCCTCATTGACTATTGGAATATTGATATTGGTATTGGCTTTGAACCCTATTCGATTGAAAAGGGATATTGGCAATAAATGTGCACATTGAATCGAATCATGCTTGAAATTGAATGAAAATGATAACTATTGTAAGCCTTGGTCTCGAGTCGGTCATAGATATAGTTGGCATGCCATAGAGTCCATAGAGCCATTATCGGGGTGGACTACGGTCTGGGACATTGTTCCCTATTTGGTGATAGTAGGAGGGAAGTATTGTTATTGGTCATTGGCGACAGTAGGAGGGATTTGACCGATACTTTGTACCATATTGACTATTGTTATTGGTGACAATTTGGTTGGGGATTCGAGTATCTAGACTGAGTAATCGATTCTCAAGGCTATACTTAAAATGAACTTATGTCTCATGTACATTGAATCTATTGTTACATTGAATTACATTGATTGATAGTAAAGGAAAATTGATTGTCATGAACTATGGATATTGAGACATTGCTTGAACATTGCTTATATGAGATTGCTTGAGTTCGAGACATTGATTGTGTTCAAATGACTTGTTATGCCTATTGTTATTTGAATTGGATGATTGACATTTATAAATTTCAAACCTTGTATTGATATTGGATTGAAAATTTAGCAAAAGCATCTAGTATTGTTTACATTGTTTCGAATGGTTCCTTATTGATACGCGAACCATACCATCTATTAGATGGTTCGTAGTTGAGACTTATTGTATTGATTTCCTTGTAACTTGAACTCACTCACTAAGCTTTGCTTATTCAAGTCTCCTTTCGACGATTCATGTTGATATTGGATCCTATCTCGAAGTCTAGGCTCGTACAAGTCACATTTTGCTTGAAAGAGTATGTTTCCATCTTGTTATAGTTCTCCTAGGATAGTGGCACCTAAGGCATGTATATTCATGATCACTTAGTTATGGTTTGTATAAATTAACTTCATATATGACCTATAAAGAATAATGAATGTAAATATGGGTATGTATACATGTTGCCCGTAATAAGTGCTCCGCAATTGTGCAAGTGTACACGTCACAAGTTATAGTATAAAAGATATCGTCTCCACAGGTATTGGTGTCACTTCAAGAATCTAATATCTTGCACTGTAAAAAGTAAAAGAACACAAGTAAAAGATTGTAGGAGTTTTAACTAACAACTAAACTAGAAAAGAGCAATTAAAGTAAAAGAAGATGTAATCAAAAGAGAGGGAATAGGCCAGGTTAACGTGAGTTGAGGTGTGATAGCCAATTGGATCGTCTTGGTAAAAGAGTGCAAGGGCAATTCAGTTGCCGTGGCAACTTGCGCAGCTGGGTTGCCTTCGCAACTAATCGAACGGTTGCCTGGGCAACTGTTTGGGTGGCTGAGCAGCAACTTCAAGGTTCGGCAGAGCGTTCTTCAATGGTTTCTTCTTATCCCTAAGTTGAATCTCTAGCTAATTGTGCATGCCTTGACAATACATCCCTGCGTGAATCAAGGGTGAACAACAACCAATCTTGCGCTCCTCTTAGCCTTTGAAATCCTTAACTTATTCCTAAGCTAGATTAATCTTCACCATCAATAGATTGAATAAATACCATACTCATTCGTTTCTTGAATCTAACTCTCCCGATATTAGATAAATAAATTGAATTACGAGATCATCTCTCAATTCACTCGCAAACAAGAATAAAAACCAAGAACGAGTAAACCTTGAATTAAACGTGCAAACTCTTATTACCTAAACAAAATCCAATTGTTTTAAAGAAGTTTTAACAAACTTATTCCATAATTTTGCCTCGGGTTTAAGCCGAAGGTGATTTACTATGCCCTTATATTTACCGTCGTTCCAATGAGTCCCCGGTAGAGTGAGTTCTTGAAGTACCTTATCGTGTTGCTTGGGCCTGAGTTGATCAACAAAGGCTTGATGCTCGTCCTTCTCAATGTTTTGAAAATGCATACACACCTTGCAGGCAAAGCGTTTTGAACTCAAATCTCCTAGGATGGGCATCATACGCTTTTTAACTAGGACCATTTGTTGGGTAATATTTAACATCAAATCTATAATTAAATAACATGTAGTAGTGTATTTTATCTTAAGGGAAATATCCCATGCACCCGCGGTGGAAATGAAATGTTTCCACAAGCGCCCTTAATTTTAGGATTTGGGGACCCATTTAGAGTTTAGGAGTTTAAGTGTAGGGATTTAGAATTTAGGTTTCATGATTATGATATATGGTTTATGGTTAAAATTTAGGGTTTAAAGGCCAAAGTTTAAGTTTTAGGGTAATATGGTTAGAGATTTATATTTTAACCTATAAACCCTAAATTTTTATACTAAACCCTAAATTCTAAAAATATCCCTTAAATTTAAAACATCTATACTTAAATTCCCAAACATTGAGTCGTAAACATAGTCCTTAAACTCTAAAAATAAAATACTTGTAGAAATTTTTTATTTTCCATATATTATACCGTTCAAATTATTACTTTACTTGGTTGCAAAATAAATGCGTAACCGACGAGGGCATATTCTGAGATGGGACTGAGTGAGTCTATTTTGACTTTAAAAAGCATAGCATTAAAGTCCCCTTGAAAACCTACATAATTTTTTAAAATATTAAAGGGGAAACATTGAAATAAAAAGTTTTCACAAGTGTTCCTAATTTTAGGGTTTGGAGATTTAGTTTAGAGTTTAGATTTATGAGTTTAAGTGTAAGGGTTTATAATGTAGGGTGTATAGCTAAAATTTAGAGTTTAGGGGTTAGAATTTAAGGTTAAGAAGTTGTAGTTTAGTTTTTAAGGTAATACGGTTAGGATTTAAATTTTAACCTATAAACCCTAAATTTAAATCCCTAAACCATAAATTCTAACCACGCCCCCTTAAATTTAAAATTCTTACATTTAAACCCCTAAACATCAAAACCTAAATAGAGTCTCTAAACACTAAAATTGAGGCACTTGTAGAAACATTTTGTTTCCACATGTGCATGGAATAATTACCCATATTAAAATATCAAATATAATAATTTAAACATAGTGTAAATAATTTGATAATGTAAATAATTCTTTTAAATAGCCTAAAGGTAATTATAAGGTAGTATCTGTTTATAGAATAGAAATCTTCTGCTCTTGTTTGGTGTCCATATGTATGCCCCACATTAAAAGAAATTAGGTTTTGGTGACGAGCGTCGTAATTTTTCAAATAAATATTCCTTAATCTCAAATAAAATAAATAAGTAACGTAGTAATAGAAAAGAAGGGACGATCCGCAGGAACTGTGGAGCTTATGATATCTGGAGGATTTGATTTTGACTGTTGCGAGAAAATAAAGTAAATAGGGGGTTTGATCAAGAGAGCTAGAAAATAAATGTAGAGTAAAAGCGAGAATGATGGAAGTAAATTTCAAGAATTAAATCAATTTAATAAAGTTGTCACACCCTGAAAATCGGTATAGTCGGAATTAGATTCTGATGATCAGAAATTTTGTACCAATTATACCCGAATGATGCAATTGCTCAGTCTTTGCATCCAATTTTGAAGTAATAGGAGTTAATTGAGCTTAATTGAAGTTGTGGGACCTTTTTGTAAGGAATGAAAGTCTTTTTAGTGACTAAATTGTGAAAATTCAAAGTTTGGGGGCAAAAGTATAAACTTTGAAAAGTTGAATGACCACTCTTGTAATTATACCAAATAGTGGTGTAAATCACCTCCTTGCTTGCCTTTAATTCACGTGAAATTGGTCATCTCATTAGGAAAGGATGACAACATGATTAAGGATGGAAAGGAAAGCTTAAATAAATATTAAAAGGTTTCCTCCAAAGCTAGGAAAACCATGTGATTGGTTGCTTGGAAGGCAACCATGATGGAGTAGTAAAATCTCTTGGTTAAGTCTAACAAATAGAGAAAAAATGAAAGTGAAAGCATTGTTAGTGTTAACCGAGACAAAACCTCAATTCCTTTCATCATTCCAACGAGGCTAAGCAAGCACCTCCATTGTCATCTTCAAGCTTAAGCTCAAGCAAGCACCTCAATCCAATCTTTGGACTTTGTTTGATTTCGATACACCATTTGAAAGCTTGTAGCTTGGTGAGTAAGACCCCTATATCAATTTGATAATTCCTTCAATTCGTAGAGTTTAATTTCAAGATTTTAAATCTTGAATGTTCAAGCTAAGCCTATGTGTTAGTAGGTTAATTTCCTTATTTTGATGTTGACTACAAGCTTTGGTAAGCTTGAAAAACGTTTGTGAATCATTAGTTTCGATTCTAATGTAATCATCTAATTTTGGACTAGCTCAAGTGGTGGGAGACAAGTCATCTTCACCATCGACTATTCCGAACTCTTCTGAGGGCAAGGGGATTGTAATCCGGAAACCTTGAAGCCTCCTATTGCTAGATGAGTGTAGTTGTGTCTCGGGATCGGCTAGGTGCCATCCCGATTGCATTTTATTTGTGTTTACGTTGTGTCTTCATTTGGGTAGCTCAAGTAAAGCTTACGAGATGTGAACTCCATGTGGTAAGGTCATCCTATTGCTTTGGACACATTATGATATGCCATGATTTAATCGTTATATGATATATGTGAAAAGTAAATAATGTAATATTGAAGTACATGGGAATTGATATGTTGCATAAATGACATGATATGCCATTTGGAGCCAAGGCTCAATTTGCAATCCGATATGATATGGCCTAAGGGCACAAAGGTAAGTTTTATGATGATATGTGTAACCTTGGACACTTGTGGACTTTGGATACAATTGGCATTCCATAGGGTTATTTGAGCTCACTATGTAAGGGATTGGACTACGATCCGGGGCTACGGCCTATATGTGGGGAGAAAATGTTAGATTGTGTAAGGGACTTTAAAGCTACGGCTCAAGGCTAAGGCCTACTTTCGATATGATTTGGTGTATAGGGGAATCCTCGTATCCATTGGTTGCTATGTCCAAGGAGATGATATGTATTTGTGCTTTACATTTGATACATGAAAAATGATACTTGGCTTTGAGTATGATACATATATGATTAATTATGTATATTTTTATTCAAGCATGCTTACGTGACATTCATGCTATTAGGGATCTTATTGTGCATTTGATATAACTACCTCACTAGGCTATGTAAGCCTAACATTCGTGTGTCTCATGCATTCAGGATCTTGAAGAATTCCGAGCATCGATCGTGTGATTGAAGTTGCAAGTTACTCTCATCAACCCCATGTATGCTTACATTTTGTCTTGAACTCCTAATAAGGTGGCATAAGTCTTAGACATGTTATAATTGTCTATTTTGATGTGTGTATAATGGCCTAAGTGTCTAAGGGGTAGATGTGCATTTTGGTATGTTTTTGAAATAGTAAAACTAGTTACTTTTGTCTTAAAGGTACTAAAAGGTGAAAATGGGGTAAACGGATTCGAACCGCTCTAAAATTTTGTATGTTATTAGAATCATGGATTAATAACTTGCTGGTAAAATTTCATCACATTTGGACATTGTTCAACAGGTTAAATTGGCTAAAAATTAGATAAAATCTGTCATTGCAGCACAGGTGTATCGATACAGATCAAGTTGTATCAATACGACCTTGCATATTTGGACTTGGTAAAACAGGGTGTATCAATACATTAAGGGGTGTATCGATACAGATCTTGGCAGTGAGGTCTGAGAAATAAATTGTATCGATACGGCCTTAGGCTGTATCAGAACGGGTCAGCGTCGGTCAACCTGTATCCATACGGGCTTAGCTGTATCAAAGTAGGGTCTGTTAAGAAAAGTCAACTTGGGTCAACCTGTATCGATACGGTCTCAATGGTATCGATACATGGCCTTAATCACTCAAAGTATAAATTGAATATGTGTATATACGTATCGATACGACACCAAGGTGTATCGATATGGAGGGTGTCGTATCGATACAAAGGTAGTTAATTCTGTTAAAAGGCTTCGAATACAATTTTAAATAATTTGCAAAATGGTCACTAAATATTGTATGGTCTAAGTGTATAGGTAAACGACCTCGGTTTGTAATGAAATTCCACAGTCTAATAATTAGAAAGTTAAAGTTTTGATTGATAACATGAAATTCAGTTAAGGACCCTTAATTTGTAAAATTTACAGTTCAGTCTCTAAGTTTGAAAAGTTTAAAATTAACCCCAATTTGAGTAAGATATTAATAAGTTAGTTGGATAAGTCTTAAAAAGATTAATAAGATATTTCGAATCAGATTCCAAACTCCGATTAAGCTTTTGATCTCTGAATCTAGTTTTCGGTAACACTTTTCGACCCGGTTTCCTAGCAGGCCGAGAAGCTGGTGTTACAAAAATAGCCTCAAGCTTAACTTAGCCTCAAATTCAAACTGATCATCAAAAAAGATTTTACATCGGATACATACCGGTCACAGTCTACAAGGCCCAACCCTTGTAACTTACTTTTCACTTTTGTAACCAACAATCCAAAGGCAATCTTTGGAATTCGGTTCTTATTTGGACTAGCCACAACTATCGTCGCTAGCGCCAATGTAGTTAAGTGTTAGAAAAGTCCGACTCGGATTATGTTGTCTCGATGAGAATCGAATCCGATCTCAATTTCCCTTAGCGAATATGTTGCTAGATGTGTTCATAAGAAGTCGAATATGCTACAAGCCGATCCTTCCTCCCAACTTTAAATCAGAACAACATTCAAATCAACGTGCGCTTTTTGAGATGAAAGTGTAAAGATTTTTAAAAGAAATGCCGATTGCCGATCTAAGTTTTCAAAAAATTGAGAATGTTATCCGAACATATTAAGTGTTTTTCAATTCTCACAAAATGAATTGAGGCATTGCTTTAAGCCTTTAGCTAATTGGGAAATTAGCTAAGCATGATTATGGCAGAAATCATACTTAGCATTTTTAAATAAAATAAATAAAACTTAAAAACAAGAATGTAAAGAAAAAGGAATTTATAGAACTTCAAAAGCAAGAACAAAACTAAGAATAAAAGATGATTTTCTAGCTTACCCCGAGAGGATATTTATAGTATTCTGAAACCCTAAAAATAACCTAGAAATGATAAAAAGATAATTCTTGAAATATTCAAATTAAATCCTAAAAACAAAAGATAATTTCTAATTTAAATTTTAAATGCAGCTGATCCGCTCATCCGTCCTCGCTGACTAGACCTTCTAGAAGCCGCTGACTGGACCTTCTATAAGCCGCTGACTGGACCTTCTAGAAACTGCTAACTGGACCTTCTAGAAGCTGCTAACTGGATGCCACATCAGACGCTTCATGCCCAAATTCATGCCCACTAGCCCAGCCTCGATTCCCGAAAATAAAACTGCAGAATGTCGTCTTTTAAGTACAATTTCCAGATTGTAGTCCTTCATAGAAAACGCAAAAAAAACATCCAGATCAGCAACATGAACTAACCATTAAAGGAATAATTAAAGATAAAATAGTAGCCAAATAAACTACTTATCATTAGGACTTAGGGATAATGTTTAAGGTTAGAGTTTAGGGTTAGGATTTAGGGAATTAGGGCTAGGGTGTATTTTTAGGATTTAATGTTTAAGATTTAGAATTTAGAGTTAGAGCTTAGAATTTAATATTTTAGTGTTGGGCATAGAAAACAACAAAAGATTTTTATCACTGTTTATAAATATTCTTAACCCTTTGACAATGCACACACCTTGCAAACAAAGCGATTAAACTCGAGTCTCCTAGGATGAATATCACTCGTTTTTTCACTATGATCACTTGTTGGATTCCTCGACAATGTATATATAGATATACAAAATAAAATTAAAACAACATAAATACACTAATATGTTGAATTTAGAATAAATAAAACATTAATATATAAATTTTGTATGATTTACAATTCTTTAAATATATAAATTTAAAATACGTACAAACATAAAAATTTATTAAAAATAGCATATATCCGGGATTCTTCTAACATTTAATGATTTAAACAAAAAGAAATGAAAGACAAATCAATTAATTGTAGATGTTAGTCTCACCATAGGAAATGTGTATTTTTAGCTTTTGTTTTTAGGCTGGACGAGCCTTCATAGAAAGAAAGAAAAAAGGAAATTAAAAAAATAAAAAGTATACTTTTTTGTTTTGATTATATATATATATATATATATATATATTGCTAAAGTACTAAAAGTATTATTATAGACTACTATTATAAATATATATTATTTGGTATAAGTTTTCTTTGATGTAATTATTTGTTATAAGTTAATAATTTGTAACAGTGATTCAATTTATATAAAAAAATGGGTTGATGATTTGATTTTGAATTCATTGTCGTAATAATTCAATTTAGAGAAAAGTATTTTATTAATTAATTGCTTTTATTCATTTCTTAATTATATATATGTATGTATAGGCAATATATATAATATAGTCAATATATTTAGAATGATTGGATCAAAAATTATTTTATGAATCCTTTCTGCTATATTATGGTCTCGGTCATTTAAAATAATTCTCTCGATCAAAAATTGTGTACGTCAATTATATTATGAATCTTTCCTATTATTTATTAGATATGCTGGTGTGATTATATGGTAATATTTGTTTATATATTTTTTAAACCCCATAACAATGCACACACAACTTATACACATAACTTACACACACAAATACTCGAATTTGAATATTCTAAAATAAATACCATCATCATTAATTTTATTGAAGTCGCTCGAAAAGTTCAAGACCTACCATTTTTAATCCGCGCAAATAATAATCATTAATTTTAGACTAAGCATTTGTTCGTAAATTAATTACTAATTTGGTGAAGATGTTGTGCATGTTGGGTCATGCCAATACACCTCATGGTACAGCGAAAAAAATATTCGGCGATCACTATCAGAGATTTATGTACGGTGACCGAATTGAGGTAAATAAAGGTGAAGAATTACTTGTTTAAAATTTAGAATTCTGAATTTGGAGAAGATGGGCATCTAATCATGATTTCACGATGTCGATTCTCAAGCCGCAACGATAATGCTCCGACCTCTACGTAGTTCACCCAGTTGAAACAAACATATAAAATTCTCTAAACTATTTAGAGGAGAATGAGCATATAAAAACTCTTTAAACTATTTAGAAGGTTTTCCAAAAAAAAAAGCATTAATAACTGCTAGATCTCTCATGTCTTTATATAGCTTTTGAAATCCTAATTCAACTCATATTAGTATTTCAATATATATATTAAATATGTATAATCTCAACTCAACTCAATTCAAATTTAAATATATATATATTAAATATATATAATCCTAATTCAATTTAATTAGGATTTTAATATTATATATATTAAATATATATAATCCTAATTCAACTTAAATAGGATTTCAATATATATATATATATAATCCTAATTCAACTTAACTAGGATTTCAATCTTTATATATTAAATATATATAATATAAATTCAACTTAATTAATATTTCAATATATATATATTAGATATATAATCTTAATTCAATTTAATTAGGATTTCAATATATATATATATATTAAATATATATAATCTCAATTCAACTTAATTAGGATTTCAATATATATATATATATATTAAATATATATAACCTTAATTCAACTTAACTAGGATTTCAATATATATATATATACTAAATATATATACTCATAATTCAACTTAACTAGGATTTCAATATTTATATATTAAAAATATATAATCTCAATTCAACTTAATTAGGATTTCAATATATATATATATATATATATATATTAAATATATATAATCCTAATTCAACAACTTAACTAGGATTTCAATATTTATATATTAAATATATATAATCCCAATTCAACTTAATTAGGATTTCAATATATAAATATATTAAATATATATAATCCTAATTCAACTTAATTAGGATTTTAATATATAAATATATTAAATATATAATCTCAATTCAAGTTAATTAAGATTTCAATATATATATATATATCGATTTAAATCGAATTATATTATTTATATATATTAAAAGAGTCATAATTGCAATAATTATTTTTCTTTTAATATTTATCCAATTGTTAAATTATATATATATATATATCAAATATATATTAATTTAACTAAATTCGTGTACATCAAATTTGTACATATATAATTCGCTTAATATATGCTCATTTCAACTGTGGGTGTGACCCTATAGGTTCATGTAACGTTAGTAGTAAATATTAGAACATTTCTAATATTACAAACAATGAGTGACATCTAGCAATATGTCATTGTCACTTAAGTTACAAGAAATCATGATTCGACATAACCTCTTCGTGATTAACTTTTTCATGTATTACATCATTTTGTCCTTATATCTAGATTGGACAAAAGTCATAGAATAGTCACACTTTTATAGTCCATCTAATATTTCTTGATATCTTGAGTAAATTATTATAAACGAATAACTATGATATCTCATATCAACTTATTCGAGCATGACCATTCATTTCTAGTCTCACTCAATCAAGTGGCCTACGATATTACTCCTATTATGAAGGATGGACAAATCCTATCTTGATCAACCATATCCCACTACATATTGTGACATATCCAATATTAGTGTTTATAGTATAATCAATTACGATACATGTTTGACTATATCAAAATATGTCACTCACGATGTTGAAATAATGATAATCTCAAGTATGAGGATCATACATGTAGTTATTACTATAAGGAATGTTGTGATTGTCACATAATAATCCAAGAAACATGCTCATAGCGGGTTAGTTCTGTATGTCATTCTCTAACACATACTTATGTATTGATTTTGACATCTCCATGTCAATGACAACACTTTATCATCAATCAACTACATATTAGTCTTAATGCATTATTGTTGTCCACGTCCACAATAATACTCGACTAAGGACATTTCAGAATACCTATATTATTCTAAGGACTTTATTATAATTTAGTTTATTTACGCATGTAGAACTGTAACTAAAAATAATAATGACAATGCCTCTTTATGAATAAACAAGGTAAAAACAAATATCATTTATAATCATCTTATGATTGGTCTTTGGGTATACTTTAACATTCACCCACTAGCACTAAGACCAAACGCTCATGTATCTAATACCAAGTGACTTAGTGTGACGATCATGCTTCTGCTGCATCAGAGGCTTTGTTAGTGGATCAACAATATTATCATTTGTTGGTTCTCTACATATTTCCACATCTCCTCGATCTATAATTTCTTGAATGAGATGGTAACTCCTAAGTATGTATTTGGATTGTTTGTGAGATTTGGGTTCTTTTTCTTGTGCAATGGCTCAATTTTTATCACAACATAGATCTATAGCATTCAATATGCTCGACGTAACCCTTAGTTCAGATATGAACTTCTTGATCCAAACACCCTCTTTTGCAACATCGCATGCTGCAATATACTTGGCTTTTGTTGTAGAATCAACTATTTTATCTTGCTTTGAACCTTTCTAGCTCACAATGCCTCCATTAAGGCAAAAATACAAAACCCGATTGCGGTCGAGAATCATCCTTATCAGTTTGGAAGCTTGCGCTGGTATAACCTTTTATACTTAGTTCTTCCTCACCTCCATACATAAAGAATGTATCATTAGTTCTTCTCAAGTACTTGAGGATGTTTTTGACTACAACCTAATGACCTTCACTAAGATTTACTTGGTACCGACTTGTCATACTTAATGCATATGATACATCCGAACGTGTACATAGCATGGCATACATTATAGATCCAATGGCCGGAGCATATAGAATCTTACTCATGCGCCATCTTTCTTGAGGCGTTGAAGGACACAGTTTCTTCAAGAGTGAAATACCATGTCTTATAGGTAAGAATCCCTTTTTAGATTATTCCATACTAAACCTTTTCAGTACTTTATCTATGTATGTATTTTGACTGAGTCCTAAGAGTCCATACTAAACATTTTTCTAACCAAGTTTTTTTAAAGATTGTAAGCTAGGTATGACATTTTCTATTATCAGTATGTCATCCACATGCAATATCGAGAATATGATAGTGCTCTCACTAATTTTCTTGAAAACACATGGCTCATCCTCATTTTTGATAAAACCAAACTCTTTGATTGTATCGTTAAAATGAAGATTCCAACTTTGAGAAGGTTGCTTCAATCCATAAATAGACCTTTGTAGCTTGCATATTTTTTGGCATCTTTTGTCATGTACACATCCTTATCTAGTTTTTCCATTAAGGAAAGCGGTTTGAACATCCATTTGCCATATCTCATAATCATAAAATGCAGCTATCACAAGTAAGATTCGGATGGATTTAAACATATCAACAAGAGAATGGTTTCATTATAGTCTATACCATGAATTTGACGAAAATCCTTTACGACTAATCACCCTTTGTATGTTTGTACATTACCATCCATGTCAGTTTTTCTTTTTGAAAACCCACTTGCACCCTATGGGCTTAATCCCTAGAGGTGTGTCAACCAAGTTCCAAACTTGGTTTTTTAACATAGAATTCATCTCGAATTTCATGGTCTCTAGCCATTTCTCAAAGTTTGGGCCCGTCACTACTTCTTGATAAGCCCTAGGATCATCTTAATCCATAAAGAGAACATCACCATGCAATGCGAGAAGAAATCCATATTTCTTAGGCGCATTGTATTCTCTCAAAGATCTTCGTAGTGGTTGTGTTTCCAAAATAGTTGAATGTTCCTCAACAACTTGTGGAACTTTTTTTGTTCAATCTCTAGTTCAATGATCTGCGGTTGATCTCAAATTTCATTGAGTTCAATAGTTCTCCCACATCATTTTCTTAAAACAAATTCTTTTTCTAGGAAGATTATTGTTCGACCAACAAACACTTTGTTCTCTATAGGATTAAAGAAATAATATCCTTTAGTTTCTTTAGGATAACCTACTAAATTACATTTATGATATTTAAGTTCAAGCTTTGTAGACATCTGATGTTTAACATAAGCTTTACATCCCTAAATTTTCATAAAAGACATACTAGGACGTTTCCCGGTCCATATCTCACATGGTGTCTTTTGAACTAATTTAGATGGAACAATTTAGTGTGAAAGCGGTTGTTTCTAGCGCATGTCCCCAAAATGAAACTGATAGATTAGCGTGACTTATCATTGATCGAACCATGTCTAACGGTGTTCAATTTCTTATTTTTGATAACTCTATTCCATTGTGGAGTACCATGAGGTGTGAGACAATCCCACATTCCTTAAGAAGGTCAGCAAACTCTAAGCATAAGTATTCTCCTCCTCGATTTGATCGAAGAACTTTAATGCTTTTTTCTAGTTGGTTTTGTACTTTATTTTTAAATTCCTTGAACTTTTCAAGGTCTTCAGATTTATGATGCATTAAGTAAATGTACCTGTATATATTGAAGTCATATGTGAAAGTAATAAAGTATTGAAACCCTCTTCTGGCTTGTGTATTCATTGGTCCACATACATCACTATATATTAATCTCAATAAATCACTTTCTTGCTCACTTTTACCATTAAAAGGAGCTTTGATCATTTTTATCTATAAGCAAGGCTCGCATACATCAAGTTGTTCGAGAACAAATAAATCCAAAAATCCATCTTTATGAAGTTTTGAAATGTGTTTTTCACTTATGTGACCCAAGTGACAATGCCAAAGATGAGTTTGATTAGAGTCATTTGTTTTTGATCTTTTCGTATTTATGTTGTAAATGGAATTCTCTTGATCCAAAATATAGAGACATTTATTAATTGTGTCACACCATAGAAAACATTATCAAGATAAAAGAACAACAATTATTCTTAATAATTATCTCAAAATCAATCTTGTATAAATAAGAAATCAAAATAATGTTTTTAGTCAAACTAGACACAAAATAACAATCCTCTAAACATAAATTAAGTCACTAGGCAATGATAAAGTATATGTTCCGATAGCTAATGTAGCAACTCTTGCTCCATTATCAACTCGTAAGTCTACCTCTCATTTTCTCATATTTCTACTCTTATGTAGTCCTTATACAAATGTACAAATATGAGAACCACAACTGGTATCCAATACTCAAGAAGTAAGTGTTGATAAATTAATATCAATAACATAAATATTTGAGGCGGACGCTCTGCTTTCATTTGTCTTCTTGACTTTTTCAAGATAAATGGGGCAGTTCCTTTTACAATGACATGTCTTATTACAATAGAAACATTTTTCTTCCAGTGATCAGTCAATGTAGTTTACGCCATTCAACTTGTCATTCTCAAGGACCGATCGCAATGATAATAAATTTATATTTGTCATAATAAGTCTACAACAATAAAATATGAATTTTGAGTATGTTTACCATGTTTGCTTATAAAAGGACATTATACTCCTACTATTTTTATTAAAATTAATAACCCTCAAATATTAATGTTGAAAATACTTTCTGTAAAGTTTTTCTAGTGGGCAAGGATCCAAATTTCACATTCTCTTAAGTCAGCTTTGGCTTTTCTCTTAAGATTATAGTCTATCTAGGTAAGCAACACTTGCTAATTACATCTCATGTAACTCCTTCATTTGGTGAACAACTCTTGTTCATAATCATCTTATGATTATCCAAATAACTAACCTTTAGGTTTTTAATCCTATTAGAGTAACCTAGTTAAGTCTTTAACCAATGTTACAACCAACGAATATCACTTGTTTATTCTTCGCGTTTGGCCAAGATAGATACAAGTACCTCACTTTAGCAAAACCTACATTGTATCGATCTAGACTTTAACGAGGGTTAACATTGGGAAGCAATAAAAAGTCTTAATATTTTATTAAGGGGTTTTGTGAGTATTATCTCACCATTTAATGTTTGATCTTATCAAATAACTAGCATGCATCACATACATTCATTTTATCACATACATGAAAATCAGTATATATGAATGCAATAGTTATAGACTTTAAGGTGGTCCGTCCCAAGCCAATGGGAGAACCAAATTATTCTAAGGATAAAAATACTTCTCAAGCATCTTTTTGTCGGCGCACATTTCTGTTCCTCTAGTCTATGCTTCTTTGTATAGATTACAATTTCAGAAACTCGTTTTACATACGAGGGAGTAAGATGAGAAGAAAATTATAATAAAAATAGAGAAAGACACGCCACGCAAGCCGTATTTATAAAACCTTATAAATAAAACTAAATAGGCCATTGGGCTATAACCATGCATTCCAAACATCGTGCATATCAAACATAATAATGACGCAGTTTATTATTAAAGTCTTACCAGATTGTTTCTACGCAAGGGTCAAGCCCCTTGCGGGGTTCTGGCAGGCCCGCAGCTGCTGGCGGGGTTACCGCTGCCCGGTTAATGGCGGGGATTTTTTTTAATGTCAGCATCTTAATTGCTGTGTAAAAATATCACGATTTGATAACTTTTATCAACATTATCACGTTTTTTCAGGATTTTAAAATTCATGAGGTTTTTACTGAAACAACTCTTGTTATTTTCCCGCACGAAATCTATAGACTAACCATTAGTTTAATATATAACTATAACCTACTTATGTTAACACTTAATATCGAAAACCCTAAAACTCCATATTGAATATGTTAACAATTAATATATAATATTTCAAACCCTATCGACAAATATTCTAATGATTAGCTCTTAATCATCGATCTTAGGAACATCTTTTAACTGGATTAATAGATTAACCATGATTGATTAGATTTTCTCGTAAAAATATCATATATTCGTTAAATAAATCAAAAAATAACATGTATCTCATACAACTACATCACCCAAGATAATTAAAACTAGAATTCGTATCGTACAAGTGGCTTTGACACCACTATTGGGTCACACCGGTACACCTCATGACGCAACAAAAAAAATTATCCGGCAATCACCACCAGAGATTCTTGTACGAGGAACAAATCGAGGTGAAAAAAGGTGAAGAATTACTTGTTTAAAATCTTGAATTCTGAATTTGGAGAATATGGGCATCTAATCATGATTTCACGATGTCGATTCTCAAGTAGCAACGATAACGCTCTGACCTCTACTTAGTTCACCCAGTTGAAACGAGCATATAAAATTCTCTAAACTATTTAGAGGGGAATGAGCATATAAAAACTCTCTAAACTATTTAGAAGGTTTTCCCCAAAAAACATTAATGACTGCTAGATCTCTCATTCCTTTATATAGCCTTTAAAATCTTAATTCAACTCATATTAGTATTTCAATACATATATATATATATATATATATTAAATATATATAATCTCAATTCAACTTAATTAGGATTTCAATATATATATAATCTCAATTCAACTTAATTAGGATTTTAATATATATAATCCTAATTCAACTTAACTAGGATCTCAATATATATATTAAATATATATAATCCTAATTCAACTTAACTAGGATTTCAATATTTATATATTAAATATATATAATCTCAATTCAACTTAATTAGGATTTTAATTTATATATTAAATATATATAATCTCAATTCAACTTAATATAATCTCAATTCAACTTAATTAGGATTTCATTGTATATTGATTTAAATCGAATTATATTACTTATATATATTAAAAGAGTCATAATTACAATAATTATTTTTCTTTTAATATTTATTCAATAGTTAAATTATATATATCACATATATATTAATTTAACTAAATTTGTATACAACAAATTTGTACATATATAATTCGTTTAATATTAGCTCATTTCAACTGTGGGTGTGACCTTGTAGGTTCATGTAATGTTGGTAGTAAATATTAGAACATTTCTAATATTACAAATAATTAGTGATATCTAGCAATATGTCATTGTCACCTAAGTTACAAGAAATCACGATTTGACATAAACTCTTTGTGATTAACTCTTTTCATGTATTACATCTTTTTGTCCTTATATCTAGATTGGATACAAGTCATGGAATAGTCACACTTGTATAGTTGATATAATATTTCTTGATATCTTGAGTAGACTATTATAAACTAATAGCTATGATAACTCATATCAACTTATTCGAGCATGGTCATGCATTTCTAGTCTCGCTCAATCAAGTGACCTACGATATTACTCCTATTATGAAGGAGAAACAAATCCTATATTGATCAACCAAATCTCACTACATAGATTGTGACATATCTAATATCAGTCTTTATAGTGTAGTCAGTTACGACATTTTGACTGTATCAAAATATGTCACTCACGATGTTGAAATAATGATGATCTCAAGTCCGAGGATCATACAATGTAGTTATCACAATGAGCGATGTTGTGACTGTCACGTAATAATCCAAGAAACATGCTCATAGCGGGTCAGTCCAGTATGTCGTTCTCTATCACATACTTATGTATTGATTTTGACATATTCATGTCAATGACAACACTTTATCATCAATCAATTACATATTATTCTTAATGCATTATTGTTGTCTACGTCCACAATAATACTTGACTAAGGACATTTTAGAATAACTATATTATTATAAAGACTTTATTATAATTCTGTTTATTTACGCACGCAGAATTGTAACTGAAAATAATAATGGCAATGCCTCTTTATGAATAAACAAGGTAAAAACAAATAGTATTTATAATTATCTTATGATTGGTCTTTGAACGTAATCTAACTGTTGAAAGTTTAGGTCATACATTTTGTGGACAAGTTTGAGGCGTGGCATCGGTTACCGGTGCTATTGGGGATGGGTTACATGGGGATTAGAAGGCACTTGCACCAACGTTACAACCTGTTCGATGTCGGATCGAGATGCAGCACGGCTGGTAGTGGAACTGGTCGGAAATAATACACGAAAGAGTTCTGTTATAGAACGGCTGATGGGAAGTGCAACCATCCCAGTAACCATGTAATTGGTAGTCGTGTAATTGGTAGCCAGGGAACCTTTATCGGTCGCAATATGCCTCCTTCAACTTCAAATTATGGGGTACGTATGTTATTGTCAATAATAAATATATACAGTTAGTGTTTCAAATACGAATTCTTATTCGATATACTATTGTCCATTAGTGAGTGTAAAAACTTACAAACAAACTAATATAAGAATTGTTTGAATTCTATGAATTGAATTAGACTTATTCATTGGTCGG
Organism: Hibiscus mutabilis; assembly: GCA_019671005.1. Classification (NCBI taxonomy): domain Eukaryota; kingdom Viridiplantae; phylum Streptophyta; class Magnoliopsida; order Malvales; family Malvaceae; genus Hibiscus; species Hibiscus mutabilis. The sequence goes on along the minus strand of CM033714.1, from coordinate 68,392,592 downwards.
GTCGGGTTGAGTCTAACCCATTTCTAACACATGCAGTTGTTGGATCCGCACTAGCCACAAAGCTTTTGGCTAGGAAGAAAATGATAGACACAGGGGAACAATTTAACATGATAGCCACCTCTTGGATTCAGTTCATGATCCATGATTGGATCGATCATTCGGAGGACACTCAACAGGTGAACCCTTCATTCTGCCTTAACCTTCCTCTCTGCTACTTGACTAGTCTAGCCCGAATATATGATAAAAATGAAACAATGATCTGAAACAAGCATTCATTTGACAGGCAATGGCAGGTCGAACTAATCGCTCCACACGAGATTGCAAGTGGTTGCCTGTTGAAGTCATTCAAGTCCAGGAGTGTCTCCACCGGAGAACCCGATATAAAGTTCGGTTTTTTTAATACAAGGACCCCTTGGTGGTACGTCACGAATTTATCTTTTTCTGTAAAATATCCGTGTCGAGTACTTATGTCCGGCACGTATTTAATTTGCACTTTGTAAACTTGAATAGGGATGGGAGTGTAATATATGGGAACGATGGTGAAGGGATGTGCAGAGTCAGAGCATTCAAAGATGGAAAGCTAAGAATAGGAGGAGATGAGCTTCTTGAGCATGATGACGAAAGGATTCTGATTTCAGGCGACGAGAGGAACTGCTGGGCCGGCTTCTCCCTCCTACAAGCCTTATTCATCCGTGAACACAATGCCGTTGGCGATATGCTCAAAGTAAGGCATACTAATTAGAAACGGATCATTGTAGCTGATGATGAACTATTAATGATCTGTTTGGTTTTTCTTCATAGGAACATTACTCTGATCTCGATGACGAGAAGCTCTACCGACATGCAAGACTGGTGACCACGGCTGTTATTGCCAAAATCCACACAATTGACTGGACAGTAGAGCTCATCAAAACCGACACTCTTCTCAGCGGAATGAGGGTCAACTTGTAAGAAATTGGCTGTTATTTCGGACATAGACTATGACATTGTTGAATTGCTAATATTTTGGCAATAAGTATGTTTTATGCAGGTATGGTTTACTTGGGAATAAATTTAAAGATATGTTTTATGCAGGTATGGTTTACTTGGGAAGAAATTTAAAGATTTGTTTGGGCAGATTGGTGGACCTATACTAAGTGGATTGGTTGGTCTTAAGAAGCCTAAAGATCGTGGAGTCCCATACTCTCTTACAGAAGAGTTTTCTAGTGTTTACAAAATGCACTCACTTTTACCCGACAAATTAATCCTTCGGGACATCACCAAGTCTACTAATCCGAACTATGGATGCCCTCCTGTATCAGAAGAGTAATTCGTCGCTTTCGTTTCGACGATTACTATGCAATGTTGAACTCGAAAACATGTACAAGACTTAATTCGAATCATTGTATGACTATGAATATGTAGGGTGACAAAGAGAGAAATGGCCGGAAAAGTAGGCGAAAGCGGACTGTCGAAGATTGGCATGGAACAGTTGTTGGTATCAATGGGTCATCAAGCAAGTGGTGCAGTCACATTATGGAATTATCCATCATGGATGAGGAATCTTGTTCCTCTCGACATCAATGGGGAAGAACTCCCTGATCCGGTTGATATGGCTGCTCTGGAAAGTAATCCGGTTAATTTTAGTGACATCTTTACAAAGTTGTGATGTTCGGATCCATGTTGATTTGGTTTGGTTTGTGTAGTTTATAGAGACAGGGAAAGGGGAGTTGCTCGATACAACGAGTTCCGAAGGAACTTGCTGATGATTCCGATAACCGAATGGGAGGATTTAACGGATGATCGCGAAGTCATCGAAGCTCTCCACGAGGTCTACGGTGAAGACGTCGAGAAGCTCCACCTGATTGTCGGCCTGCATGCGGAGAAAAGGATCAAGGGATTCGCCATCAGTGAGACTGCCTTCTTCATCTTTTTACTCGTTGCATCAAGGTCAAATGGACTCAAATCAGCTCTTTTCTTTGCTTTGGTTGCCTGGTTTTCAAATGTTGAATGTCAAACTCTTTTCCAGGAGGTTCGAAGCCGATCGATTCTTCACCACAAATTTCAACCCTGAAACCTACACCGAGAAAGGGCTCGAATGGGTTAACAAGACGGAGAGCTTGAAGGATGTGATCGGTTGGTATTTCCCTCGGATGACAGCGAAATGGATGAGGTGTTCGAGTGCATTCTCTGTTTGGAGTGCATCACCTGACAGAACAAACTACATTCCCCTATATCTGAGACCAGCCACTTGATCACAGTGACCATATACAATTATCAAGCTAGATATGATTCCTAGGAATGTCTCCATATACTTGTATAATGTAGGGAAATAATACATGTCCCTGTAGAAAGCTTCCTTTACATCAACTATTACCATCACGACTTATACAACCACTCATCTTTTTAAAAAATAATTGAGTCCTTCCTCAAAAGCTGCATTTAATTGAGTCTTCAAACTTGAAAAATATATGATAAAGTCTTTTGACCAATTAAAACAATAATTAAGTCTTTATACGCCATGTTAAAGTCTAGCATTACCTTCCTTTGATAGAGGAGGTAACGACATCATCACTGGAACTAAGGCCGGAGTCAAGAATTTATTTAAGGAGTGTCAATTTTTTAAACGATATTTAATAGAGATATCAATTTAAATATAAAAAAGCGTTAATTTGTTTATAAAGGGGCGTCAATTATATGTATTTTTAATTTTTTATATACAAATTATATAAAAAATATAATTTTTCAAAAATTTTGGAGTGTCAACAGACATCCTACTTATGCACGTGGCTCTGTCCATAACTGTAACCCTGCAAGACATAAAGTATGTCAATCTCCTTCTAATATTTCATCATGATAATGGAACCCTGATCACTTTTAGAACTTCACTTTCAAAGAAGTATTTATGTCCCTTTGAGTCAACGGTATTCAAAGGAAATTAGATTCATTTTCAGATGTGGCATGTGTTGTACGTTATTAAGGGTTTTGACAATGTCATCAAACATTTTAACTTTGATGATGCCAAATCTGACGATTCAGATTGAAACATTATTTTCCGTGACTATAACACTTGTAGAAACATCCTCAGAAGTTGTAAACCACTTTCGGTTGAGACACATATAAAAGGTGCAAGTGGAGTCGAGGATCCAATCCTCGCTCATTCTTGAATTGTCGTTAAAAGCAACAAAAAGTTTCTATTGAAACGGTCATCCGCTACATCAGCTTCACCAACTTTTCTAGGATTTTAATTTTCAGCTTCCCTCTTGATCATATTCTACAACCTGTAGCACTTTAATTTAACCTCTCTTTTCTTTTTGCAGAAATTATAAATCTTATTCGATTTGTAAATTTTGAAATGTCTCCATTATTTTTTTTTTTGAAATTACGATTTTTTTTTCGCGATTATTATTTGTTGATCGATGGGTAATTAAATTCTACGCTTTTAACTCGGATCGACTTAGAACTTTTCATTTGAGTGTAGGTTATTGTACACTTCTCGAAGAATAAATGTTTTACGACTATACAATATTATGTCTCTGAAAGACGAGTAAGAAGGAAAAAATTAAAAGAATCAATCTTAAGTCTTCTTCGTCGTACTTTAATTTCATGGTCTCTAGGTCGGAGACAATTTCGTTGAATGCAGTCAAGTGATTTTCAACTGATTTTGTCAACTTGTGTGAGTAGATACGTTATTTTAGGTACAACTTGCTTATCAACGTTTTCTTCATGCATAGTTGTTCTATCTCTACCTTAAAAGAAACAATTGTTTACTCTTTCATCACATCCGACAAATTTTGATTTTATAAGTACAAACGAATTTGAGATACGACCTTCTGATCCTTACATCGTTTTCTTACATCCAACCATTATGACGACACATTATCAAGCCCTTTCAACGCATCGTCTAAACCCAATTATGCAAGGACATCTTGAATCTTCACATACTACAATGAGAACTTGATGTTGCGATCTAACATAAGAATATCATACTTAATCAAGACGAGAAATCGGATGCTCTAATACTAGTTTGTTATACCAGAGAGGAACGATTACAACAAAACAATGAAGAAGGTGATCACAAATGAAGCAAGAAAATAAATAATAACATATTTATGTGAAAAATCCAAACGGAAAAACCATAACCAAATGATGAGAACTTTTATTATGTCGGAAAAAGAGATTACAAAAGGGCGGTCTGTGTGTCATACTACGACTTAACTTATATTGTGCATGTACAACTTATTATCTCACTTCTAAACCCTAATACCTAAGTGTCTATTTATAAAAGATATATTATTATCTCACTGCTAAACCCTAATACCTAAGTGTCTATTTATAAGGATATATTACTTGCTTATAAAGGAAACATATATAGAAAGTAATTTTACTTAACTTAATTTTTCTACTTTCCATCGAACAAACAAAATGAGAAGTAGAATTCCACTCGATCTTGAATTCCTCCATATCGTAGAGAACATTAACGAAAGACCTTAGTATACAAAGGTACTGACGTAAGACACTAATCCGGAAGACAACAACGAAAGATATTAACTAGCGGAGACTGGAGAGTACATGCATCTCTTCCGGGGGAAAATTGAGTCACAATTTTGATAAAAATATTAATTTCGTAAATCAAATGTGTCCTTAAAGTGTAACGTTAATTTACTTTTAAGTACAAAAGTACACTAACAAATGGTATCAATTACGGTGACAAATTTTAATTTTCACCTGAGATATTGGTAAATTTATACATTAACCCGTTTCTTGGTGTAAAATCAGGGTATTCTTAAGCCACGGTGGAGTAAAGGCTAATCTTTGTTCGGACAAGGTAAAGTTTTTCTAATAAATGTTCTTTCCGCCATTCCGGGTCTTTGTAGACATTCAACGTACTTTTGAGATATTTATATATTATAGATTCAAATATTCTACCATCTGCACATTTTGAGAATGAATACATAATTTAATATATTAACTCCAAATATATATTATCCGAATTTGTTTTATTTTCGTTTAAAATAGCTGCAGCCTATTATTTTTCTTTTTTAAATGTTAATTTTACGGATCAGTAATAATAATATCAGTCATTTTGATATATATACCTTTTTATTTTTGAGTTAGTTGACTATAGGCAATTATCTAGACATTGATTATCGATCGTTAGTATTCGTTATTTTTTTATTTTATTTGTTATGTTTTTAAATTTTAAATTTTTTATTTTAATAGGAATATCTGTTCTTGTGGCACGTTTTTTTTTCTACCTTTGTAGTTTGTGGTTTCGTTTCATTTATCGTTTTGACATGATTTTAGCATAGCTTAGTGGTCGTTTGGTGCTCGCACAAAAATCTTCACGATGGTAGTTTTTGATTATGATTTTGTAGGTGGTCATAGAAAGATAAATCCTCACTTGGTTAATGGTTGTTTGCCGATGTAATCAGTATTGGATAACGGAGCAATCTGCCTGATAGTTTGGCTCGCTCACCACTCCTTTTCAATCTCGTAATGCGTCTTGTTTGGACAGAGACAAGAAAATTCAGGAAAACTTCTAAATTTTGACGGTATGCAAATCTCTAGGGAAATATTTACTTTTCTTTGCACTTTTATGTTTTTATATGAGATTTAGTGGGTTAATCCCCATTATTCTCACTTCTGAGTGCATTGTATTTGTAATATCTTTCATAATTTTTTTTAATAAAATTCAGTTGTTATTGTCAAAAAAATTATGAATATTACATATATCTTACTCATTAATGTCGAGGGACGGAACTATATGACGGTGGGGAGGGGCAATTACCCCACCCCCTAAGGTTTTTTCTTTTTACTTTGGTCCTTTTATATATATTTTTTAAAATTTAATTTGTTTATAATTTGTCCCTCATTTTCAAACATTTATGTTTTGCCCCAATCCCAAATTCTAACTCTGTCTCTATTGCTATCCACATTTGCTAATCGTTTGGTCAAAAAAAAAAAATTGGAATACCAAACTAAAAACCATGTTAAACTATCTTCCTTTTATTAAAGATGCCGCCAGGTTTTTGAGCCTAAATTTTTTTCTCCGGCAACAACTTTGTTTTTTATCTTGTTTGACCGCTTAATTTTAGTATTTTTCTACTCAATAAATAATATTTCATTAAAGAATAAAAAAATCCGATACATGTGTTGCATGCTTCATTAAAAAAATCTACGCATAAAGTTAAAAATACCTTTAACGTTTGACTGAATAGTCACTTTGGAGTTTGGCCTCTATTCTTTTTTTAAAGTAATTTAATTCTAACATTTCATTTGAGATCAAAATGATCCATCTGCGGATGAAAACTGTTAGTCAACTAACGATAAATGCACGCTGACATAACAATATCACATGGACAAATGTGTTTACTTGAAAAAATGACACACATCAGTCAAAAATAATTTTATAAAATTATATAAAATATAAAATTATTTTTCTGTTGGCGTATCATTTTGTCACATTATTTCAAGTTGTTTACCGTCAATTGAATAACAATTTTCATTCGAAGGTGAACCACTTTGACAAAAAATGAAATGTTGAGGGTTGAATTGTTTCAAAAAAGAATATGAGCCAACATGACTATTCAGTCAAACGTTAGGAACTTTTTTAACATTATGTCAAAAATCTAATTCCAACCTCAGTGCCGACTGTCGATAATCTTTTCCTTTTTCTTTGCATTATTATATTATATCTTTATTTGTTTTAGTTTTTATTTAGAATAACTTTACCTTTGTAGTACGTCTTTCTCTGCCTTTTGGTATGTTTTAGTCTTTGTTGACAGTTGTTTGACCATTTTTTTGTTTTAATTTTTTTAGGGCTGGATTAGACATCGTCTCGACTAATCAAAACGACACTTATTTGGTTATAATGTTGATCTTCCCTGCTTTGGACACTCAGATTGTATTTGAGTACGCGGTTTGCGGATGATTTTCTCACGACGCTTAGCTCTGATTTATGATTGTCGGTGGTCTTTCAATAGTTTGATTCCTTTTGTGGTTTGCTTGCCGATGCAGTCTAATCTGTTCGTATCTATATTTTGTTCGAGCCTTTTGATTGTGTTTTTAATATTTTTATCGTATAGTCTTTGTATAATCTAAAGTGATTAATTTTCTTATCTTATTGGTTATTAGAAAATATTTGAATTATGTATTTAGTTTACGTTTATTATTATAAACCCTCATGTAATGTAGATATTTTTTTAATAAAATTAATTGCTTCTATAAAAAAAAATTGTTAAACTTTAGGTGGTAATGAAGAGCATTTAACCATCGTGTTTGCATCCATCCGCGTGGATATACACATCCAACGGCATTTGAAGCGTGACAAATCCAACGGCTGGTACCCGTAAGTCAAGGTCAAGCCATGGCAGCTGGGGACAAACACGACCCTTTATATATTACCTCACTTGTTTCCTTTCTTTCTTCCTCATCCACTTCTACTCTGTCGTTTGCAATAAGAAATCCATGTTGCGACAAGAAAGAGACAAACAAAGGAGCTTGGTCTGAACTTGAAGACCAGAAGCTCACTGATTATGTTCTTAAACATGGTGAAAGTTGCTGGCGCTCTCTTCCTCAGGCTGCTGGTCTATTTCTCAACTCAAACACCATTTCCACTCTCTCTCTCTCTCTCTCTCTCTCTCTCTCACACACACACACACACACACACATATATGCCTTCTCTTCTTGTGTTGGAGCACTAGCAGAGTTGAAGTTAATCCAAATCTGACAGTTTAGTAAATTTGAGTGGCCTGCAGGGCTGCTTCGTTGTGGCAAAAGTTGTCGATTGAGATGGGTCAACTACCTGCGCCCTAACCTTAAACGAGACAATTTTGGCGAAGATGAAGAGGACCTCATTATCAAACTCCACGCTCTCCTTGGTAATAGGTACCAAATTCATGCGCTTATATGTGATTCCATTCTAATTCGTTTTTTTCTTAGGGTTTGTATTTGATACACTCATCAATACTCGACCATTTCTTTATTATCCTAACATTCTAATCGAATCCGGGTTTTCAGGAAAATATGCCATTAATATCAATGGACATTGTTAAATGTTTAGATCAGGATGAACTTAGAGGGGGTTAGAAGGGACAGTCACACTCTTGAAAATTTCAAAATTTCATATATTATAGAAACTTTCTTTGTATGTTATATTAATAGTCTAATTCAACGTCATTAAATTTCAAATTCTCATGTAATTTTATACATTTAACATAAAATTCAGGTGGTCGCTAATAGCAGGGAGACTGCCGGGAAGGACAGACAACGAAGTGAAGAACCACTGGAACATCCACTTGAAAAGGAAACTTTTGCTGATGGGAATCGACCCCAACAATCGTCGCTCGCTTCTGTCTCCGAAATCCAACCAGTCCATTTCTGAATGCCAACCCTTTAACCCTAATCCTACAACAGCTTCAGAGGCCATCGTCACTTCTTTACCCGACTTGAATCTCGACCTTACCTTATCAATTACGAAAGGTTAGAACTCAGTTAATATGGAGTCTGTAACATGACGTTATTGTCGTATCTTTATGTTTTGATTTGTTTTGCAACAAATCATAATAACATATGATATGTTATGTTAGTAACCGAAAGTAGTGTTTACAAATCTTCGGTGAGTCTACATAAAAATAAGCTGATTTATATTACTTAATATTTGGTGTTAGCTTCCATTAATTGCAGACTTTATTCTGATTTATCATCAAATTATTTAGTTTTCAATTTTTCCGGTAAATAAAGTAATTTCACCCTAACAAAAAAATTGAGTGATTTATATAGAGAGTTAATATTTGATGCTCGTGTAGCAAGCATGCATGCTTATTTAAGCATTAAAACTTAAATTCTAAATCTCTAATCATAAATTATAAAGCATAGATTCTAAACTCTAAATACTAAATTTTAACCTTAGACTCTAAATTCAAAACTTTAAAACATAAACACTTAAACTAAACCTTTGAACCCTAAAATAAGTTTACTTGTGTAAACTGAAGTTTACACTAACATTTATAATGTTGCTATTTTTATTTTTATATATGTTGTTGATGAAATTGATTTATATAGAGTTTACATATAGTATTTCGTATTTAATTAATATTCATATATAAATTTATTGATAAAAAATATTCATGTATAATACTCGTTTAAGTTTTACACGTTTTCTGGATTATTGGTGGGTGAAACGGATGGCTAAAATTAACAGTAGAATATGTGAAGATTATCACTTGGGAAAAAAAGTAATGAGTTAATCTCAGCCATTCATTTCTCTCATCTAACGATCCAAAAAACGTGTAAAATTTAAGAGTTTTACAGTACCTAAGTTGATCCTAACTCTCATATATATATATATTATATATATATATATAACACAAAAAGAAGTTATTGTTTTTCAACTAGCAATGCTGTTGGTTGCTTTAAAAATTTATTAATGAGTGAGTCCATTAGCTGAACAAAAATAAATAACAATGGATTAAAAATTAGATTTTTTAAATATTTAAAACCTCGTTGTTTTTCTTATACTCCATGTTTGTTTTACTATATATATAAATTTATTGATAAAAAATATTTAAAACCTCATTATTTTTCTTATACACCATGTTTTACCCTCTTAATAATGTTATCTCTAAAGTCTAAAGTCGAATTATTTCATTGGCAGTGGAATGTATTTTTTTCATTTATCAAATTATCCACTAGAACAATCAGTCGCATTATGTTAACCTGTATTAGGAGTAGACATTGACTACAAATTTTAATTACTCATTGTCCAGGGTAATAATTATGTTTTTAGGACAATACTAAATATCTATTTATCTATCTATCTATCCTATAGTTGGAGGATGCAGATTTAGAAACTTTCAAATATAGATTTTTATTGTGGAATGGAATGTATTGAAAGGAGAGATAATTCTATGAAACAGTTAGAGAATTTCCCATTTTGGGTGCATGAAAGTTGAGTGGCGACCAAACATTCAAAACCCGATTCATGCAGTTTATGGATGAAGTAATTCTGTAAATTTGTGTTTGGTGGCTGTTGCAGCTGCACGTGATTCCATAGCCAAACCAACTAGTTGAGATGCGAGCAATTTAAACATTGCCAAATAAGGCCCATGGCCCTAAACCTCATTGTCAAACCACCACACAACAACCATAAACTAAAAATCTAAAATCAAGTAATTAAATTGTAAAAAATATGAATATATATATATATAACTACTTCATAAATACTTACGAGTCAGTGACGTATTCATATATATATTCATATTTTTACATGTGATATATATATATATATATATCAAGTAAAATTGAGGGACTCGACTCGAATTTGAATACTAATCCACTAATTACTAAAAATTTTGAGTTATTTGAATTTTCATTTCCTAGCTCAAACTTTATTTGAAATTTTTTTGAGTCGAGTTTATGAAATTACGAGTCAAGTCAAGACGAGTCAAGTTTTTTCGCGTCAAGTCAAGTCAATTCAGTTTTCTCGAGTCGAGTTTTGCTCACCCCGACTTGGTATAATAACAATTTTAGTCCTCAAAGCTTATATATTCCATCAATTCGATCCTAATTTAAAACAATTTAATAAATTTAACACTTTATATTTAAAAATTCTATCAATTTAGTCCTTTTTATATTGTCAAACCAAGCGAGTTTGGTAGATCAAAGCAATAGTTGGATAATTGCATTTTGTCATAAAATAACTACAAGTTATTGCTAACTATTATTGTATCAAGAAAGTAACAAGAAAGTAATATAATATTTTTAGGAGAAAAATAAAGGCATAAAGTCAAAAATAGCCCCTAACGTTTGACCTTTTGGTTATTTTAGCACCTATTCTTTTTTTTTGGGTGCAACCAAACTCTTAATTTTTCATTTTCGTTCAAAATTCACCCTCGTTGGATGGAAACCGTCATTCAACTAACGGTCAACACCCTTTGATGACGTGGCATGTCTACATAACATGACTTGCTAACGTGGTGATGCCACATGTATGGAGATGCTGACGTGGCACTTTGCTGATGTGGCATTATAATTTTTTTCAAAAAACAAATACTTTTTATATTAAATTTTAACCAATCAGACGATGACACATGGCATCATCAAACTAGCATGGCTTTTTCTTCTTCCAATATTGTTGTTCTTTAACAGCATCTCCATAATTATTTTTTTCTCTTCCAAGGTTTTTATCGAACAAAGTAAGGGGAAATTGTTTGCTTGCTTTCAAGACATGAACAAACCCAGAAACACCAAATATCGTTCAGCATTACACAGGAAAAAGAAGTGAAGACAAGTGATTAAGCCTAGCAAGCCTCATCTCAGTGTTAGGGGTAGTCTCAGAAAATGAGAAAACAAGAACAAGAATCTATGTTTTTGTCAAGATTTAGTGTTTTCCGATGTTACGAAATCTGGGTTTGGTTTCTTTTTCATTTTTTAATTGTTTGTGACAGTAGTAGTCGAGATAGGAATAGAAGGGGGTTTGGTTTGGGATAAAAAAGTTAGATTATTCTCTTAATCCCTCCTGATTTGATGTCGATGATGATCATTGTTGTTGTCATTTCTTCTTTTGACGCTAATGAAGTGTTTGTTGTGCTCTTATTGTAACACCTTCGGTCCGAATGTCACATTTTGGCCTCAAGCCCAAACCCAAAACCATAAACTTTCTCAAACAAGGTTTAGCCCAACAAGGCATTTCTCATAAACATTTAAAGCCAATAGTTGAAAATATGAATAAACAATCAAAACGGTACAATGAAGCTCCAATTTAAATTTAAAACATTTGAACATTCGCTCTGATTAATATAATAACAAAAATAAGGTTTACAAACTCTATCCCGTAAGGTCCTATGAATACATAGCCCACTAAACACAAGTATTGTCTCTAGAGATCAACACATGCTAGAATCTCGTACCGATGATTCTCCTCGATTCAACTATTCTGAGCGCTAAACTTACAAAGCTCAGTGGTACACATCTACTCTACTATACTTCATGCTAATCACAAGTATAAGCATGCAAGCTAGTACGAGCAACAAGGAAAGATAAGTAAACACGTGGCGCTACCACTAGTAGCCTAAACACATGCTCTCGTTATAGCAATCATCATGCATGGCACACAAGGCCCAACCATACCTGTAACACGACAATATAGCATCATATAGATATCGTGCAACGTCTAGCCGCCAAATCAGATAGCATAACAAGAAAGCATAAGCTTCTCATAGGATATAAGCATTATACCACAATATAGGAGTGAGGCCCGGTCCAACTAAGCATCAGGATCATAAACTCTGAGTGAGGCCCGGTTCTAAGCATCAGGATCATACTCTTTGGAGTGCGACTCGGTACCACTAAGCGTCAGGATACATACATCGATGCTTAGAATCTCTCATCAAGCATCTTCAAATGAGTCCCGATCCCACTAAGCATCAAGTTCATACATTCAAAAAATCTTTATTCATGGTGTTGCAACACATTCTATCTCTCACACTAGGTATCTGGATCCTACCAAACAATAGAAACTCAACTATCTAGGTGTCCATATCAGCACATTGCAAGGATACGTCAACCACACAACACACATCATCACACGATCCACCAAGGATCTCTACGATTGCTATTGTCATTATGGCACCCAACGTTTATCACGTTATTAATTATTATGGAAATGTACATTAATCATCATCATTAATTATCTCTATTAATCCATATTTTCTCATTAGCATCCCACATAAATTTCTATCTTTTTATTAACATTACAAATTGTCTCGTTTGGTGAGTACCGATACTCGAACACGAGTATCGATACGGTACCTCTATGTACCAATACCTATACGTGTACCGATACTAAAATAACTTACTAGAAATCTTTAATTTCCATACATACTAGTACGGGTCGACCCGTACCGATACGAACCCCAAACGCGTACTGGTACGACCAAAGCTTGTACCAATACCCTATTTATAGATTCATACCATTTCCTCGAATTACGATATTACCACACTTTATTTGATCCCTAAAGCTCATGAAAGTCATTAAGGTTTGTTTACTAACGTGTTCATTCAATTAATATTAATTACCAGCTTCATAATCATTTAAATCAGGTATTTGTCCCTTAAGCATATTTCCCATTAATCACGTCAATATATTCGAACAAGAATACAAAGCATCACAATTATCAACCAAACATTCAATCATCAAATAATCATACGAGCATCTCAAACGACCCTAAACGGTCTCTAAAGCCTCTATAAATATCATCATATTCACAACATCATCATGCATTTCATAAATATCAAGTCTCATACTATCGGTCTCCAACATACCTATTTTGCAGATGCTAACAGTTAAACAATACATGTATGATGTTCGTGAAGCAATAGGAGTTCGAAGTGTATTGAACTTAATCCAAAGCGATAAATCCTCACCCAAGCTCTCCAAAACATCTCTTTAATTCCAATATTCGCGTCTACAAATTCCTCGGATAAAACAAATACGACTACATAAGCCATACACATAATCAGACTACTTTAGGGGATAAAACACGCAAAATAGCTTACCAGGTTCAAATTTGTCGAAATGGACTATGCCAACGGACTCATAATGTCGAGAAACCTTCAGGTAGGGTCCTTCAGAAAAAGTCAATATCGGTCAATGGTCAACGTTGGTTAACAGCGGTGCAAGGGTTAGCGGCGGCGGTGGTTGACGATGCAGCTTGTGGCTGGACCGGCTCGAAGGTTGGCTTGAGGGACCAGCTCAGCCTGCGACTTGGCAGACCTGTTCGACTTGGCCCAACGAATCAAGCCCAACACCTGAGCCCAGTTGTTATAACAGCCTGGCCAGCCGGATGTTGCCCACGCCAAGCTGCAGCCCGTGCAACAGCTTTCGGTGGTCGGACGACAACGATAAAAGCCCAGATTGATTGTCTTAACGCTGGTGAACATGATGGTAGCCTTCATTCTTTATTTTGAGCACTCTAACCCCTTCAACTCAACAACCCGAACCTTCCTCTCTCACCCCCTCCGACGGAGAATCTGATGGTGGAGCCGCTGGTACCAGTGAACTTTCTTGATGAGATGAACACAATGGCGGTAGAAGTTTCAACAACGGACGGTCGGATCTCCATAGATCAAAGTTTAAATCACCCTTAACCTTTTTTCTCTTGTTTTCTCTCTCCCACACCACCTACTTTTTTTACTTTTTTTTCCTTTTTCCCTTTTCTTTCCCCCTTATCTCCTTTTCTCATCTACTTACAATTTCAAACCTTTTTTCTTAAAATAGTGGGCCCAACCTAACAACCTCAACTTGCGCTTCAAAAATTAAAGGCTCATAACACAAGTCCGAGACCCGATTCATTAACCCAAAAAATCTGGGTCATTATACTTTTTTATGCATTTTGTTTATTTTTATAGTTCAAGAACTTGTTTCTTTTAAACATTTATGTCTGACTGTTAATTTCTCCCAGAGTCCGGGTGTTGTATCCAAGCTCGAAGTGATTAATTCCTGATTTTGCTTAATGATACGAGGTTTGACAATGTGTTGCTTGATGTCAATTACAAGTAAGCCAAAAATTTTCCCTTATTATGTTCGATAAAAATCTTTGAAGAGAAAAGAATAATTATGGAGATGCTGTCAAAGAACAACAATCTTGGAAGAAGAAAAGGCCATGCTAGTTTGATGAGGTTATATAAAATATTTGGTGTTAACTTTCAAACTTAGAAGATTGATTTGGTGGTTAGGCACTAAGCTTTTCACCCATTAGACTTAGGTTCAAACCTAGTCTTTCCATTTCATAATTTTAATTAATTCTTCATTTTAAAATCAATTAGATGATGCCGGTTGAAATTTAGTAGAAAAATAAATATAAAAAATATTTGTTTTTTTAATTATATTGCCACATCAGCATCTCCATACATGTGGCATCGCCACGTCAGCAAGTCCTGCTATGTAGACATGCCACGTCATCAAAAGGTGTCGACTGTTAGTTGACTGATGGTTTCCATTCAAAGAGGGTGAATTTTGAACGAAAATAAAACGTTAAGAGTTTGTTTGCACCAAAAAAGAATATGTGCTAAAGTGACCAAAACGTCAAACGTTTGGGGTTATTTTTAGCTTTATGCCAAAAATAAACAATTGTATGATTTTTGATAAATTTGATCTTAATAATTTTTATCTATATATATTTATTATTATTTTATTATTTATATTATTTATATTTTTTATTTTATAATTATTATAGTTCTATATGATTTTCAACTCTTGATGACTTGATGCTTTCAAAGTTTCGTGATAAGTGTTCAAAAGTACTATTTTTCTTACCCTTTTTACTCATATTATTGTTAGACTTAGGCTCATATTAGTTGCATAGGTAGCCATTCATGCATTAATCCATGTTTCCTTCAATCGTTGAGCTTGATTACATAACTTGGTGATTTTTGTGGAAATAGATGCTGCTTTGGTGTGTTTTTGTGTGTGTATGTGCAGGATCACTTGCCAAAGCAATGCCGAGCTAGTTGCCAGGGCAATGCATGAAGGATATGCCGAGCTAGTTGCCAGGGCAATGCATGAAGGAGACGTCGAGCCAGTTGCCATGGCATTTGTCGACAAAGACCAAAAGCAATATGGATGTCGAAATTCATGACTTTACAAGCCCAAGATGACATGAAGCAAGGCCCAAACCCAAAGGAATTTGATTGCCATACAGAGATTAAAGAAGAATTAAATTCCAAGAAGATAGGAGAAGTTCTAATAGGAATAAAATTATAATAAAGAATTATATTCTTTAAAGATAATTTAATTCCAACTCAAACTCCTCCTCAAAGAAGGACTTTGGCCTAGCCCTATAAATAGCAAGGAAATTCGACAAATCCAAGAGGGAGAGCAAGAGTTAATTTCGACAACTCCAAGAGAGGAAGCAAGGGGAATTTTCGGCAAGCATCTAGGGCAAGGAATTTTCGACAAGCTTCATCTTTTCTTCCTTGTTCGATTGGGTTCATGCTAGGGATTGTTTATCTTGTGTTTCTTTGGAACCTAGCCATGAACTAAATTTACTTGGCTATGGTTATTGTGTTTTGTGGTTGTGAGAAACTATTGGTTTTTGTTTAGGTAATAAGAGTTTGCACTTTTCTATTTCAAGGTTTATTCATTCTTGGTTCTTATTATTGTTTGCGAGTGAATTGGGAGAGGATCTCGTGATTTCATCCATTTATCTAATATCGGGAGAGTTAGATTCAAGAAACGAATGAATATGATCTTTATTCAATCCAATGATGGTGAAGATTAATCCGGCTTAGGAATAAGTTAAGGATTTCAACGGCTAAGAGGAGCGCAAGATTGGTTGTTGTTCACCCTTGATTCACGCAGGATGTATTATCAAGGCATGCACAAGTAGCTAGAGTTTCGACTTAGGGATAAGAAGAAACCATTGAAGAACGCTCCGCCGAACCTTGAAGTTGCTGCCCGATCGCCCAAGTAGTTGCCCAACTAGTCGCCCGTGCAACCATCAATTAGTTGCCAAGGCAACCCCGTCGTGCAAGTTGCCACGGCAACCGAGTTGCCCGTGCACTCTTTTACCAAGACAATCCAATCGGCTATCACACCTCAACTCACGATAACCTAGCCTATCTCTCTCAATTGAATTCATCTTTTCTTTTACTTAATTGCTTTCTAGATTAGTTAAAACTTCTATAATCCTTTACTTGTGTTTTTACTTTTTACAAAGGTAAAGAGACTAGATTCTTGAAGTGGCACCAATCCTCGTGGAGACGATATCTTTTATACTATAACTTGCAACGTGTATACTTGCACATTTATGTAGCACTTATTACAGCGAACAAGTTTTTGCGCCCGTTGCGGGATTGGCAATAGCAACTTATTTTTTACTTTCTTGCACTTTCTTTTTATTTTTCTTGTTTAAAATTCAAAGGGCTAACAAACTTTGGTTTTGCATTGGTATATGACCGTATGCGAGACCGACTTCACTGTAATATCCCTTTGATCCGTAAATCAAACGAACCTTACAAAGACTTAGACGAAGGATAAGAGAAGCAATGACAAATCAAGACGGCAATATGAATCAAGATGTTCGAAAGCGGGAGGAGGAGTGATTCTTGCACGAAAATGAACTATTCGAGACTATCTTGAAGAAGATCTTGATGGACTTAACCCGAGTTGTCGCACCTGAAATTGAAGCCGACCACTTTGAGTTGAAACCGGTAATGTTTAATATGATCAACATAATTGGTCAATTTGGCGGCTCAAAGAATCAAGATGCACGGCAACATCTGAAATCTTTCCTCGAGATTTGCAACTCGTTCAAGATACACGAGTCACCCCGATGTCCTACGATTAAGATTATTCCCCTATTCACCGAGGATAGGGCGAAAGCATGGCTGAATAGCATTCTGCCGGATCCATAGCATCTTGGACTGATCTTTGTCGTGATTTCCTTGCTAGATTTAATCCTACAAATTTGACTGATAAGCTTCAGAACGACATTACTTCTTTTTCGGCAGAGCGGATGATGAATCCATGTACGAGGCTTGGGAGCGATATAGAGAACTTCTACACAAATGCCCTTTACACGGATTCCCGTGTGGACTCAAGTAACAATGTTTTACAACGCCGTGAATACACCAACAAAGATGATGCTAGATGCCTCGGCAAACGCGGCATACTCCTAGATAAGTCGCGGAAGAAGCAATGCAAATTTTAAACAGGCTGGCCAAGAATGATTATCAATTCCCATCTACTAGAAGATGAGGAGTTAGACGCCAAGCCACAATACATGAACTAAGATCATCGATTCAATTTCGCACAATTGGCGCTTTAACCAAAATGGTCCGAACATGCAAAAACCAAACAACACACATGAAGTCAAGGTAATGGATTCTTTTTGTGAGTTATGTGGCGATAACCATAATTCTTCCGAATGTATGCGAGAATCCGAATCTAGCTTCTATGTGGGGAATTACAATCGAGCAACAACATGATGTCAAATACATACAATCCAGCTTGGAAGAAGCACCCGAATTTTTCATGGAGTAATCCCAACAATGCTCTAAACCCGTAACAATCGAATGCACAAGCATCGGGATTCCAGCAGAGAATATGCCACAACAACGGATGCCGCAAAGAACAACCGACGACATCTAGCTCTTTGGAAAATTCTCTAAATGCTTTTATGATGAAAACTGAATCTTATATGGCTGAGAATAGTAATTTCATAAAAAGAACTGATGCTTTTATTAACAGGACCGAGATGAGATTGCAAAACCAAGAGGCGGCAATCAAATCATTGGAAAATCAAGTCGGACAGTTTGCTCAAAATCTAAACACTAGACCACAAGGAGGTTTACCTAGCGATACTGAAGTCGCAAGAGGAACTGGCCATGAGCAATGTAAGGCGATCACCACTAGAAGTGGCCAATAACTTCGAGAGGTTCAAACCCGCTCGTCAAACAAAACTCCACAAAAAGATCAAGACGAACCTAGCGGCAAAGCCTCAGATGCTGAACCAGGAATTGCTGTGGCAACCGGCAATAAACATGCCTCGGCAACCGATGACGCCTCGGCATCTTGTGATAAGCATGCCTCGGCAACCCCAGTTGATAACGCATCGGCAACTCCAGATATCCCAGCAATGCCGTCAATCAGATTTCAAACCAATGAAAGAATCGAAGATATCCGACTTCCACCACCATTCCCACAAAGGATGAAGCGACAAAAGCAAGAATACCAATTCAAGAAGTTTTGTGATATCCTAAAGCAAGTCCACATCAACTTGCCACTGGTGGAAGCAATTGAACAAATGCCAAACTATGCCAAGTTTCTTAAAGACATTGTGTCCAAGAGAACAAGGCTAGGAGAGTTTGAAACAGTTGTCGCGACGGAGGGATGCATGGCAATGTTGCACAATCGTATGCCACCTAAGTTGAAGGATCCCAGAAGTTTCACAATACCCTGTTCTATTGGAAATCATTATGTCGGGAAAGCTCTATGCGACCTAGGGGCTAGCATAAATTTGATGCCTAAATCGGTTTTCCAGAAACTAGGAATCGGGGAGGCAAGACCCACAACAGTTATGCTGCAGCTAGCCGACAGATCCTATGTGCATCCAGAGGGAAAAATCGAGGACATACTGGTAAAAGTTGATAAATTTATTTTTCCCGCTGACTTTATTGTTTTGGATTGTGAAGCAGATGAGCATGCACCTATCATTCTCGGGAGACCATTCCTAGCGCCGGGGGAACCTTGATTGATGTTGAAAAGGAGAACTCACAATGAGGGTGAATGACCAGCAGGTAAAACTAAATGTGTTCCAAACACTAAGGCATGCCGATGATCCGAGAAAGAATGCCAACTACTTCATGCCACGGCGAGTTTAACTCCGATGAGGAATTTAGTTGCCTCGGCAACTACATTGCCGAACACGAGGAACATGAGGAGTATGAAGAACCGGTCGATGAGGAACAACCAGAAGAGGCAAATTGTCTAGTCAATCGACCCAGTACATACTTTTAACCACTGGACTACTCGGGTAAGGAAGGTAAGCTCGAAAAACCCTCTATCGAAAATCCACCAATTCTTGAGTTGAAACAATTGCGAGCAACCAAATATGTATACTTAGGGATCGATAATACATTACCTGTAATTATTTCCTCTAAGTTACAGCTGAAAGCGAGAAAAGAAGCTGATCAACATGTTGAAGCTACATAAAAAGGCAATAGGGTGGACAATTGCCGACTTGAAGGGAATTAGCCCGCGGTGTGCATGCACAAAGATCTTGTTGGAAGATGATCACAAACCTTCAATTGAAGCCCAGAGAGGAGACTGAATCATGCCATGAAAGGGGTTGTAATGAAAGAAATCATCAAGTGGCTTGACGCCGGCATTATATACCCTATCTCCGATAGTACGTGGGTAAGTTCGGTACAATGTGTACCAAAAAAGGAGGTATAACAACAAATGGTAAGCAATGAAAATAATGAACTTATCCCAACCAGATGTGACCGATTGGAGGGTTTGTATGGACTATCGAAAGCTAAACAAAGCCACTAGGAAAGATCACTTCCCATTACCCTTTATTGATCAAATGCTTGACCGTCTTGCGGGTAAACCCTTTTATTGTTTTCTTGATGGTTATTCAGGTTACAATCAGATTGCCATAGCACCGTAAGATCAAGAAAAGACAACCTTCACATGCCCATACGGTACTTATGCCTTCCGAAGGATGCCGTTCGGATTGTGTAACGCCCGGCAACCTTCCAAAGATGCATGATGGCACTCTTTTCGACATGGTCGAAGACTTCCTTGAAATCTTCATGGATGATTTTTCGCTTTTTGGTAATGACTTCGACGGCTGTCTCGGCAATTTAGAGAGGGTGTTGGCAAGATGCGAAGAAACGGATTTAGTCCTCAATTGGGGAAAATGCCACTTTATGGTAGATGAAGGAATAGTGCTTGGCCACAAGATTTCATCCAAGGGAATTGAAGTAGACAAAGCCAAGGTGGACGTGATCGAGAGATTACCCCCACCAAATTCGGTTAAAGGAATTCGAAGTTTTCTCGGACATGCAGGCTTTTACAGGAGGTTCATTCATAATTTTTCTAAAATTACTAAACCTTTGTGTAATCTGCTTGAACAGGATAAAGTCTTCGATTTTGATGATTCTTGCACTCAAGCATTCGAAACCCTAAAGAAAAAGCTTGCCTCGGCACCAATTGTCGTTCCACCCAGTTGGACACTACCTGAGCCTCTCATGTGTGATGCAAGTGATTTCGCGATAGGAGTAGTCCTAGGCCAACGCACAGGTAAGACCTTCCATGTGATATACTACGCTAGTAAAACTCTTAATGGTGCTCAAGTGAATTACACAACAACGGAGAAAGAGTTACTAGCTGTAGTTTTCGCATTTGACAAGTTCGATCCTATTTAATTGGTACAAAGGTAATTGTTCATACGGACCATTCAAGAATCAAATACTTATTTGCTAAAAAGGATGCTAAACCTCGTTTGATTCGTTGGATATTACTTTTACAAGAATTTGATATTGAAATTAAGGACGAAAAAGAACAGAAAATCAAGTGGCCGATCACTTATCACGTTTGGAACGCAATAGGGAGGAGGACGCAGATCTAGAAATATGCGATGCATTCCCGGATGAACAAATTTTAATTGCATCAGCAACCCATGACGCCTCGGCAACCATGGATGCACACGCCTCGGCAACTCTCGACGCCGCAGCAGTCTTTAACGCACACGCCACGGCAATTCTGGGAGCAGACACTACGGCAGCACATGCCTCGGCAATACCCTAGTACGCAGATTTAGTTAACTTCCTTGTTTGTGGTATTTTTCCGTATGGCATTACTCACCAAGGGAAGAAGCGGTTCCGCCATGATGCTAAGCATTACTTTTGGGACGAGTCTCTTTTGTTTAAACAATGTGCAGATCAGGTTATACGCTGATGTGTCCCTGAAGAAGAGCAACAGAATGTACTCCGGCAATGCCATTCTTCACCCTATAGAGACATTTTGGAGGAACTCGTACCGCGGCCAAAGTCTTGCAATCCGGTTTGTATTGGCCAACATTGTACAAAGATGCCCAAGACTTTTACAAGCAATGTGATCGTTGCGGAGGGGCGGGCAATATCTCTAGGCGACATGAGATGCCACTCGAACATCATCGAGGTGAAACTGCTCGATGTATGGGGATCGATTTTATGGGACCTTTCCCATCTTCATTCGGCAACCTCTACATCTTACTCGCGCCGTCGACTATGTGTCTAAATGGGTAGAGGCAGCTGCGGTTCCCAACGACGATTCCAAGACCGTGCAACGATTCCTGCGAAAAAACATATTTACACGATTTGGGATGCCGAGAGCAATTATCAGCGACGGGGGCAAGCATTTTGACAACAGACTAATTGCCAAGATGTTGCAACGCTTCGGCATATCACACAAGATCGCTACGGCATATCACCCACAAACCAACGGGCAAGCAAAAATTTCCAACCGAGAGTTGAAGGGAATACTCGAGAAAGTTGTAAATCCCTCAAGGAAGGATTGGTCATTAAGACTAGATGACGCACTTTGGGCATATCGCACTGCATTCAAAACACCATTAGGTATGTCCCCCTTCCGGCTTGTCTATGGTAAAACATGTCATCTACTGGTGGAAATCGAGCACAAGGCGTACTGGGCAATCAAAACCGTGAATATGGATTGGGAAAGTGCCGGACAAAAGCGCTTGATGGATCTCAATGAGATAGAAGAATTTCGTGCACTCGCCTATAACAATGCACGAATCTACAAGGAGAAAACAAAGCGATGGCACGACAAGAAACTATTGCCACGGCAATTCACGCCAGGGCAACTAGTTCTCCTATTCAATTCTCGGCTAAAACTTTTCCCGGGAAAGCTGAAATCAAGATGGTCGGGACCATTCGAAGTCGTCAAACCATTCTCTCATGGTGTCGTGATAATCAAGTCCATCTCTGACAACCATGAATTCAAAGTTAATGGACAAAGATTGAAGCACTACAATGGTGCCCATGTGGAACGTAACAAGGAAGTGGTCAATTTAGGAGATGCATGAGCATGCTCTCCCTTTTGATATTTTTATTTTTATTTATTTTTATTTTTGTTTTTGTCTATTATTTAATTATTTATTTTTCATTTTTTTCCGATTATTATTATTTTTTATTATTTTATTATTTTGCCGATTATTAGTAGTTTTAGGATATATTTTTTTTATTCAAGTCTAAGAATCCTATTACACATCTTTATTTATTTTCTTTATTAGTTTATCTTTAATTTTAATCCTTATTTGATTTGTTTTTGAATTGTAGGAAAGGAAGTTCAAGAGAAAGAAGGAATTCTAAACCAAGTAGGAAAACATCTTCAACAAGGAAACTAATGGGCTGAATCTAAGGCTTATATAAAGCCTCCAATTCATCCTAACCAAAACCCCTTTGTCGAAAATCCCTACCAAACCCTAAACCCTTTTTTTCGATTTCCCCCAATCCCAACCACCTATCTTTTCTATAAAACCCATCACCCTTAACCTATTCCTACTTTCTATCTTGCAACTTTTTAGTTTATCTTCTTTTCTTTTCTTTGTTTTTACTCACAACCAAGATCATACATGGCATCCAAGATTAAACTTTTAGTTCATCCAAGTTCCTCCAAAGAACCAAGATACAAGAAGTTTGCTACACCGGCGGTTCAAGAAAGATTTCAATCCAAGTTTGAAAGCCGGAAGATTCATGAAGAACAAGGCTTTGAATATTCCAACTCTCATCAAGATTTCGGCCTTGAACCATTCATCTTCAAGAGGATTGCACATCAAAAGTGGCAAATCTTTTGCCATCAACCAGAACCGGGTAACGTCTCATGGGTAAGAGAATTCTATGCCCACTCACCTAACCCGGATAATCCTTATGTTTTTGTTCGTGACAAGGCCATACTTATAAGTCCCGAAAGCATCAACACCTTTTACGGACTTTACATTGAGAAGGACGAGCATCAAGCCTTCGTTGACCAAATCAATCCCAAGCAACTCGACAAGGTGCTTCAAGAACTCACTCAACCGGGAACTCATTGGAACGACGGTAAATACAAGGGCACGGTAAATCGCCTTCGGCTAAAACCTGAGGCAAAACTATGGAATAAGTTTGTTAAAACTTCTTTAATGCCCTCCACACACAATACTACCGTTGATATACCACGTCTTTTGCTCATACATTCTATTTTGCATAATCGCATCATTAACATTGGAAAAATTATTTGCGATGAGATTTTTGTGTGCAGCTCAAAAGATAAGGGTTTTCTTTTCTTCCCTTGCTTAATTTCCAATCTTTGCAAGGAGATGCATGTCCCGAGTGAGTCCACCGATGAAAAGGCCCTACCCAAGTCTGGTTGGAATCAAGCACTAATCCGGAAGCTAATGGGAGAGGCACCGGGAGATTCTTCAAGGCCTCCAATTGCCACGGCAACCCCTGTCGCCGCGGAAATCCCTAATGCCCAAGCACCTAACGCTAGGGCAACTCGGTCATTAATCCCAGGATACTTTGAAACACTTTTGCACCCATTGGCAAGCCGCCTAAGGCAAATTGAAGATCGGCAACTAATGTTCATGCGGTACATGAAGGAGCACAACAATGCCATCACCCAAGTCATCCTAGAAAAGTACCCGGACAATCGTGTGCCGTTCCCAATCTTTCCCGCCGAGATTCTTGCCCCGGCAACCAATGAAGCAGTCGCCACGGCAACCAAGGAAGCAGACGCCACGGCAACCAACCCTGACGATGCCTCGGCAACCACTGCAAAAGCCAAAGGTAAAGTACCTATACCCGAATCAACTCCTACGGAATCATTTTCTGATTTTTCAGATTCGGACGAGTCCTCCATTGAACCAATAAAGACCGCACCAATTGAATCCTCCAAACGAAAAGCCATTGACATTGATGAAGAGGATGATGAGGACAACCCCGTACGAGGATCGATTCTACCACCGGCAACAAGAAAACAACCATCGCGTTCAAGCAAGAAAATCAAGACGCCAACTAGAAGGAAACTAATCATCTACGATGACGAACTCTCGGAGTAAGTCCTCGTATGCATTTTTATTTTTATTTTTCGTTATTTTTATGCATGCATTGAGGACAATGCCTCACTCGAGTTTGGGGGGGATTGTTATTAGTAATTACCATGTTTAGTTACATTAATCTTAAGCATTACATTTAGGATACATAAATTGCTTGCCATGCCTTTAATTAGAACAAGAATTGCTTGGATTTGATGAATATTCAATGATGACTTTGCCAATGCACTTAATTGATAGAACTTTTATTGTTGGATAACCATGGAAAAAAAACTTAGAATTTTACTATGATGCTAAATTTGATGAAACACTGTTGTGGTTTGATTGATTTAAGGAGTTCTAGTAAACTTAGGTTAATAATTAACTAATTGGGGGATTAGAATAAAAATTGGATGAATGCTAGAGGTGCCCGAAATTGGCTCTAGCATATGCTAAAAATTGATCACTAGAGGTGCCCGAAACCGGCTCTAGTCGATTAAATTAACTTAAGAAAACTAAAAATAAAACACTAGAGGTGCCCGAAATTGGCTCTAGTTAAAACATGTTAAAAAGAACCCAATGAAGTAATTTGAAAACCTATTGTTTGCATAGAATCCGAAAAATCAACTTGCACACAACTCCGTACACACTCACAAGCATTATAGTTTGATTCCGAGTAACTCCTCAGTTTTCCGAAAAATAAAAAGCCAATCATACTTTGTGCCCCGGTTCAGAGAATTGAAATCAAGTTCAAAGCTAAGTTTGTGAAAATTTGAAGTCTTGGCGGGTAATTATGAGTTTGCATTGCTTGAGGACAAGCAATAGTTCGAGTTTGGGGTGTGATAAGTGTTCAAAAGTACTATTTTTCTTACCCTTTTACTCATATTATTGTTAGACTTAGGCTCATATTAGTTGCATAGTTAGCCATTCATGCATTAATCCATGTTTCCTTCAATCGTTGAGCTTGATTACATAACTTGGTGATTTTTGTGGAAATAGATGCTGCTTTGGTGTGTTTTTGTGTGTGTATGTGCAGGATCACTTGCCAAAGCAATGCCGAGCTAGTTGCCAGGGCAATGCATGAAGGATATGCCAAGCTAGTTGCCAGGGCAATGCATGAAGGAGACGCCGAGCCAGTTGCCATGGCATTTGTCGACAAAGACCAAAAGCAATATGGATGTCGAAATTCATGACTTTACAAGCCCAAGATGACATGAAACAAGGCCCAAACCCAAAGGAATTTGATTGCCATGCAGAGATTAAAGAAGAATTAAATTCCAAGAAGATATGAGAAGTTCTAATAGGAATAAAATTATAATAAAGAATTATATTCTTTAAAGATAATTTAATTCCAACTCAAACTCCTCCTCAAAGAAGGACTTTGGCCTAGCCCTATAAATAGCAAGAAAATTCAACAAATCCAAGAGGAAGAGCAAGAGTTAATTTCGACAACTCCAAGAGAGGAAGCAAGGGGAATTTTCGGCAAGCATCTAGGGCAAGGAATTTTCGACAAGCTTCATCTTTTCTTCCTTGTTCGATTGGGTTCATGCTAGGGATTGTTTATCTTGTGTTTCTTTGGAACCTAGCCATGAACTAAATTTACTTGGCTATGGTTATTGTGTTTTGTGGTTGTGAGAAACTATTGGTTTTTGTTTAGGTAATAAGAGTTTGCACTTTTCTATTTCAAGGTTTATTCATTCTTGGTTCTTATTATTGTTTGCGAGTGAATTGGGAGAGGATCTCGTGATTTCATCCATTTATCTAATATCGGAGAGTTAGATTCAAGAAACGAATGAATATGATCTTTATTCAATCCAATGATGGTGAAGATTAATCCGGCTTAGGAATAAGTTAAGGATTTCAACGGCTAAGAGGAGCGCAAGATTGGTTGTTGTTCACCCTTGATTCACGCAGGATGTATTATCAAGGCATGTACAAGTAGCTAGAGTTTCGACTTAGGGATAAGAAGAAACCATTGAAGAACGCCCGCGCCGACCTTGAAGTTGCTGCCCGATCGCCCAAGTAGTTGCCCAACTAGTCGCCCAGGCAACCATCAATTAGTTGCCAAGGCAACCCCGTCGTGCAAGTTGCCACGGCAACTGAGTTGCCCGTGCACTCTTTTACCAAGACAATCCAATCGGCTATCACACCTCAACTCACGATAACCTAGCCTATCTCTCTCAATTGAATTCATCTTTTCTTTTACTTAATTGCTTTCTAGATTAGTTATTAGTTAAAACTTCTATAATCATTTACTTGTGTTTTTACTTTTTACAGTGCAAGAGACTAGATTCTTGAAGTGGCACCAATCCCTGTGGAGACGATATCTTTTATACTATAACTTGCGACGTGTATACTTGCACATTTGCGTAGCACTTATTACGCGCAACATTTCGCGTGCCATATTTTTTATTAAGTTGAGATGTATTACATTCACAAGGTAAATGAAGTGATTCGAATCCACACAAGGTGAGACAATATTAGCACTCTTAAGCACTTGACTAATTAGTGAATCTCCGTGTCATCATTTTATTAATATATATTAATTAACGTTGAAAGATGCTCATTAGTTTTTTTCTAACAAAAAGGCTAAATAGAATACATTTTGATTTCTTTTTTGAACAATTTTTACTTAGAGAGTGAGAGAATGAGAACTTTTGCTCCTAGGTCTTAAACTTACAATTTAAGAGAAGGTAAGAGTATCAACTAAAAATTTTAACTACATACTGTAAAGATTGTTGACAGAATACATTTTGATTTCTAAGGGCTCATTTGAAAGAACTTTACTTATAAAACTTAAATCAACTCTATGATTTTTACTGCGGACTTTTTAAATCCATTAACCTAAAAATATTAAAATATTAAGAGTGCATCTTATTTTTTGTTTGTTGTGATTGTGATTGTGAAAGAGAAACGGTAGAAATAATATAAAAGGATTAGTTCAAAATTAAGGGCTCAAATTATATTATTTTTTATTTTAGGTGCATAAAATAATTTTTAGTAAAAATAAATGTCTAATATTTAGTCCATTCAAATTTTAAGTGACTAACTATTTAAAAAATCATTATCCATTAAGAACGTGACACGTGGTATAATTTTTTTATCATTATTTAAAAAATTTTAAAAATAAAATATTTTAAAAAATCAAAATTCTCAAAAAAAAATCTCAAATCCCTAAAACCTAAAATCACAAAATTCTCAAATTGATGTCACTACAGTTACCGATACCACCACCATTGTCGTCATCGGAGACCACCGCTTATTTTCTCAAACTATTCATTGTCGGTATTTGTCATTAAGTGTGTTAATCGGACGTCGTTCAATATAATTATTCACGTTCGTCGTCCGTTGTTCGATGTCCAATTGACATACCTCCCGTTGTTTACTGGCGATAGGTGGTTGGGAAAAATGAGTGATATTCTCCAATGATAGCAGTGGTCGACGGGCTATTGACAACGACAACAACATCAATTTGAAGATTTTGTGATTTGAGTTTTTTAGTTTTTTTTGGAATTTTGAGTTTTGTAAAAATATTTTCTTTTTTTATTTTTTAAAAAATAACATGTCATATTCTTAATGGTAACAATTTTTTAAAAAATCGAGCATTTAAAATTGTAATAAACTAAATATTAAGTACCTATTTTTACTAAAAAATATTTTATACACTGATTTTTTTATATGAAGCCAATATAAAACTACCTTATTTTGACAATTAAAACAAAAGTACCTTATTTTGAAAACAGAGATTTTTAAATAACAAAAAATTCAGAAAATGTTCCACTTTGTATTATTTAAAGATATTTTGGTATCCTTTTAAAAAAAGATTTTTTATTTTTAATTTTTGGTTTTGCGACATCTCTGTTTAACGGTATTAAAAAAGGCTTAAAATGCAAGATAACCCACGACTAGTGTGGCCAAATTGGCCCATGAATCTTTTTAAAGTTTAAATCGGTCTCTAAACTTAGATAATTTTGGTTTATATAAGTTTGGGGCTAATTTGATCCAAATAAGTTTTAATGGTTAATTTGACCAAAGTTGTCAAATTCAGGTCAATTTTCAAGTACGAATTTAAACAAACTTACCAAGTTCACGGCCATTCTATGTTATAATAAGCCTAAAAGATATTAGAATAATTATTTGATCATTAAAACTTTTAAAAGTTACACCAAATATTTATTAATTGTTTGGGATTGAACTTAAAACTTAATATCAATTAGAATTAAAACAATATTTATTGTGTCAGCACACTATAATTATTATAAGAGCTGTATAACTTAGCATCAAATATAAAGCGAAGAAAGTGACATACAACTTCTCAAAGGTACTACTATTACATTTGCACAAAACTATACTTAATTAGTAACATTTAACCACACTCTCCCAAAGACTCAAACCAGTTTTATATTTATATATTCATATTCAGAGAGAGCAGTGGAGATTCAGCTCAACGCCTTCGGCTCATGGGCTCCTTTTGGGCGTTGAAATAGACGGTGGCCACAGGCAGCCCCAGGTTGAGGTGGTTGGCGAAGAATCGAGTGCTGAAGTTAGCCCTCGATGCTGGTTGCTGCACCGCACCCAACGGCCCCTTCTGTTGGAACAGCACCAGTATGTAGCGATGAATGCCTACCGGTGGCCGTGGCCCCATGTAAGCCAGGATTTCCTTCCCTGAAATAATCCCACTTTATTATTTAAAGTTAAAGGAAAATATCGGAGACATGATTTTATGTTAATTTAAAGGAACATATTGAACACATTATTCTATATTATGTGATGAACCTATAAAATTTTAAAGACAAACTTATAAAATTTTAAAATAAAAAATATACTTTCAATAAAAATTAAAAAATATATAAAAAATTCAAATCATATACAAATATTAAATTACATAGGCCCCTGTCCGTCCCTGGATATCACTGCCATGTACATATACACAACAGACAGATTATTCCTACGGTTCAGTCTTCGGACCCAAATCGGTAAACATCCGGATCCAATTGGCCAAATGCGTGAGACTATATATTATATATAATATAATAGGATATTTGCCAAAAGTGAAATATATTTGGTGGGCCAATATTTATTCTGTCCCGACTGAGGCCACGAGGACAGTGTGGTTACATGGTACGCGGCATATATGTAAGAGAATCCAAAGAAAGGATGGGATGATACTTGTTGTTCAAACAACTAACCATGTGTCAGATCTGTGATGCATGCAATTGCAAAATACAATGAACGTAGAAAAGTAATAGGGAAAATAATATTGGGTTGCAGAAACAACTAATAAGGTTTTCATTTATATATTATTACATGCAAGAAAGATGCAGTGAGTGTGAGTCAGTGACATGTGGATTTCATTGTAAAGGGAATTTTGGTTGCGGACAACAACATTTGTTAAGGTTGTATTGGATCTTTCATCTCTAATTAGCAGTGGCATAGATATTTTCAATAGCCTTTTCTTTTTCTATTGCTGCAAAATGCAAATATCAGCTAAATAGAAATAGACTAAAGGTTTTATGCTAAAGGGTACAAACTTTTATGTAAAATACATCGTTTTTGAGTACTTTTTTCCTCCATTCATTTAATTTACTATTTTCTTCCATTTTTTTAAGTTTAAGGAGGAATAAAATATAGGTTTTGGGTTTCTTTTAACTATTAATAAAACCTTATAATATTGAGAAAACAATATCTAAAATATATGAAAATTTGAAAACTTCAAGGTGAAATACCCTGAGGTCCATCCGGCTCTAAACATGCATGCAAGAATTGGTTTAAATCTCGGGTGAGATAAAAGAGAATGGATAGAAAATCAAACCAAAATATCATCATAATTTGAAAAGAAAAGACAGCTAGACAAGACTTGTTTGTTTCTGCTAAAACATGTTTTCCCACACCTACTCTCTAATTATCAAGTAAAATAATAATTTTAGGTTGACAAATATACTCATGAATGAAGAGTTTTCAAAATATGTAGAGGGTAAGAGTATAAATATGTATACCTCGAGTGGGGTTGGTTCCTCCAGGAATATCAGAAACGATCCTGAGACAAGGAAAAGGGAAGCAATGGGTGATGTTTCAGTACGATATGAAAAATATGATTACGTTAAATAATTTATGTTAAGGTACGAACGAACTTGTAAAAATAAATTTTCAATAGAAAATTTTTAAAATATATACTAAATTGAAGTGCATCCCTGGTTATAAAAATATTGGCCCAGAAAACGTACCAGTGAACCCATTCACGCATGCTTGGCTCGCTGGGACTCGGCGCATCGGGATCAGTCATCACCTGGTTTAAAATCATCAGCATGCATGATCAATTTCCCCACTCAGACATATCAACAAGCACTAAACGAACATAAAGAAGATAACCCAATTTGAAGTTAAAAACGACAACGAACCAAAGTGTAAAGCTGATCGGAGAGGCCGTCGATGGCGACTTTAGGAGGGTTGATAGTCATGGAAGGCTTAATGTCGCAGCCGTTGGTGACGTGCTTGGAACTGTAGTAGACGGACATGGTGACTGTGGGGACAAACATGTCGATAACATCGCCGATGACACGGCCGACGACGAGGGGATCGACGGAGGAAGCCATGGGAAGAGGAGGAAGAGATTTTGGTAATTGGTGCAGTGTGGGGGGAGGGGTTTATAAAGAGGGGAGGAGTGGGGTTAGATTAGTGTGACGTAGGTGGCATGCATAGGGTATTAAAAAGTGAAATCAGCCAGAGACTGCCACGTGCTCCGCCTCGCTCCTGCTATTCCTTTTGTTTCTGTAGCCTTAGTAATTAGGTTGGACAAAACCAACTCGAAAAAATTGATTATTTAATTCGACTTATAATTTTATAAACTCTACTTTATTTGAAAAAAAAAATTAAATTTATATTATAAAATAAAATTTAAAAATTTCAGTAATTAGTAGATCAATTTTTAAGTTTGAGTTGAGTCGAATTTTTTAATTATTTATGACATATATATATGTATCTATAACATACGGAAGAATTTGTAGAAATATATATTTATATTGTATATGATTATAGAAATCAATTTAAATTGGACTAATTAGTATAATAATATTATAAGTGTTTACAATTAAATTATGATAGAAACTCGAACTCAACTCAAATTTCATAAATTCGACTCAATTTAAAAAAATTCAAATAAAATTTGAGCTATAAAATAGAACTCTTAAACTCGACTAATTAGAAAATTTCTGACTCGACTCGATCGAATGATCACCCCTATTAATAATAGAACCATTATTAAATACATTTTTATAACTATCGGTATCTGATCTATCGCTCTATTAATCTAAATCGAGTTTTACAGAGGTTCATTATGAGGTGACCCTTCAAACTCAATTTTTCTTCTATTTACAACATCAAAATTTAAAAATTAACTTGATAATTTTTTAAAAAGGGGTAAATAGTTATTTATTCTAAGTAAAACTCTTAGAGTAATTATAAAAAAGGTAGATAATTAAACATTTTAATAAAACATTCTAGGATTAGTTTCTTTAGACTCCTTAGGTAACTTTTAGAAAAGTAAAAAATGTGTAAATAATTTAATAAAGTCTTTTAAGATTAGTCCCCTTAAACACATACTAAGTCTTAGCGTAATATAATTAGAAATTTAGATTTTAACATATAAATCATAAATTTTAACCCTAAACCAAAATTCTATCATCAGTCTCTAAATTCAAAATTACTACACTTAAAAGTGAAATCAGCCAAAGACTGCCACGTGCTCCGCCTCGCTCCTGCTATTCCTTTTGTTTCTGTAGCCTTAGTAATTAGGTTGGACAAAACCAACTCGAAAAAATTGATTATTTAATTCGACTTATAATTTTATAAACTCTACTTTATTTGAAAAAAAATTTAAATTTATATTATAAAATAAAATTTAAAAATTTCAGTAATTAGTAGATCAGTTTTTAAGTTTGAGTTGAGTCGAATTTTTTAATTATTTATGACATATATATATGTATCTATAACATACGGAAGAATTTGTAGAAATATATATTTATATTGTATATGATTATAGAAATCAATTTAAATTGGACTAATTAGTATAATAATATTATAAGTGTTTACAATTAAATTATGATAGAAACTCGAACTCAACTCAAATTTCATAAATTCGACTCAACTTAAAAAAATTCAAATAAAATTTGAGCTATAAAATAGAACTCTTAAACTCGACTAATTAGAAAATTTCTGACTCGACTCGATCGAATGATCACCCCTATTAATAATAGAACCATTATTAAATACATTTTTATAACTATCGGTATCTGATCTATCGCTCTATTAATCTAAATCGAGTTTTACAGAGGTTCATTATGAGGTGACCCTTCAAACTCAATTTTTCTTCTATTTACAACATCAAAATTTAAAAATTAACTTGATAATTTTTTAAAAAGGGGTAAATAGTTATTTATTCTAAGTAAAACTCTTAGAGTAATTATAAAAAAGGTAGATAATTAAACATTTTAATAAAACATTCTAGGATTAGTTTCTTTAGACTCCTTAGGTAACTTTTAGAAAAGTAAAAAATGTGTAAATAATTTAATAAAGTCTTTTAAGATTAGTCCCCTTAAACACATACTAAGTCTTAGCGTAATATAATTAGAAATTTAGATTTTAACATATAAATCATAAATTTTAACCCTAAACCAAAATTCTATCATCAGTCTCTAAATTCAAAATTACTACACTTAAAAGTGAAATCAGCCAGAGACTGCCACGTGCTCCGCCTCGCTCCTGCTATTCCTTTTGTTTCTGTAGCCTTAGTAATTAGGTTGGACAAAACCAACTCGAAAAAAATTGATTATTTAATTCGACTTATAATTTTATAAACTCTACTTTATTTGAAAAAAATTTAAATTTATATTATAAAATAAAATTTAAAAATTTGATAAATTAGTAGATCAGTTTTTAAGTTTGAGTTGAGTCGAATTTTTTAATTATTTATGACATATATATATGTATCTATAACATACGGAAGAATTTGTAGAAATATATATTTATATTGTATATGATTATAGAAATCAATTTAAATTGGACTAATTAGTATAATAATATTATAAGTGTTTACAATTAAATTATGATAGAAACTCGAACTCAACTCAAATTTCATAAATTCGACTCAACTTAAAAAAATTCAAATAAAATTTGAGCTATAAAATAGAACTCTTAAACTCGACTAATTAGAAAATTTCTGACTCGACTCGATCGAATGATCACCCCTATTAATAATAGAACCATTATTAAATACATTTTTATAACTATCGGTATCTGATCTATCGCTCTATTAATCTAAATCGAGTTTTACAGAGGTTCATTATGAGGTGACCCTTCAAACTCAATTTTTCTTCTATTTACAACATCAAAATTTAAAACTCTGACCTTGTTTAAAGAACTTAGCGTCTCATCCTGCTAGAATGATCATAGATGAAATAAAAAATAATTATATTATTATGTAAATTATATAAGTCAATATGTAGATAATAACATTAGGAAACGAAACTCGCGTGATCAAACAACTAAAAGCTTCAATGACAAAGGTGAGAAGAATCAATCCTACACATGGAGACATCGGCTTTCAAATTGAGAAACCTCCAACCTTGAGCATTCCTGATTTCGAGCTCAGGTGAGTAGAAGACAATATTTATTTTTCAAAAAAAAAAAGAAAAGAAAAAAAGAAAAGAAAAAAAGAAAAAAAAGAAGAGAATAAAAAAGAAGAAGAAAGAGAGTTGTCAGTGATTGTAACCGATTGATCACTAATACGAAGAAAGCTCACGTTGTTGTGCATATGTAACGTCTAAATATTGATAAACGTTACATTATTTTTTTCCTGTCGATTTGTGTAGAAAACTATTGGGAGGAAGTAAAACTAAGGAGAAAGAAAAGGAAAGAAAATAAAAATAACTTTTATTTAAATTATTATATATTTATTAATATAAATTTGTATGAAAATGATTTTATTTAAAATAACATACATAAAGTAATTAACTCATTTGTTGAGTCACAATTTGAAATTCACATTTGATTATTTAGTGTAAAATCCTTATGGCAAAAGAATAAACGTTCGTTTGACCTTTGCTTCTAGGAGAAGATATTTGGTCTTAATTTTTTTTAGAATAACATCAATATATAATCATGTATAGAAAGAAGATTCATGAGTTAGTGTACATATGTAACGTCAAATTCGAAATTTTAAAATTTTCATAAATATAACCGTCAAATTCGAAAAATACTTAAACCGATCTAAACTTTTGGATATCTGATTTTTCGGATCAGATATCCGAAAATGTTCGCAAGAACATTTTCACGAACATGTTTGTGTATAGAAAAAATGATGAAATTACAACACTAGTCCTTATGCTCTTTAGGCTTCACAGCTTAAACTCCAAAATTTACCTTGTGTTCATTTTAGTCCCTATCTTCATCAATTTTAAAATATAAACGAAGGAAAATGAGAACCAGGCAAATAAGCTTATAAACGAGTCAATAAACGAGCTTGTTCGTAACATAAACGAACTAAACACACCTTTGTTCATTCGTTTATTAAACGAACATAAAAATTTTGTTCATACTCATTTATTTAACATAATAAACGAACGTTATACGAACGATTCACAAACAATTCGTTAAATGCTCTGTTTATTTACACCCCTAATTATGAGAAGAAAAGAGGAGAAAATTATTATTTTTATTCAAACTATCATATATTTACTAATATAAATTTATATGAAAAATACTTTTTATCTAATTATTTTTATTTTAAAATAATGTATATAAAGTAATTAGCTCATGTGTAGACTCACAACTTGATTTAAAATTCACAATATGAATTAAATATAAAAATTATGCACAATAAAGATAAAATTTGATAAGTCAAATTTTACAACTACTCAATTTTCGAATTTCAAATTCTAAAAAGTGGTGGACTAAAAATAACCAAATTTTATTCAACATAACAGCACAATGCATCCTCCGTCTACTTTATTTTCATCATCACATAACAAACAAATACAAAACAAAGAAATGAAAAACAGCTAAATGCAGTTGGTCTGTGTTTGATAAGGATATAATAACCCAAACCTACAGAGTCAAAAAATAAATAGGAATATAGGAAAACAAATAACACAAGGGGGAAACCTAACTGGAAAAATGTCATATTTGATCACTTGTTTTACTAGTCAAAGAGCTTTCACGGGGGAAACCTAACTGGAATTCAACCATTATTATTCGAGCGAACAGAGGAAACGGCGGATAAACAACTTTTAAAGGGCTACACAGTAGGAGGCAATGAAGGGGCATCACTTTACCTCCTTCAGTTACCTGCATCTCGACTGTAGAACTGGTCGAGAGTTTTTGCCGGTATACGGTGGAGAAGTTCACGAGGAAATATTCGGAGCAGCGTCCATGCCAAATCGAGTGACTGGAAGATGTTGCGGGTGTCATACGCTCCTTGGGTAACAAATTTTCTTTCAAATTTATCCAAGAACTCCAAGTATAGCTGTTACATAAAGACATCACGTTAGGTTCTTTCCAAGCAATTGCCTGACCGGAAAATGTTGCAAGAAAATTAATGAAGGAGAAAAGAGTAAACCAGATCCTCGGAAGAAAGTGCTTCTTCTCCAACCACAGCTTTCATGGCCTGCACATCCTTCCCGATTACATAATTTGCATACAGCTGAAGGTTAAAGGATTGACAAACAGAAGCAAAGTTAGAGATGCCCCCTTAAATAAAATGTAGGGTTGAAAATTTGAAATTAAACAATACAAACATACCTGGTTAGACACATCCGCGTGATCCCTGCGTGTCATCCCCTCACCAATGGCACTCTAGGAAAAATCTATATTAGAAAAATGGTTACACTTCATACTAAATTACGCTTTGTATATTTTTGAAAAATATATTTAAGAAAAATGCTATCCTAACCTTCATCAGACGAGACAGGGATGGAAGCACATTGATTGGTGGGTATATCTGTCCAATTCAGAAAGGAGAATTTATTAGTTAAAACTAATAAACTAAATTGTTATTCATACAAAGAATAAACCCATATTCACCAAAATCCATTTTGAAAACCGATTAATACTGTCGAAGAGCCACTTTCAACCCAAGTCAACTTGAGAAATTTACTAATGCAATGCAATGATGGAGGAGATGCAGTTCCCATTCAAAACACCATATTGAAAATGAAATTTATGCATAAATTGATGAGAATCATGGTGATAATTTGTGAACCTTCGTATCTCCTCGATACAGAAGTTGATAGCTTGTACAGGCTACATTTAACATTACCTGTCTATTATAAAGCTGCCTGTCGATGTATATCTGCCCCTGTGATATATCCAGTAAGATCCGGGGTGGGATGTGTAATATCTGCCAAAAATAAATAAATAAATAAATAAAGAGAAGGAAGTTATGAATCAGAATTATAATTAAAGCAAGAATTGTAATGCAAAAGGTTGATGTAGTTAAAGGATGCATTACCATCATTTGGCATAGTAAGAATTGGAATCTGTGTGATAGAACCCTTTCTCCCTTCAATTCGTCCAGCATGCTCATATATGGTGGCCAAATCGGTATACATGTACCCAGGATATCCACGTCTTCCAGGTACTTCTTCTCGAGCAGCAGACACCTGCATTAGCAATAGTAGTTTGTCTTGCTCAAATGGCATAACATTCTATAAAACATGGATTTAAGATAAATAAAGACTAAACTTCCAGCATTCACATAAAAGCTTTCCAGAGCTTCATAGATTTCTTAAATGCATGTACTAAATGTCAGGAATGTAAGATCAGGATCATTAGCAATAGAGAAAGTTTCATGGATCTCTGCTATAGCTAGTAGCCATGCACACCAGAGAGTTTGCACTAATGAGATGTGATTGTTTTTCATTACCTCACGGAGAGCATCAGCATAAGAACTCATGTCTGTAAGGATCACAAGAACATGCTTCCCACATTCATATGCCAAGTATTCTGCAGCAGTGAGAGCAATGCGAGGAGTAATAATACGCTCAATTGTGGGATCATTAGCCTGTAGAGAGGAAAGTAGAAGCTAATTCAAGCTATAAATAATTTTTTGGAGTAGATGCAAGTGCAACCTCCCAACCAGCCCACCCTTCCCATTTTAAAATAAATAAATGAATAAAGCCTTTGTATCTCAATTGAATTATACCAGGTTTAGGAAAAGAGTCACTCTCTCCATTGAGCCATTTTCCTCAAAGTCACGTTTGAAGAACTGTGCAGTCTCCATGTTTACACCCATAGCTGCGAACACAATTGCAAAATTATCTTCTTCGCCATCCTGAAATCAGTGAGTGAAACAATCAACTTTCTATAAACTTATGGATAGGAAGAAAGAAACAGCTTTATCAAGGACAAATATGCCTCTGTTTTCGGTTCTAAGCAATATTGGGGGAAATAGATAACTAACACAAAGTACAAAATGTTTATTTTTTTGTCTCTTCAATTTTGAGTTCACTCCAAAGGTATACAACCAACTGGGAAACAACATAGTATGAAATTGAAATTTCACTTGAAAGAAATTTCATTAAACTTTCATTGCTGATTCACAATTACCACATTAACTCATTCAAACCATCAAGGATGTCACATCATTTATCAGACAGGCAATATAAGTACATGAACTTTACCTCAAGAAGATCTCCTGACTTCTCCAAACGTTTCACCAAACCAGCCTGACGACAAATCTGAGCAGCAATTTCATTATGGGGAAGACCTGCAGCTGAGAAGAGAGGGATCTTTTGCCCTCTAGCAATTGAATTCATGACATCAATCGTTGAAATCCCTGTCTGTATCATTTCTTCTGGATAGGTTCTCTCACTAGGATCAATAGAACTCCCTACAAAGTAAAAGATTAAAGGATAAGTAATGTAGCAAACAAACTACTGATTGCAAACAACTTTTACAGTTCAATTATCATTCATTCCACAACATTTCCTACCAGAGATATCCAAATATGCCTCAGGCAAGATAGGTGGGCCATTATCTATTGGCTTGCCAGAGCCATTGAAAATGCGCCCAAGCATATCCAAAGAGACAGGAGTTTTCAACACCTACAAAATAGAGTCAGGAGAAGGAATACAGGCAAATGAGTTCAAAACGGAAGCAAAATTCAGAGGGGTAAAAACGAAATAATTATCCTAATGCACTCAAAACAGGCCCTTCGTGTCTTCCCAGGATTTTCTTCCTTAGCTTCCCACCAATTAATACAAACATCAGACGCAGTAAATGATTCACAAGAACCAGGAAGTAGCAGACACCGATACTAAAATAAGTTTAAAGAACACTGCAAAACTCAGTTGCTCTTTTCCTTCCTTTATCCCCCCACACCCTTGGAAGATAAAATATTACAAAAATAACAGCCAGTATAATGCCAAAAGGGAACATTAGCTCACTGCACAACATAAAATGTCTACAAGGTCTGGTAGTTACAAGACTTAGTTCCCCTCTATTCTGCATTAGGGTGTAAATGAACCGAGCTTGAACGAACAAGGTTGTGTTCATATTTGTTTATTTATTTTTGAAAGTGTTAATGTTCTGTTCGTGTTCGTTTAATAATTTTTGAAGGTGTTCGTGTTCGTTCGTTTAACGTTCGCGAACATGTTAGATGAAGAAAATGGTGAAATTATGCCACTTGTCCCAAGTTCCTCAAGCTTTACAATTTGAACTCCAAAGTTTACCATGTGTTCAATTTATTCCCTAACTTCACCATTATTTAAAATGTAAAAAATAAAAGGAAAAGGGAAACCGGGTAAACGAGCTTATAAATGAGCCAATAAAAGAGCTTGTTTATGAACATATACAAACCGAACGCACCTTTGTTCATGTTCGTTCGTTTATTAAATGAACATCAAAATTTTGTTCATGTTCATTTATTTAGTTACATAAACGAATGTTATACGAACAGTTCGTTGAACACTCTGTTCATTTACACCCCTAGTTCTGCTAAAGAACCAGGCATGTCAAGATTCAAGAAACTGCATATCACCATGCTTTGTACAGTCTAAACACGTACAATCAGATAACAATGCCAGCCAGCTATCTTAATTAAAAAATTCCCAAGAGGAAAAGCAGATATTTAATCATTTTCCAGGTGTGTTGAAGGTATGTTTTTTTCATATCAAATTAGGAGATGAAAGAAAAGTATCAAACATAAAAGACAAAAGCAGGACGTTACATACCTCTCCTGTAAATTGCACAGTGGTATATTTGTTGTCAATTCCAGATGTTCCTTCAAAAACCTAGCCAATGTGACATATAAGTAGAGCATATGAAGAATAAATGCATTTGGTATTAGCAAAATTGCAGTACCAGACAAGTTGATGTTATTCCTTTTGGCATGATGTAAAAGTGCATAAAACATGAATTCATAGTTACAAAGGAAAGCTTGTGAATTTAAGCAGAAAATACCTGAACAACAGCCTTTTCTCCATCAACTTCAAGAACTTGACCACGTCTTGTTGTTCCATCGCCTAAACGAATATTAACAATTTCTTGAAATTTGGGTCCCTAGAAAAAGCATGAACCCTTAAATAATGAGTTGAAATCAAAACTAAACAAGCTTGAGAATGATACTACATAATGAGTGAGAAAAACAAAACTTGCCTTCACTTTATCAAGGATTACTAAAGGTCCAGCAACTCCGGAAACTGTTGTATATTCTGCAATCAACTCAAGAAAAGTAAATAATTATTCTTTTACGTTTACCAGTTTGTTTTTCATGCTACAATTCCTGCTAGTCACAATGCATGTGGCAGCTTAACCAGAATCTTATCACCAATTCAGGGTTGGACTGGGCACTCAATTCATAGTTAAAACACAATCCATTAAAGGAGAAGCAAACAAAGTTGCTTATGATGATCATAAAACTAGTTTAGAGCAAGCAGTTTACCCATGCCAATCTCCAGTGTTCCCTCGTCCATACCGTTAATGTTTTCTGCTTTACCCATTTTGTAGTTCTGTCAAGAAAGAAAGCCACAATGAGACTGAAAAATCATTTCTGGGCAAGAAACACAAAAAGTAAATAAAATAATATTTTTTAAAAAGAACACTGTAATCTCCGGAAAAAATTCAAAGGGAAAAAATCTAGAAGCTTAATTGGTTGAACTTGTCAAGCTTCATTCTCTTAACCCCCACTTGCAAATTCCATAAGTTTGAAAAGTAGTTAAATTGTGGAGATCTGTTAGATTATTGATTTTGATACTTGCCCTTTTACTATTTCTCCCAGTTTAACAAGAAAAACAAACAGTACAAAGCAAAAATTGCAATTGATTAAAAATTATTTATGTTTAAATATAACAGCAATTCTGGCATAAAGTTCTTTATACAATACAAGTAATAATCCATTTTGTTCTTCTAAATGATACATTTTCATCTTGACATAATATAAATCATGAATGAGAAAAATAAAGGAGCATGATAGAATTCTAACCCGAAGATTAAGTAGTAGAAGTAGCAATCAAAGCCGCGCCTTAATAAATAGACTTACAAACGGAACCACTGCTAAAAGAACACCTTTCCCTCTTTATATGTGGAAGAAACAAATTCCGCTAATTTTCAGATTCATCGCAATTTCATAGTTTGCTACACTTGAAATCTATTCAATAAAACGGTTTCCATTAATCCCTAGTTATTCCAAATACTCTGTCAATCAAAATCAGAATCTGAAATCTATTACTAACCAATATGTACTAATATCGTCCATCTAAATTCACAGAAATCATAATCGCACTTCCATTTAAGGAGGATTTAACTACACTAATGAGCTAAGCTACAGATCATGAAACTTCAATGATCAGAAATGGTTCAAAGACAACTAGAATTGAAAACTAAAATTCCTTGCAAATAAAATTAAGAAAAGTAAAACTTCTTAAATTGAAAAATGGATCAAAATTAAGAGAATTAAACAGCGTAAGAAAAATTGTAAACCAGTAGGAGGAACGGATCGAATTAGAGTGGAACTGAAGTATGACGGAAGTAAAAGAGATTATCAGCAGTGATGGTGAAGTTGAAAAAAAATGCCAATGTGCAAAAGGATAGTAAACTCAAATTCAAAAAAAAAAGGTTGGTTTTCTCTGTATGTTCTAGAAGTAATGATAAAGTTTTATAATTTTATTGTTGGATATATCTATTCTGTTTCAGGATGAGTGAAATTGTAGTTCCATTAAATGTTTGCAATTTATTAAAATAAGCTCTTAATTTATAATAAAAATTATTAGATTATTCTCTTAAGAAACTTAAAAATAACTTACAAACATCTAAAAGTTTAACATTTCACTTAAAAAATGATGTTATTCTTGTCATATTTTGAAGCAAAATTATCTATAATGCTTTCGATATATCTATTCTGTTTTCAGGATGAGTGAAATTGTAGTTCCATTAAATGTTTGCAATTTATTAAAATAAGCTCTTAATTTATAATAAAAATTATTAGATTATTCTCTTAAGAAACTTAAAAATAACTTACAAACATCTAAAAGTTTAACATTTCACTTAAAAAATGATGTTATTCTTGTCATATTTTGAAGCAAAATTATCTATAATGCTTTCGATATCAATTTTTTTTCAAAAGATCAATCTCGATTGTCATCAAAAGAAGTCTATTTAGTCTTTCTTATGACATTGTTGTCTATAAGTATGAGTTCACAAACTTTAATTTTGAAAAGTTTCGTTCTACAAAAAGAACAATAATAAGAATAATCAATATAACTTTATATGCAATTGTCGCATTTGGGAAGCAATTGAAACGTTTTTCCTTGGATAAAAGCTATCTAAATAATTTCAGCTCAACAAATAATTCATTTCTATCAGCATCAGATAATACATCTTTCCTAAGAGCATTTTTAAAATTATTGCAATAAGATTTGAGATTAACGTCATCCAATAAATGTAATTTATCATAATGAAATAAGAAGCCATCAGATAACGTCATCCTATTTGAAAATTTTGCGCTACCAATCGAAAAATATGAAATTATAAACCGAAAATTGAAAGTGTATTTTTAAGCAAAATTCTACGCACGCGCACGCATGCACACACACAAACTTTTAGAAAATAAGAAATAAGGAACAATCTTATTAATTTCTCAAAATACCTAATGTTGTTAAATCAAGATTTGATGGTAATTTTCTTTTAAAAAATAATTATATATAATAATAATTTATTTTGAGGCGTTTTTTTTTTGTGAAGAGGGGAGCTGCACAACTGCACATGTCGCACATGCCCAGAACCACCCAAACCACCCCTAATTATGATTTAAGTTGAAAAAAAAGTAGTATAAGCTCCCAAACATGTTCCGTTGGCTTTGTTCAACTTTTACCAAAAGTTTTAATCATCACCGTTGAATATTTCTCATTTATTCATGATCTTTTTTTCTGGGCTCAATATTGTTTGAAAGGTAAACTTAAAGAAGACTTGGAACCAACTTTGAAAGCTTTCAAAGATAGGCTTATGGCTAGGGTGAGTAAAACTTGACTCGAATTGAAAAATTGATATTTTTTTTAATTTCAAGTTATTTAAGTAAACTCGAGTAATTCGAAAAAATTTCGAGTTCGATTCGAGTTGAAATTTGCCGAACTTGAAAAACCAAAAAATCGAAAAACCGGATTTTACAGTTTTGCAATTTAGTCACTAATTTCATTTTTCTTCAATTCCTTCTTCATTTTAATTCAATTTTTGACCAAATTTGAACCACATATTCTTAAACCAATGTAGAATACTTATTTATCTTCAATTTATATTTTTGAAAATAAATTTCATATTTTTCAATTCAGCCCCTTAACTTTATATGATTTCCTCATTTCTTCAATCCCTCTTTGGTTTTAAGTCAATTTTTGACCAAATTTGAACTGCATGTTCCCAAACCACCGTAGAATACAAATTTAGCTTCAATTCATATTTTTTAAATTAAATTTTCAACTTTTGCTATTGAACCCTTCAACTTTGAATGATTTCCCATTTCTTCAATTTCTCTTTCGTTTTAAGTCTATTTTTGACCAAAATTAAACCACATGATTCACTAACACTATATAATATCTATATAACTTCAATTCATATTTTTTAAAAATATATTCTTTTTGAAATTTATTCCTTTAACTTTACATTTTATTCAATTTGATCATTCAACTGATTTTTTTGTATTCTTTTTCTTCACATCAATCCAGTGACTCATTTATACTCCCATCAATACTTTATCCCCAAAAGTT
This sequence comes from Hibiscus mutabilis, assembly GCA_019671005.1. NCBI lineage: Eukaryota > Viridiplantae > Streptophyta > Magnoliopsida > Malvales > Malvaceae > Hibiscus > Hibiscus mutabilis. The sequence goes on along the minus strand of CM033714.1, from coordinate 68,348,782 downwards.
CCTTATTAAAAAATAATATTATAAACATATTTTAGAAGTTTAGATTATATTTTTATTAAATAACATTACAAATCTTACTTATACACGTGAAAAATAATATGAAGAAATATATATTCATATCTTATATGATTAGAGAAAGTCGTTTAAATTGAAATCAAGCTGTACGATAACATGGTAAATAATTACAATTAAATTTGTATAGGAACTCGAAAACTCGACTCGACTCGAATTGAAAAAATCAAATTAAGTTCAAGTTGTAAAATATGACGCGTCAACTCGAATAACTCGAAATTTTTTGACTCGACTCGATCGAACACTCACCCCTACTTATGGCCACTATAATTATGCTTATTAGATTAAAGAACTACTAACGAAATCCCTCTCGAAGTTCATATACCTCAACAATGCATATCTCTTCTTATTTGTTGGAAAAATATTAGATGAGATTTGCTTTCATACTCAAGTATTATATTCCTTATCATAAAGCTTTACCCTTGTTCTTCTTGCAAAAAATGCTTACATCTCTACTTCTTTGATCCATTGCATGATAAACATATCTATTTATTTCTGGTATGCTCTTTTGCCTCTTATTTCTTCAAAATAAATATCATGCAGGTTGACCTGGATGTTATCTATTATTGTTTGTCGGTAAAACATCTATTAATTAACATTTTAATATGCATACCAATATATTTAAGGGGAATTGTATGCATCCTAACTTTTCACTAGACAATGATGAACTGAGTGCACCGAAGAGAAAAAAATAATTCGTGGTCATCCAAGTATTATTTGGAATAGAAATTCTCTCAAGTTAGCCAAGAATTAGTCTTTAGTTATTAAATTGTAATTGTAATAAACTGGTTATTAGTATTATATAACAATTTGGTGAAGCATAATAAAGTAATATGAAATTGTTGATATGATAATGTCGTTTTTGCTTTACTTTCGTATTCTTTGTGTCGTTTGATGCTTGATCATATGAGTGTTGTAAGTTTACCATAAACAATTATCCTTTTTCATAAACCTTATTATTATAAATAATTTTCATGTTGACAACTTTTAAAACCCTAGCCTCTCTCTATTTTTCTCTAACACAACCTTTTTAATCTATCGAGAGCGTTGCGAGTTTTATTTTTTCCATTTTATTTAGCCTGCAGCGTTACTGGTTTTGATGCTGGTTGTCGATCCCTGGATCTATTTTTCTTTATTTTTTTCTAGTTTTTTTAATAAAAACAATTCTACCTTTGTGGTATGTTTTTCTTTACCTTTGTGGCACGTTTATCTATAAATTTTTGCATGTTTTTTCTTCTTCCTCGGTCGTTTGGTCGTTCTTTTATTTTATGTTTTTCTCAAGGTTGGATTTGACGACGCCACGACTGATCAAGATGGCGCTTATTTGTAATCCTGCTAATCTCCCTTGCTCTTGACCCTTGAATTGAATTTGGATACACAGTTTGCACTTATGGATAGTTTCTCACGATGCTTGGCTCTGATTTGCGGTTCTCGGTGGTCTTTTAATAGCTTAATCTCATTTTTTTGTTTGTTTGCCGATGCAGTCAGATTTGTTCGTGTCTATTTTTCATTTGAGTCTTTTGGATGGATTTTTAACTTTTTTTTATGTATTGTCCTTGTATGATCTAAAGTGACTAGTTTTAAGAAAATGTTCAAATTATGTATTTAGTTTATGATGAATATTATAAACTCTTATTGTAATTTTAGGTTATTTCTCGTTTAATAAAACTAACGGCTTCTATTCAAAAATAAATAAATAATTTTCATGTTATGATTTTTAATTCTATCATTTTCATAAATTAATTTTATTATTTTTAACTCACACAAGCTTCGATTGTAAAGTTTATCATAAACAATTGTCTTTTTTTTTCATAAACATTTTTAGTATAAATATTTTTCGTTATGTATTTTAATTCTTATCATTTTCATAATTTAATTTAGATTTTTGGTAAAATCTATTACAAGAATGGAAAATTTAACTTATTAGAAAGAAAATAAATCACAAAGATAAGTTGGTAAAATACACATTCAGGTAATCCTATATTCCCAACCAAACACTGTTATTTTACATTCCAGTCAAATAAACCAAACAAGGTAATATAACATTCCTAGTAATACTACAGGTAATGTTACATTCCGAGAACCTTATTTCAAAAAATAATCTTACATTCCGTGAACCAAATGCACCCTTACTGCATTGCAAAAGTTAAGCCAAGCTTCTTCCTAATTATCAAGTTTCTTCTTTAGGATCAATTGGGTTTTTATTTACCAAAAAAACTCTTTCAGCTCACTCCTTCGATGATTAATGTCTTGACTCGACCCACAATCTTACAAGATCTTCCATTACTAATCCACGGTTCCTTGTTCATTGTTTTATGATTTGTATGAATTTTTTTTCTTGTATATTTCTATATATGACAATCGACGGTTATAGATGACATCCGGTTCAAAATATTTGACTTCTCAAAAAGAAAATTATCAACACGGAATGAAGCACTTTAATGTTTATGCATCCATGAATCTAATTTGCATCAATCATGTTCCTTTCAATCACACACATTGCATAATTCCAATCCTAAGAGGGAAGATATACCAAACGCTCCTTAACCATGTATTTCATTATTTAGAAAAGCTGTATTTTTTTTTGTTTTTTGGTAAATTACAAGTTAATTTTATGGTCAATATTCAAGATTCGTGGCTCTTCCTCTGAATAATATCGCCTCTAAGGTTCGAATTCATATTCTCTTATTGGGAGATCAATGTGCCTTGTTATTGCACCCAAAACTTGTTGGTATTTTACTTAGGTCATGTTTGGTAATTAGCTGATAGTGGATAGCATTAGCTGATTTGACTAACGGATTGTAATAGCTGATTGTATAAAAGTGTTTGGTAAAATTAACTAATAGGTGATAGCTGTTTGATTATTTAAAGAAGCAAAATGACATATAAGGACATGATTATATTCGATACTTATTTGAATAGTTTATTAGTTATCAATATTTTGTATATTAATTAGATTATGAAAAATATTGTTTGATATAACATTACCAAACATATTTGAAGGATCTATATATTAATTAATTGTTTATATAATTATTTTTAATACAATTTAATTAATTATTAAATTTAAATACAAATATAAATGTGTGAGAATAAAAAGAAAAAAACAAAAAAATATTAGTTTACAAATGTCACAATGTAAATACGTGAGGGTGAATAATTAAAATAGAAAATGTTAAATTTAAGTTATTTGAAGATTTTTGATAATTCTTAAGGGTAAAAGAGCCTTTATAACTCTTATGTCAAAACCTCTAATTTCAAAAAGCTCATATTAGAAGCTTTTTTAAAATTAGGTTTCACCCCAATCTGATATTCACCAAACATTCAAATTAGTGAATCTGACTAGCCAAACCTCTAATTTTGGCTCAAACCGCTATTTACCAAACATAGCCTTTGTTTTTAATTCAAAAGAAAATACCAAATTTAATTTTGGTCCTTCCACTATACTCAACTTTAATTTGAAATAATTTCAACTTTTACTTTTGTATATGTTGGGAAACACCGGTAGACCCCATGGCGTAGCGAAAAAATTATTTGGCGTAATTCACTAGTGATCCATGTACAAAGGATGAATTCGGGGTGATAAAGGATGAAAAACATTACCTTAAGTAATCTGGAATTCTGCAACGAGTATAGGAGAATCCAAATCGAATCTGAGTCGTCACAGTAGCGTTCTGACCTCTACGCAGTCCACCCGAATAAAACGAGCAAATTTTCTTTTCTCTAACTATTTAGAGAGGATTTCAAAAAAGAGGGATAAATGGCTGCTAGACCTTATGCCTTTATATAGCATTTAAAAACCTAATTCTAATTAAATTTAGATTATTTAAATATACAATATATTTAACCGAATATAATTAAATATGTAGAATCTGATTCTACTTTAATTAGGTTTCTTTTAGATATATATATATACTTTAATAATATTTGATAATTACAATAACTTATCAAATATTAACATATATATATAAATGAAATTATCCATAATTACAATAATTATAACAATTTCAGTTTCTCACTGATTACGTGTACAACAAGTTTATACACATACTATCTAGTTGATATTTATTCATTTTAATCATAGGGTGCGACCCTTGTAGGTTCATGTAATGTTGGCAGTAATATCCAGAACAATTCTAATATTACAAGCAATGAATGACATCTAGCAATACATCATTGCTACCTAAGTTACATGAAATTGTGGTTCGATTTAACCTTTTTTCGTGATTAACTTCTTTTATATATTTCATCATTTTGTCCTCATATCTAGATCGGACACAAGTCATGGATTAGTCACACTTGTATAGTCCATCTAATGTTTCTTGATATCTTGAGTGGACTATTATAAACGAATAACTATGATATCCCATATCAATTTATTCGAGCATGGCCACACATTTTCTAGTCTCACTCAATCAAGTGGCCTATGATATTACTCCTATTATGTAGTAGGGGCAAATCCTATCTTGATCAACCATATTTCGTTAAATGGATTATGACATATCTAATATCAGTCTTTATAGTGTAGTCAGTTATGACACACGTTTGACTGTATCAAAATATGTCACTCACAATGTTGAAATAATGATGATCTCAAGTCTAAGGATCATACATGTAGTTATCACCATAAGCAATGTTGTGACTGACACATAATAATCCAAGAAACATGCTCATAGCGAGTCAGTCCAGTATGTTGTTCCCTAACACATACTTATGTATTGATTTTGACATCTCCATGTCAATGACAACACTTTGTCATCAATCAACTACATATTAGTCTTAATACATTATTCTTTTCCAAGCCCACAATAATTCTTGACTAAAGACATTCAAGAATAACAATATTATTCTAAGGACTTTATTATAATTCAATTTATTTATAGATACACAGAATAAGATTGAAATAATAATAATGGCTTTATATTAATAAACAAGATAAAATAAGTATGTCTTTTACAACCATCTCATGATTGGTCTTTGGGTATACTCCAACAATCTCCCACTAGCACTAAGACCAATCACTCATGTATTTGATACCAAGAGACTTAGTGCGACGCTCATGCTTCTCCTGTGTTGGAGGCTTTGTTAGTGGATTAGTGCTATTGTCATCTGTTGGTACTCTGCATATTTCTACATCCCCTCGATCAATGATTTCACGAATGAGATGGTAACGCCTAAGTATGTGTTTGGATCGTTGGTGAGATCTGGGTTCTTTTGCTTGTGCGATGGCTCCGTTGTTGTCACAACATAGATCTATAGCATTTGATATGCTAGGCACGACCCCTAGTTCAGATATGAACTTTTTGATCCAAACAACCTCTTTTGCAGCATCGCTTGTTGCAATATACTCAGCTTCTATCGTAGAATCTGCTACTGTATCTTGCTTTGAACTTTTCCAGCTTACAATACCTCCATTAAGGCAAAACACAAAACCCGATTGTGATCGAGAATCATCCTTATCAGTTTGAAAGCTTGCGTCAGTATAACCTTTTATACTTAGCTCTTCCTCACTTCCATACATAAGGAATGTATCCTTAGTTCTTCTTAAGTACTTAAGGATGTTTTTGACTGCAACCCAATGACCTTCACCGGGATCTACTTGGTATCGACTTGTCATACTTAGTGCATATGATACATCTAGACGTGTACATAGCATGACATACATGATAGATCCAATGGCCGAAGCATATGGTATCTTACTCATGCATTCTATATCTTGAGGCATTGAAGGACACATTTCCTTCAAGAGCGAAATGCCATGTCTCATAGGTAAGAATCATCTTTTAGATTCTTCCATACTGAATCTTTTCAGTACTTTGTCTATGTATGTATTTTGACTTAGTCCTAGGAGTCGTCTTGATCTATCTCTATAGATCTTGACTCCTAATATGTAGGTTGCTTCACCCAAGTCTTTCATAGAAAAACATTTTCCTAACCAAGTCTTTACAGACTGTAAGGTAGGTATGTCATTGCCTATTATTAGTATGTCATCCACATACAACACCAAGAATGTAACAGTGCTCCCACTAGTTTTCTTGAAAACACACGGCTTATCTTCATTTTTAATAAAACTAAATTTTTTGATTGCCTCATTAAAGCAAAGATTCCATCTTCGAGAAGCTTACTTTAGTCCATAAATGGATCTTTGTAGCTTGCATATCTTTTGGGCATCTTTTGGATTGACAAAACCCTTAGGTTGTGTCATGTACACATTCTCATCCAATTTTCCATTAAGGAAAACAGTTTTGACATCCATTTGCCATATTTCATAATCATAATATGCAGCTATTGCAAGCAATATCCGGATGGATTTAAACATAGCAACAGGGGAAAAAGTTTCATCATAGTCTATACCATGAATTTGATGAAATCCCTTAGCGACCAATCGCCCTTTGTATGTTTGTATATTGCCATCCATGTCGGTTTTCTTTTTGAAAACCCATTTGCACCCTATGGGCTTAATTCCTTCAGGTGGGTCAACCAAAGTTCATACTTGGTTTTCTGACATGGAATCCATCTCAGATTTCATGTCTTTTAGCCATTTCTCAGAGTCTGGGCTCTTCATTGCTTCATGATAAGTCATAGGCTCATCTTGGTCCATGAGAAGAACATCTCCATGCAATGTGACAAGAAATCCATATCTCTCAGGCACATTGCATTCTCTCATAGACCTTCACAGTGGTTGTGTTTCAAGAACGATTGGATGTTCCTCAACTATTTATGGAACTTCTTTTTGTTTAATCTCTGGTTTAGTGATTTGTGGTTGATCTTGAATTTCCCCAAGTTCAATATTTCTCCCATTTCTTTTTCTGAAAATAAATTCTCTTTCGAGGAAAAATCTTGTTCGAGCAACAAACACATTGTTCTCGGGTGGATTGAAGAGATAATATCATTTAGTTTCTTTAGGATATCCCACAAAATTACACTTATGAGATTTGGGTTCGAGTTTTGTAGACATCTGATGTTTAACATAAACTTCGCATCCCCAAATTTTCATAAAAGACATACTAGGACACTTCCTAGTCCATATCTCATATGGTGTCTTTTGAACTGATTTAGACGGAACACGATTTAGTGTGAAAGCAGTTGTTTCTAACGCATGTCCCCAAAAAGAAGTTGGAAGATCAACATGACTCATCATTGATCGAACCATGTCTAACACCATTCGATTTCTCCTTTTAGAGACTCTATTGTGTTGTGGAGTACCTGGAGGTGTAAGTTGTGAGACAATCCCACATCCTTTAAGAAGTTCATCAAACTCTAGGCTTAAGTATTCTCCTCCTTTATCTGATCGAAGAGCTTTGATACTCTTTCCTAGTTGGTTTACTTCATTCTTAAATTTCTTGAACTTTTCAAGGGCTTCAGATTTATGATGCATTAGGTAAACATACCCATATCTACTGATGTCGTCAGTGAAAGTAATAAAGTATTGAAACCCTCCTCTTGCTTGTGTATTTATTGGTCCATATACATCACTATGTATTAGACCTAATAAATCATTTGCTCGCTCGTTTTTACCGTCAAACGGTGATTTGGTCATTTTTCCCATTAAGCAAGGTTCACATATATCAAAATGTTCGAAAACAAAATAATCCAAAATTCCATCTTTATGAAGTTTTGATATGCGTTTCTCACTTATATGACCTAAGCGACAATGCCAGAGATAAGTTTGATTAGAGTCCTTTGTTTTTGATCTTTTCGTATTTATGTTATATATGGGTTTATCTTGATCTAAGATATAGAGGCCATTGATTAACTGAGTCGTACTATAAAAAACATTATTGGGGAAAAAAGAACAACTATCATTCTTAATAATAATCTCAAAACCAATCTTGTCCAAACAAGAAATTGAAATGATGTTTTTAGTCAAACTAGGTACGAAATAACAATCCTCTAAATCTAAAACAAGTCCACTAGGTAATGACAAAGTGTATGTTCCTATAGCTAATGCAACAACTCTTGCTCTATTTCCCACTCGTAGGTCCACATCTCTTTTTGCCAATTTTATACTCCTTTTTAGTCCCTGTACAGAAGTAAAAATGTGTGAACCGCAACCGGTATCTAATACCCAAGAAGTAGATGTTGATATATTAATATCAATAACATAAATACCTGATTGGGACTGTCCATTTTCTCTTGCCTTCTTGATGTCCTCAAGATAGATAGGGCAGTTTCTCTTCCAATGTCCAACATTGTTGCAATGTAAACACTTTTCTTCTTTTGCAATTCCTCATTTGGGTTTCAATGCAACCTTTCCTTTGTTGGGATTTGGCTTTGGCTTTGGCTTGGTGTTGGGCTTTCCTTTTCTGTTATCCTTTCAGACCTTCATAATAGGTTTGCAGCCAACCTTTTTCATGTTGTTTTCTGCTATCCTTAACAAACCAAGCAACTGGGGCAACAATTTGTTAATTTCATTCATATTTAAATTAAGAACAAACTGATTAAAATTATGGCAATGATTGCAGGATAACATCAGTAGCCAATTCAACACTTAGAGGGAAGCCCAACTTTTCCAGGGTCTGAATATACCCTATCATCTTGAGAACGTGAGTTCCCTCAACCATCTTGCACCGAAACAAAGCCTTAGAGGTCTCATACCTCTCTTGACGAGCTTCCCCTCATATAATTCTTTGACATTTTTAACCATCTCATAGGGAACCGTGTCCTCATGTTGCTTCTGAAGCTCAGGGGTCATGGTCGCAAGCATCAAACAACCGACATCTACCATGTCACTTGAGTATTTTCAAAGGCTTCCAATTCATCTTTAGAGGCATCATCTGCTGGCTTTTTAAGGACAGGTTCTTCGATGACTGTTAGTTTTCGTTCTTGTTTGAGGACAATCTTCAAATTGCGGAACCAGTCAAGGAAGTTCAAGCCATTTAATTTGTCTTTTTCAAGGACGAATCACAATGATAATGTGTTTGCCATAAATCTACAACGATAAAATATGTTTTATAAGTACCTATTTATCATGTTTATAAAGTAATAACATTTCCACTATTAAAAACCCTCAAAATCGAAAAACTTGCTAAAAGTATTTCTAATGGGTAAGGATCTATATTTCATTTTATTCCAAGTCAACTTTAGTTTTACTCCTAGAATTCAATTATTTAGGTAAGCAACACTTGCTAATTACATCTCATGTAATTCCTATATTTGATGAACAACTATTTGTCGAAAAAAAAGTTCATATGGTCTAATAGAAAGAACAATAATGAACAGTGCACCAGGTAGGTAACTTATGAAAGAGAGGTAGTGTATTGGGCACACTTAAATACCAAGTCTTTCAAAGAACCAATCCTAGACATGCACTTTCGTATTGTTTTTCAATCACCAAAGTTCTTGAACAACCATTATTCTTTATGTTTCTAATCTTATTAGAACAACCTAATTTAACCAATATTGCTACCAGTGAATATCACTTGCTTATTCTTCACGTTTAACCAAGATAGATCCAAGTATTTTGCTTTGGCAAAACCTACATAGTACTGATCGAGGTTTTAACGAGGGCTAATATTGGATGATTAATTTTAATTAAATATGGAGGGTTTTTGTTATATTAATATCACCATTCTATTATGATCTAATCAGTTACAATCATGCTAAAAAATATACATTGTATCACATATATGTAAAGCAGTAAATATAAATGCAATGGTTATAGCCCTTAAAACTAAGGTGGCCCATCCCAAGCCAATGGGAGAACCAAAATACTAAAGATAGAACTTGCTTCTCAAGCATCTAATCCACCTTTGATTGGCCTACCATTATGCTCTTTTGGTCCACACTTTTCTCCGCAAATATGACAATTTTTTTTCAGAAACTCGTTTTATATATGAAGGAGTAAGATGAGAAGAGAATTACAATAGAAGAAAGAAAGACACGACACGCAGGCCGTATTTATATAAAACCAAAGTAAACAGGCTATTAGGCTATAACCATGCATTTCAAACACCGTGCATATTATACATAACAACGACGCGGTTTATTATTGAGGTCTTATGAGATTGTCCCTACGCAGGGGGTCCGGCAGTCCCGCAGCTGTGTAAAATCCATGAGGTTTTTACTTGAACAACTCTTTGTTATTTTCCCCGCACGTGATCCATAGACTAACTATTAGTTTAAAATATAATTATCACCCATGTATGTTAACGCTTAACATTTGAAACCCAAACAAAATTGTGACTATCTCTTTAATCACTTAGAACAATCAATTTAATTTATTCAGATTAGGCATGAATCGATCTAAAGTATGAAAATATCATATATTTGTCAAAAATCGAATAAACCCTAATCTAATAACACGTATCTCATACAAAAGCATCATCCAAGTATTTAAGTCCGAATTCATATCGTACAAGTGGCTCTGATACCATTGTTGGGAAACACCGATACACCTCATGGCGCAGCGGAAAAATTAACCGGTGTAACCCACCAGTGATCCATGTACAAGGGACGAATTCAGGGCGATAAAGGATGAAAAACATTACCTCAAGTAATCTGGAATTCCGTAGCGAGTATAGGAGAATCCAAATCGAATCCGAGTCGCCACAACAACGTTCTGACCTCCACGCAGTCCACCCGAATAAAACGAACAAATTTTCTCTTCTCTAACTGTTTAAAGAGGATTTTGAAAAAGAGGGATAAATGGATGCTAGACCTTATGCCTTTATATAGCATTTAAAAATTTAATTCTAATTAAATTCGGATTCTTTAAATATATAATATATTTAATCGAATATAATTAAATATATAAAATCTAATTCTACTTTTTGGGTTGAGAGAAATATATGAATTGGGCAAAACTAAAACGGATTCGCTAATCAGTAATAAGACGATTCGCAAATCATCCCTTCAATTTCAATCTATGGAGCGGATAACTTATTCATTAACATAAAAAATAAAGGACCTGACTACGAGAATAAACACAATCAAAAATCAAATAGAAAAAAATTAGAATTATAAAAGACAAGAAAAACGAATTTCTAACTCAAGAAATAAATATTAGTTCTAACAAAATAAGTTATCGGGATAAAATATTAGAATCATTAAAAAAATTGGCAAATATTTAAAAGAAGAACTATTCGATTAATCCGTAAATTCTATTTTTTATAAAATTTTTCATTGAAAAGATATACATGGATATTCTTCTATATATCATTAATATTCCAAGAACTAATACACAACTTTTTCTTGAATCAACAAAAAAAATGATTGAGAAATTCATTCACAATAATGAAGCAAATCAAGAAAGAACTAATAAAACAACTAAAAATACAACTCATTTTATTTTAACTATAAAAAAACCCACTTTCTTCACTTTCTAATGTTAGTATTAGAAATATAAATGAAAAAGCTTTTTGTGACTTATCCTCCTTCTCACAAGCATATGTATTTTATAAATCATCACAAACCCAAGTTATTAGTTTTTATAAATTCAAACCTATCCTTCAATATAATGGATCATCTCTTTTTCTTAAAAATGAAATAAAATATTATTTTGAAGAACAGGGAGTATATCATTCCAGATTAAGACACCATTATAGGTTAAGACAGAAAATCTTTTGGCATTCTAGAATGAATGAATGGAAAAACTGGTTAAGGAGTCGTTATCAATTCGATTTATTTCAGAGTAGATGGCTTAGATTAGTACCAGGACAATGGCGAAATAGAGCCAATCGACGCTATCTGGCTCAAAATGAAGATTTAACAAAATGGGATTCAGATGAAAAAGAAAGATTAATTCATTACGAAAAAATGATTTTCAAGCGAATTCATTACTGAATCAAGAGTATAAACTGAATCAAGAACATAAAAAATCAAATTTGAAAAAACACTATGGATATGATTTTTTTATCATATAAATCTATTAATTATCAAGATAAGAGGGACCTGTATTCTTATGGATCACCATTCCAAGTAAATAAGAGAGAAAATATTTCTTATAATTACAACATGGGTAAACGCAAATTTTTTGATACACTTACACTGAGGGATATCCTATCCATAATTATCTAGGAGAAGCTGATATCCTAGATGCTATGGGGAAATTTTCGCATAGAAAGTTTTTTAATTGGCGAATTCTTCATTTTTGTCTTAGAAATAAGGCCGATATTGAGTCCTGGGTCGATACCAGTACCAAGAGTAAGAAAAATATTAAGACTGTGGTTAATAATTATCAAACAATTGATAAAACGGACCTTTTTTATTTCACAATTTATCAAGATCAAGAAAGCAACCCATCCAATCAAAAGGGCTTCCTTTTCGATTGGATGGGAATGAATGAAGAAATACTAAGTCGTCCTATATCGAATCTGGAGCTTTGGTTCTTCCCAGAATTTATGCTGCTATATAATGCGTATAAGGTTAAAACATGGATCATACCAATAAAATTACTTCTTTTAAATTTTAATGGAAATGGGAACATTAATAAAAATATTATTGAAAATAAAAAGGGACCCCCTTATAGCACAAAATGAAAAATAGCACCGAATGAAAAAAAATTATTGGATTAGAGAATCGAAATCAAGAAGAAAAAGAACTCATAGGCGAATGGATCTTGTATCAGAAGCACAAAAACAAGGAAATTTTAAATCCGTTCTCTCAAACCAAGAAAAGATGTTGTAGAAGATTATGGTAAATCAGACAGAAAAAACATAGAAAGAAAAAGCAATAGAAGAGCAACATGGAAGCACATCTTGATTTCTTCCTAAAAAGGTATTTGCGTTTTCAATTGAGATGGAATGATTCTTTTAATCAAAGAATAATCAATAATATCAAAGTATATTTTCTCCTGCTTAGACTGATAAATCCAAACGAAATTGTTATATCCTCTATTCAAAGGGGAGAAATGAATCTGGATATTTTGATGATTCATAAGAATTTAACTTTTAGAGAATTAATGAAAAAATGAATATTGATTATCGATCCGGTTCGTCTGTCGGTAAAAAATGATGGCCAATTTATTCTATACCAAACTATAATTATTTCGTTGGTTCATAAAAATAAACACCAAATTAATCAAAGATACCAAGAAAAAAACTATATTGATAAAAAGAATTTTAATGAATCTATTGCAAGACATCAAAAAATGACTGAAAATAAAGACAAAAATCATTATGATTTGTTTGTTCCTGGAAATATTTTATCTCCTTACCACTGGCGAGAATTGCGAATTCGAATTTCTTTCAATTCAAGGGCTAAAAATGGTATGCATAGAAATCCAATATTTTTAAATAACGTAAAAAATTGCGGTCAAGTTTTGACTAAAAACAAACATCTTGATAGTGATATAAAGAAACTAATTAAATTAAAGTTCTTTCTTTAGCCCAATTATCGATTAGAAGATTTAGCTTGTATGAATCGCTATTGGTTTAATACTAATAATGGCAGTCGTTTTAGTATGGTAAGGATACATATGTATCTGCGTTTGAAAAGTCACTAATGGTACATTTTCCCATATATTATGTATGTACCGTGCCGAGTCTACGAAAACAAATAGATAGGCACAAGGATTGTCTTACATTTCATTTTGATACATGATACTAATCCTTTCAATTGGCTAGAATCTGTTACTTGAACGAAACTAGATCTTGTGAAATCATATTGAATATTTGACGATACATTTCGTACCTTGCTAAAAAATTGATCAATGTTTACCAACCATACATTGTCTAACCAAATCCATGGATAATTACTCCCCTCCAATTTAATCCAACTTAGATTGAAAAAAGAAAAAAAAAGTAAAGACAAATAGTCTTCTTCACAATATACATATTTTGAATGCGGGAAAAGTAATTCCTAGAGAAAGAATATAAACAAGCAAAAGACTTTTCATACTTTTTTCATCATACCTAACCTAATTGCCAGGAAGAATTTGTTCTTTTTTACAAATTTGATGTTGATAAATCCACGGATCTAGAAATTCATTTTGGTCACTTGAACCTTCTCAAACTGTTTCTTTTTAAGAACAAAAAAGATTTGTGCAAAAACAATAGATGCCAAGAAGAACAAAAAGCCTTGGACATGTAGTGGATCTTGAAGTACTATTTATGCATCCCCCTGACCAAATCCACCCACATTAGGATTAATTGTTAATGGTTGATCGAGTTTGATAGATTCACCCTCTGAAACAAGAAGTTCTGGTCCTGGGGGAATAATATCAACCACTTGATGTCCATCCAATGCATCCGTTATGGTTATTTCGTACCCCATTTTTCTTTTCGTATGATTTTGCTTACTATACATGTTGCCATAGCATTATAAACTGTATTGTTACTTTTGTTCCCGTCGGGATAAATCTATCCCCTTCCCTTGTTTCTGCCTACGTATATGGGATATTTTAATAAATGAACATCCTTATTACTAGCAGGGTCTGGGGAAAGAATAAGAAAGATGATTTCACTATATTTTTGACCAGGAACATAACCTATCACAAGAATATTTTTCTTAGTGGGGCGGTAGTTCTGAAAAGAAAAATTGCCTATCTTTTTTTTTTTCATCTTGGGCGAAATACGATCAGGAGGGGCTAACTCAAACTCCTCCGGTAAAATAATAACATCACCCACATTTAAAGCCCCTTTCTTACCATTAGCAAGAACTTGTTTCAGTTGCATGTCATAAGGAATTCTAACAACTGCTTCAAATACAGTATCAGGAAGTACTGCTTGTGGAACCTCAATATCCACAGGTTTATTAGCTAAATGGCAATTGGCACATACAATGCGCCCAGTTGCTTATCGTGGATTTTCATACCCTTGCTGCGCAAAAATGGGATATGCATTTTAAATGGATGCCCCGGTTATTATATAGATCATGAGCGATACGGAAATGGATCGAGTAATCTCCTTCTTTATCCAAGAAAAAGTATTTCTAGTTTGCATGGTCCAATCATTGATCCCGAAAATTTCTACAATAAAATTAGGTAGGTCACTAGTATAGTTCCCTATCCACGATTCTGCTATTTACTTTTACTGAAAACTGAATTTTTTTTTTACTAAAATAGAGGAGTCTCCCGATGGGTAGAAAGAGTAAAGTAAGTATGACTTTGCATGCTTTGCTTATATAGAAAGTAAGGAAATATTATACTTCAATATGTGAATCATTTTTCAGTCATGCATTGAATGATAAATAACTACAAGTGACAGAGATACACAATTTAAATAACGAAAGATCCAATATTTAAAAATAGTATCTAGAATGACTGGAAATGTAGAAACAAGACCATATATAATTTGATCATTATGAGAAAATCCAAAATCTTTGTAGATATAGCCAATCATTAGTTCCCAACCGTGGGGCGAATGGAATCCGATGCATAAATCTGTTAATAAAAGAATAGAAAAAAGCTTTTATTGTGTAGCTTAAATTATATAGGAATTCTTGAACCCAAGAGTTAAGAATAAGAAGTTCTTCATTCCCCAAAATAGAATAACCACTTAGAATAACGAAACAGATTAGATTTGCCGAGAAGTGCAAAATTGTATGGATACGATCCTCATTGTGCAACTTGATCAATTGGATTGTTTCTTTGTGGATTCCTATACGTAGTTTTTGTAAATGTGTTTCCGGGTATTCTTTTATCATTTCGTCCAACAGGAAGAGTTCCTCTACTTCTATGAATTGTTCTAGAATACTCTTTTCTTGAATATCATTCAAAAAGGTTTCAGATTGCCTAGCATTCTACCAATAAGTAATCCAAGATTTTAGACTTTTATTAAACGAGAGAGAGATCCACCAGGGTAAAAATACTATAGATGCAAGATATAGAAGGGGAATGAATTCTTTTTTTTTCTTTCTATTTTTTCATCTGTGAATTGTTAATGAACCCACCTCATTCGTTAACTTTATGTGATCTAATCTTTCTATCAAGCATGCCTTTCATTATATTATTTCATTATATTATAAGGTAGGGGCCCATGATTCTAGTCTCTGTTTTTTTTATTCAGTGCTTATTCCTTGAATCTAAAAAGAATACAGAAATAGAAAAAAAGAATCCATTTTGAATTCGAATGTTCGAATGAAATATCTATATTATTTTTATATTGATATTGTTTCTAGATATCCCAATTGATCAAATTCGAAGCAATTGCCCTCTTTTGATAACTACCCGAAAGAACCGCTTCAAATAATAAAGATTGTTCTATTCAGATTTTGAGGCGAATGAGCGCCCTGGCTATATTCTGTATCTAACGTATCAACTCAAAATATTGAAACTAAAAAGCGAAAATCCTTATTTCGAAATACTTTGATATATAAGACAAATCCATTATTTCGATTTATTGCTTGTTTTGTTACTGAATTAAATTGAGTGGTTTTACAGACGCATAAAAAATAATTTTTGTGGGCAAAAAAACTTTTTTTCTGTTATGACTCTTCCGTATACGTCTACTTTGGTTCGAATGGGCTTTCTGAAGAAACTTCAGTTTAGTTCTGCTATAGAAAAAAGAGGATTCTTGGCTTGAGTTTTTTCCTCTTGGCGAGAAAGCATTTATTCTCTGCAATTCATTTCAAAAGACTTCAATCGGTACACGCAAAAAATAGCCCAATTCAGCAGCTTTTTGCTCAATTTCTCGCGGAGTTAAATTCTCATCACTACGAGTCAAGGGAATGGCCCCTGGCCTCTGATTTCCATATAAAGGACACGACGAGCATAAATACCCTCTTTAACTTCTATTCTGATGGACTGAATATCTTTCATAAGGAATCGTAGAAAGATGCGACGATTTTTTTCCCCGGAAAACCCCAACGAAAAATACATATTATTCCCTCTTATCTATCGAATCGATCATAACCACTCCCTACATTCCAAAAAATTCGTGCACCACAAATAAGAATTAATAAAGAGGCATGTGATCCCATAGAAAGACATTACGATTCCTTGTGGAAAAAAAACTATTTGCTTAGACGGAAATAAAGATATCAAATTCCTACCAAGATAACTAGAAGTTCCAACTAATAAAAACCCTAATGAACCAAAAAAAAAGGATAGATGCCCAGCAAAAATTGCTTGTTTTTCGAGATCCCACTATAAATTCTATCCATATAGATTCTGATCGCCAACTTATACATACTAGATCCAATTGCATTTTATTGGAATTGATAGAATAACCAAAATTTACTTTTTTTTTGTTTCCGAAGTAACTCTCATCAACTAGTACTATTTTGATATTTTGATATGAACTTTTTGAAGGAATTCATCAAATTGCTTAGATCTAAAATCATCCCCTTTTATATGATCCCCTATACAGATCTACTAGATATATAGACTTTAATTTCATACATCCATTGGGTAGTTGCTATAATTCATTTAACCCTATATCATGTTTACGTATGCATAAGAGGTTTCATTTATGTTCGGTTCAGGGAAGCCGGATGTTATACAATATTCTACTAAATAGGTATCCGTGGCATCTAAGTCTTGAAAAAAAAAGATAAGATTTGGTCTTGGCCCTATCCAATCTAAAAAATCTTAGTTTTTTGAACATACAAAGATAAAGAAGCAATTGCAATTGCCAGAAATACTAGGCCTACTAAAGGCACAAAAATAGAGGGAAAGTTGCTGAAAGTTGTCATAAAATGGGTACATCAATTTAATATTTGTACCTGTTATATTGTTAGTTAGAAATATATCTTATAATGATTATATTATAATTCATATACTATACTAAACATATCTAAATACTAAGTATTTCTAAGCGAGTTTAGATATCTAATAAGTGCAAGGAATGTGGAGTTAAATAAAAGGACTTGCCCATCTTTCTAAATCAAATAAAATAGGTGTATGACAAGATAATCCACTTTCTTTATTATCTTACTTTATTTTTACTTTTCTTATTATTCTATTGTTCTTGTCTTCTAATTTAAATTTCAAATTTCAATTTTTGAATTTAATAAATAAAAAGTTTATTACAAATTGTTGAAAGATTCGATTCGTTAGAATCCGACCCAAGAACAGGGATTTTTAGTAAAAATCGAATTTTTGGGAGATATAGAAAGATGCAAAACTCTATATTTATATTATATATTTTTCTATATTTGAATTATATATACATATGCAAGCAATGGAGGAAGATAAAATTCGTTTTATTTGTCTCACCAAATTCGAATTCATTTCACAGAAGGAAAAATTCGCTTTTTATCTTGTCGATAGAGGTTTACTCTTTAGTAATATCGGATAATAATAATTATCCACATAATTCATTTTTCGACAATTCCATTTTATCACAAAGTCAAAGCCCGTGTAATGGGCTTTGACTTTGATTCTGATAAACTAACTAACTGCCTTTTCACTACAAAGAAAATAATTTAACTTAAGACTCTACTTGATTGAATTTTGATTCAAAGGAAAAAAACCGTGGAGCTGAACTAACTCACTCAAAACACCTTTTAAAGGATTACATGGTACGTTTGGATCAAATAAACCCTTATGGAATAAATATTCAGCCGCCTGTGAACCTTCAAGTATTGTTTTATTCAATGTTTGCTCAATTACTCTTTTACCCGCAAATGCAATATAGGCATTGGGTTCAGCAATAATGATATCCCCCAACATACCAAAACTCGCAGTCACTCCACCAGTAGTAGGAGATGTACAAATTGATACATAAAATAACTTTTTATTTGATTGATAATCATATAAAGCTCAAACTTCCTTCTTGCATGCGTGCTCCTCCGGAAGCACACATTGTAATAAGAGGTAAAAAATTATTGGTAGCATATTCGATCAAACGAGTGATTTTCTCGCCTACTACGAATCCCATACTACCCCCCATAAACTGAAAATCCATAACCCCGATTGCTATAGGAATACCGTTTAGTTGAACCGTGCCTGTTTGAATAGCCTCAGTTAATCTTGTATTTCTTTGATAAAAATCAATACGATCTTTATAAAGCTCTTCTTCAGACTGAAATTGAATGGGATCCAAAGAGATCATGTCTTCATCCATAGGACCCCAAGTGCCTGGATCAATCGAAAGTTCGATTCTATCTAAACTACCCATTTTCAAATGATATCCACATTGTTCACAAATATTCATTTTTGACTTAAGCAATTCCTTATAATTTAATCCATAACAATTTTCACATTGAACCCACAAATGCTTGTATAGATCCAGATCATTAGAACTTTCTTTTAGAGTTAAATCATTACCATTTTCTTGAGTTATTATATCGAAATTCTTGCCTTCACTACTCTTTCCACCTTCGCTACAAATGTAATTATAAATATAACTTCTACTTCTACCACAATAATCACATTGTAGGGGGTATAGTTTAGTGGTAAAAGTGTGATTCATTCTATTAATCCCCTTAAGAGTTAAGGGGTCCCTCGGTTTGATTCATATTCCGATCAAAAACTTTATTTCTTAAAAGGATTTAATCCTTTCCCACTTAAAGAAATATTTGAGGAAGAATATACATTCTCGTGATTTGTATCCAAGGGCCAATTCAATTTATTTAAAATTATATTCTATATAATTTTAGAATTATATTATAGATTAAAATTGAAAAATTGGATTATGAAATTACGAAACATAATTTTTTTTGAATTGGATCAATACTTCCAATTGAATAAGTATGAGAAAAAGATCCATGGATAAAGATAGAAAAGTTTATTTCTAATCGTAACTAAATCTTCCAAAAGATAGAAAAGTTTATTTCTAATTGTAACTAAATCTTCCATTTTTCTGATAGGATAGATTGAAGCAAAATAATTTGATTATAATTCAATTCGTGACGGCCATAAGTAGAAAGTTCATATTCTTCAGTCATTGATAAACAATTTGTTGGACAATACTCAACGCAGTTACCACAAAATATACAAATTTTGAAATCAATATTGTAATTAAGCAATCGTTTTTTTTCGAATATCCTTTTCAATCATAGGGTGTGACCCTTGTAGGTTCATATAATGTTAGCAGTAATATCCAGAACAATTCTAATATTACAAGCAATGAGTGGCATCTAGCAATACATTATTGCTACCTAAGTTACATGAAATCGTGGTTCGATTTAACCTTTTTCCGTGATTAACTTCTTTTATGTATTTCATCATTTTGTCCTCATATCTAGATCGGACACAAGTCATGGATTAGTCACACTTGTATAGTCCATCTAATGTTTCTTGATATCTTGAGTGGACTATTATAAACGAATAACTATGATATCCCATATCAATTTATTCGAGCATGGCCACACATTTTCTAGTCTCACTCAATCAAGTGGCCTATGATATTACTCCTATTATGTAGGAGGGGCAAATCCTATCTTGATCAACCATATTTCGCTAAATGGATTATGACATATCCAATATCAGTCTTCATAGTGTAATTAGTTACGACACACGTTTGATCGTATCAAAATATGTCACTCACGATGTTAAAATAATGATGATCTCAAGTCTGAGGATCATACATGTAGTAATCCCCATAAGCAATGTTGTGACTGTCACATAATAATCCAAGAAACATGCTCATAGAGGGTCAGTCCAATATGTTGTTCCCTAACACATACTTATGTATTGATTTTGACATCTCCATGTCAATGACAACACTTTGTCATCAATCAACTAAATATTAGTCTTAAAACATTATTGTTGTCCAAGCCCACAATAATTCTCGACTAAAGACATTAAAAAATAACTATATTATTCTAAGGACTTTATTATAATTCAGTTTATTTATAGATACACAGAATAAGACTGAAATAACAATAATGGCTTTACATTAATAAACAAGATAAAATAAGTATGTCTTTTAGAACCATCTCATGATTGGTCTTTGGACATACGCCAACAATATATAGTTAGTTAATACAAATAGTTGACATTGATATGAATTTTTTCTTCTTAAATTCACTATTTCCGGCACAAAAAATCCTTGTCAAATTGATATGTTTTTTTAGACCCTTTAATAAGTTGAGTGGTTAAGGATGTTTATGTAGTCATGTTGTCTCATTTTGTATAAGTTCACGTCCCAATATTTATCTTGATATTGTCCATTTTTTAGAATTAACATATAGCTGATAGCGGATAGCTGAGAGCATTAACTGATTTGACTAACATATTACATTAGCTGATTGTATAAAAGTGTTTGGTAAAATTAGCTAATAGCTGATAACTATTTGATTATTTGAACAAACAAAATGACATATAAGCACATAATTATATTTGATACTTGTTTGAATAATTTATTAGTTATTAACATTTTGTAACTATTAATATTAATTAGATTAAAAATTAAATTTTTTTAATATCATTACCGAGCATATATGCGGATGCACATATTAATTTTTTATTTGTGAAATTATCTTTTTAATATAATTTTAATAATTATTAAATTTAGATGTATATATTAATTTCTTATCTATGAAATTATATTTTGAATATAATTTTATTAATTATTAAAGTTATATGTATTTATTAATTTATATATTAATTTCTAATTTGTAAATTTATTTTTTTAATTTTTTTATTTAATCAAATTCATGTTATTTAGATAAATTTTAAAATTATCAAGGATAAATTAGTCTTTACAAGTCTTTTATACAAACCTCTAACTCAAAAAGCTCCTAAAATGAGCTTTTTCAAAATGAGAGGTTTCACCTCAATCCCCTATTACAATCATCTATTTACAAAACATATAAATTAGCGAATTTGTCTGGTTAAACCTCTAAAAATGCTTCAAACCTCTAACTTTAGCTCAAAAAGTTATTTACCAAACATGGCCAATTTAACTCGCTCGACTCGGCCTAGACGTCAGACCGAACCAAGCGAGCTACATTGGGTTTTGCCAAAACAAAACCCGAAACGATTAACTAAGATTAGGTCCATTTTTTATTTTTATCTTTTCTAGATACAAAGTTATGACCTAGGGTGAGCATGCCAGTAGTGGGTGAAATCTCAACTAAATCGAGCGTCGATACGACATCCAATTGTGCACATTTGCAATTTAGGGACCAAATTGCAAATATAGAAAAAATACGAGGACCTAATTAGTTTTAAAGTTACCATTCCTCAATTAGTCAGGTTACACGCTTTCTTGCCAAAATCCGGCTCAAATCAATCAACCAAACTCATTCAATTGCATTCATAAGAACTAGGGACCAAAACGGAAGAATCTCAAAACTTAAAACCTCCATAACTAGCATAACGCCCATCCGTACCGATACAACCCCTAGGCATATCGGTACATGGGCTAAATTCACCAAAATTTAAAATCCACTAGCTCAGAAGCGTACCGGTACACTTCCTCGTGTACTGGTACAAGGCAACAATTTTGCATACCCCACCGATACGAGGCCCCGCGTATTGGTACGCCTGGAACTGTAATGTCCAATTTTGCTGGTTTTTCTCTCTAACATGGATTCAAACATGTTTTAACTTAGCATATTCACACATACAACTAACTAAGGATCAAACCATGCCATAAGCACAAGGAAACATGACCAATACATGAAGAAATACTTCAATCACAAATCTAGAGGCATGCTTCCTAAGAACCATCCGACTTAACATTCAAAAAGAGATTCAAGGCACATTTCATTATAGGCATTACATCAATAACCTTTTATCAACATTCAAAATATGCTAAAGAGGGGAAAAGAAATCTTTAGGCAATTCATCAAAATCACCGTTAATATCAATAAAGAACCTTAGCTTATATCTTGAAATCCATAATCACCCAACTACTTGGGAATATCAATAAAGAACCTTAGCTTAAAGAGAGGAAAAGAAATTCACCTTTGAAGAAGCTCCTACCAAAACTGATGTAAGATTTTCTTTGAATCTCAACTTGTGAAATCGATGAAATCCTTGAGAAAATCTTGTGAGGTTTTGTTAAGAAACAAAGGTAGAATCGAATGATGAATTCTCCATTGAAAATCAGCAAAGAATTTTGGAGAATCTTGTTTGGAAGTTGAAATGGAAAGTGAGGGAAAATAAGGAGAGAAAATGAGGGAAAACAAAGTAATAGGAAAATTGATTTGGAAAACAATTAACTGTCAATTCCTTACTCAATTAAGGTGGTATTTTTATATTAAAACATTTAGAAAATATAGCTCTCTAAGGATTCTTAGTATGGCCCATTTACAAAATAGTCATTAAAACAGTTTTGCACTTTTTTACAATTTAGTCTCTAAATCATAATGTCCCTTGAAAACATTTAATTAACTCCCAAATTAATTACCATAACTCTTGATAGTATATTTAAACATTTTTGATAAATCAAACCAACTTTTATCTCCTCAAATCATATTTTTAAAATATTAATTTCCCCGAAACATATTTAACCTATTAATCTAGTTCGACCAGGTCGAACCTTACCCTATCTAACCTCAAAATGCCTAGCCCTATTTTTGGGGTTTTACAACTCCCCCTCTTAAGAAATTTCATCCCCGAAATTTACCTAAAGGAAATAGATGAGGAATTTTTTTCATCATGTCCTCTTTTGTTTCCCAAGTGGCTTCCTCGACTCCTCGATGTCGCCACAATATATTGACCAACTCAATGGTTTTCCCACGAAGAACCTTAGTGCCCGAACCTAGCACCTTTACAGGCTCCTCCTCATAAGACATATCCGGACACCACTCAATCTCCTCAACAAGCACAACATGCCACGGATCCGATCTATACTTCCCAAGCATTGACACATGGAAGACATCATGTATCGTTTCAAGGTCGGCCGGTAGCCTCAATCTATACGCAACCAGACCAACACGCTCAATCACCTTATAAGGTCCAATGAACCTAGTGCTCAACTTACCCTTACGTCCAAATCTCATCATATTCTTCCAAGGTGAAACCTTTAAGAACACCTTATCATCCACCTCATATTCAATCTCTTTTTGCTTCAAATCCGTATAGGACTTTTGCCGACTCAAAGCCGCTTTAAGCCTTTCACAAATAAGTTTCACTTTCTTATTGTACCCTTAAGAAAATCGAGTCCTGCCACGTGCTTCTCACCCGATTATACCTAATAAAGAGGTGTACAACACCTATGACCATAAAGAGCCTCATATGAAGCCATATGGATACTCGACTAGTAACTATTATTGTAAGCAAAATTCACCAATGGTAGTTGCTTCTCCCACGTCCCTTGAAACTCAATTACACAACACCTCAACATATCCTCCAAAATCTGAATAACACGTTCAGATTGCTTATCCGTTCGGGGATGATAAGACATACTGAGATTAAGCCTTGTAACCAAAGCTGCCTGAAAACTTTTCCAAAACCTTGACATAAAACACGGATCCCTAACCGATATAATTGACTTAGGAACTCCATACAATCTTTCAATCTTAGCAATATACATATTAGCCAACTTATCCAACGTATACATCGTATGCACATCAAGAAAATGTGCACACTTCGTAAAATGGTCAACAATCACCCATATCGAATCCTTTTTGGACGATGTCAAAGGCAAACCCGTCAAAAAATCTATGGTGATCCTTTCCTACTTCCACTCCGAAATCTGAATAGGTTGCAACAACCCAGAAGGAAACTGATGCTCAGCCTTAACCCGCTGACACACCATGCAACTAGAAACAAACTTGGCCACATCCTTCTTCAAACGAATCCAATAATACAAATCCTTCAAATCTGGTACAACTTTGTACTACCCGGATGCATAACAAAAGGACTAGAATGAGCCTCGATCAAAATAGTGCACCTCAACTCTAAATCACTTGGTACAACTACTCGATCCTTAAAGCACAAAACACCATCACCATCAAAATGAAAATCTTTCAGATTACCATCCCAAATATCCTTAACATGCGGTACCAACGAATTATCATACGATTGCCTCGCTTTAATCCTTTGAGACAAGTAGACTTAACTTGCAACTTAGCCAACAACCCATCTTCTCGTGTTACACTTAACATTGCAAACATTGCCCTAAGCTCAACAGCAAACTTATGGCTCAACGCATCCGCTACCACGTTAGCCTTCCCGGGGTGATGTTAAATAATAATCCTTAATCAATTCAATCCACCTTCATTGCCTAAGATTCAACTCCTTTTGAGACATCAAATAATTCAAAATCTTATGATCGGTGTAAATAATACACTTCTGACCATATAGATAATGTCTCTAAATTTTAAAAGCAAACATAATCGCCACAAGCTCTAAATCATGAGTCGGGTAATTACGCTTATGAACTTTTAGTTGCCTTGACGCGTAAGCCACAACCTTACCATCTTGCATCAACACACAACCCAAACCAACATACAACGCATCACTATAGATTGCAAACTCCTTACCAGACTTAAGTTGAATTAGGATAAGAGCGTGTGTCAAAATCTCCTTCAACTTTTTAAAACTACGTTGTTGACTCTCCGTCCACACATAAGGAACATTCTTTTGCAACAACTTCGTCAACGGAGCAACAATACTAGAGAAACCATCCACAAAATGATGGTAGTAACCAACCAACCCAAGAAAACTACGAACCTTCGATGTCGACTTAGGTTGTTTCTAATTGAGGATACCCCCAATCTTCTGCGATTCAACACAGATTCCCTCGGTCAAAACCACATGACAAAGAAACATCACTTTCTTTAGCCAAAACTCATACTTACTCAAGTTAGCATACAACTAATGCTTCTTCAAAGCTTGCAAAACAATCCGCAAATGCTGATCATGTTCCTCCTCGGTACGCGAGTACACGAGAATATCACCGATAAACACTACCATAAAATGATCGGGATATTCATGGAAAACCCTATTCATCATATCCATGAAAGTAGCTGGAACATTTGTCAAACCAAACAGCATAACCAAAAACTCATAGTGCCCATATCTCGTACGAAAAACAGTCTTCAGCACATCTGTACCCTTAACCTTTAATTGATAATATCCCGATCTCAAATCAATCTTGGAAAACACAATCGCCCTAACGAATTAATCAAACAAATCATCAATTCGTGGCAATAGATACTTGTTTTTAACCGTCAACTTATTCAAATGCCAGTAATCAATGCACATACGCATCGTCCCATCATTCTTTTCACAAAAAGAACCAGCGCACCCCACAGAGAAATGCTAGGTCAGATGAACCCCCGATCCAACAACTCTTGAAGTTAAGACTTTAATTCTTTCAACTCTTTTAATGCCATACGATATGTAGTAATGGAAACCAAAATCGTACCTGACTAAGTCTCAATGCCGAACTCTACCTCTCTATCCAGTGGTAAACCCGATAACTCTTCAGGAAACGCCTCTAGAAAATCAGACACTGTTCGAACGTCCTGCACTTGAGCCCCTTTAACATCCAGATTCATCACAATTGCTAGATAAGCTTAACATCCCTTTTGCATCAACCTTTCAGCTTGCATAGTAAAAAAAACATTAGACAAGAACTTAACATTCCAATACAAATTCAAAATCTTCAGCAAGCTTCAAAGAAATCCTTTTGGATTCACAGTCCACAACCGCTTTATGCTCACTTAACCAATCCATACCCAAAATAACATCAAAATCGTGGAATGCCAGCTCCATCAAATCTGCAGCAAACTCGTAGCCTTGAACAACCAAAGGACATCTCCTATACAACCTTCTAATTGTAACCGTCTCACTAAAGGAACTAGTTACTATCATACCCACACTTAAGATCACAACAGGTACGTTTAACAAAGGTGCATGCTCACTTAGAATGTAAAAATGAGTGGACCCTGAATCAATTAAGGAAAATACTGGCAAAGATTGCAAGGTAAAAGTACTTACGATCACATCAGTGTCATTACGACCCTTGCAATTGGCATAGATCTGAGCCGACCCGTCATTCTTTGGTCGCACAACAATTGTATGAACCACAGTCTTCTGACCCTCATCACACCTTTGGAAATTACCCTTGCCACAGCCTTGTCCCCTAGCAGGTGTAACATCCTGAACTGGTGCATCTCTCGCAATACGATGACAATCACGCTTCAGATGGCCAGGTGACCCACACTCCTAATAAGTTCCAACTGCTCACTAACATGGTGTCTTCCACAACGCTCACACTCGGTAGAAACACGTACGCCTTGATTACAGCCACCACCACCACACATATAGTCCAGCTTGCATCGCTTCTCACGTGACCTCTTGTTTTGTCTTCTAGAAAAACTATAATCCGCGGTTCTCTTCCCCGAACCCGTATTCACCACTTACATTGAACCACCCAAGGATTGTTCAATATCCTTACCCTTGTTGACCAACATATCAAAATTCGTATAATTTGTAGCCAACAAGTACGTCTTGATGTCTTTAACAAGTCCATACCAAAACCTGTCACACCTCTGTCTATCATTCAAAACCAGCTCAGGAGCATATTGGCTTAACCGAACAAACTTCACCTTATACTCGGGCAGTGTTATGCCACCCTACACCAATGATATAAACTCACGCTTCTTGACATCTAAGTACTGCAGACCGAGATACTTCTTCTTGAAAGTCGTCTAAAAGAACTCCCAATTTACATCAGCCTCAGGAACTCCCGCAATCATGGTTACCCACTAATAATACACGACACCATGCAACAAGGATATCGTACAACCCAACTTACTCGCATTATTATAGTCCATCTGACTTAGAATACGGATAGTGCTCTCTAGCCACACTTCAGCCGCATCATGATTCAATCCTCTAAATTCTACACCTCTCAAGCTATGAAAACACTCTAGAGGCAACCCATGATTAACGACCACAACAGGCGCTGGTTCTTGCACATGCACCCAAGCTATCGCTGCCTAAAAGGCTCATGTCATTGCTTGAAACAGTGGCTTAACATTGCCAAAGACTGGCCCTTGCGGAGCCTGAGGTACGCCACTAACCCCCACATCAGCACCAACCAGAGGAATGGGTGGAAGATGAGGTAACTCAATGTTCTACCCATCTCTGACATTATTCATATTTGCTCGAGTCTCATGACGTGGAACCATACTCACAAAAGCCTATTCACACATCATAACACAATAAAGTCAGGCTAACATTCGGTGAAGGATCCTATACAACCTCACAAAACATTTTAAAACCACGGTAATAGGCAATATGTTCCCATTAATATCCCAACATAACAATTATCATTGGCATCACTCATAAACATGTATTCGAACAACATAACATTAACTAAGCAACCAAGCACAATACCCAACAATCGTAAACCTGGCTTGATACCACCAAATGTAACCCTCTCGACCCGACCTAGATGCTAGACTGAACCGAGCGAGCTACATTGGGTTTTGCTGAAACAAAACCCAAAACAATTAACTAAGATTAGGTCTATTTTTATTTTTATCTTGTCTAGATGTAACTTTATGACCTAAGGTGAGAATGCCAGCAGCGGGTGAAATATCAACTAAATCGAGCGTCGATACAATATCCAATTATGCACATTTGTAATTTAGGGACCAAATTGCAAATCTAGAAAACTACAAGGACTTAATTAGTTTCAAAGTTACCATTCCTTAATTAGTCAGGTTACTTGCTTTCTTGCCAAAATCTAGCTCAAATCAATCAGCCACACTCATTCAATTGCATTTATAAGAACTACGGACCAAAACAGAAGAATCTCAAAACTTAAAACCTCCATAACTAACATAACGCATAACCGTACCGATACAACCCCTAGGTGTATCGATACACGGGCTACATTTACCAAAATTCAAAATCCAATAGCTCAAAAATGTACCGATACACTTCCTCGTGTACCAGTACGAGGCCACAATCAATTACACATACTCGTATCGATACGAGGCCCCGCGTATCGGTACGCCTAGACCTGTAATGTCCAATTTTGTTGGTTTTTTTCTCTAACATGGATTCAAACATATCTTAACTTAACATATTCATACATACAAATAACTAAGGATCAAACCATGTCATAAGCACAAGGAAACATGATCAATACATGAAGAAATACTTCAATCACAAAACTAGAGGCATGCTTCCTAAGAACCATCCGAATCAACATTCAAAAAGAGATTCAAGGCACAATTCATCATAGGATTACATCAATAACCTTTTATCAACATTCAAAATATGCTAGTATCACAAAATCACGAGCATAAGCATTTCCAATCAATATGCATAATAAAGGAAGAACCACAAAGCATAAACTCGTACTCCCATGACATCAAAAATCATGCCTCAAGTCTAACCAGAAAAACCATCAAACCACAACAATAAAACCATCACAAAACAACCAAAAACCAAATTTCAAATTCCCCCAAAACATGGTAACATACTGGTTTATTAATCAAATTTAAAACCGAGTTTTTATACTCAAGTAATTGTCTTGATCTTGGATCTTCCTTGTCAAACCAATGCTACCCCACAACTCTATTGCTCTACATCAATAGGAAAAGAGGGCGTAAGCACAATTGCTTAGTGAGGATACTCATAACTAAACATTGATGCATTTGAAAACCATAATTCATTTTGTTTTCAAAACATGCTTAACTACCCAAGCATTTTACTCATTTGTTTCCACAAAAAAAAATCATGCATAATAACCATATGCATCAAAACACTTTCTCAAGTCTCTTGCTTAATTAAACCAAATCATTTTCTCATATATAACATATATTCTCTTATATTGGCATTTGGAGTGACCCAGATAGACTTACCTCTATCCATAGATAGCGCTACCCCTATCCATACATGTTTGGATACACGGATTCCCTTGGTGACACTACCATAATCAAGTCTTTTCTCATGGCGATACTACCTCCACCATAACTTACTTCGGCCGGGAATAGAACTACCTCTATCCCGTTGTGATAGCACTACCCCTATCACTTCACAATAGCACTACCCCTATTGTGTAATCGAAGAATTTCACACGATCGATTTTACATTTTATAGTACACTTTAATCCTATGGCTAGCCAACTATATCTGAAACTTTCTCAATAAATCACATAGCCAATATATCATTATCAAATACATTTACTTATTATTTTCCAATGCATTTCACAAAACCGTTTCATATGCAAAACCACATTGCCAAAGCCAACAACACATTCCTTTTAGGAACAAATCTCAATGCTCAAGGGCATTCATTACTTTGTTTAAACATTGTATATTAATCCAAAGCAATGCATTTGCAATAAGTAAACCAAACCATGTTTAATCCCAAACATGAAATTGGTAAGCTCATAACAAAGCCAATAACCAAACGAAATAAGAGAAATTTACGCTTGAGCTTAGTTAAGCTTGTTAGGCTATAACTAAACCCCCATGATCCATCGATCAAACCTTTAAAGAGCTTTAATGCATTTATACACTCACTGATACCCCTCGCTTTGCTCGCCAACGTAGATCGAGCCACCGGTAAGCAACGTATGCAACTAGGAAATCTCGCCTTGATCGTCCCTTGTTTTAACCATATAAAATCAGAGCCAAAATGCATCATTATGTATTCAAATCATTACTAAAAAATGATTCCCTGCATCCTTAACATTTACCTTCCAAAAACTAGCTGAAACTATCGAAAACAACACCAATCTTTGCTCCAACAACTCCTAACTTCAAACCAGAGATTCTAACATTCAATCCACATCAAAATATTCATAAACACCTTCTAAACATCCTTATATTTCTTTAATACCCTAATTTGTCTGGTGTAAATATATACACTATATTCCCTATAAGTATAACAAAAAATAAAAGATAAATAAAAACAATAAGTGTATACAAATAAATAAATAAGAATTAGTCCATAAAATAAAATGTCCATATACACAATCAAAGTGCCCATTACATAGTAGAAATCCATTTACAATATATAAAACTCTCTTATACATCCAAAAAGCCCACAAAAATGATATCAGGCCCAAATGTAAGTTATTCCCGCCCAAAATTTATGCCTATTGGGTAAAGAAGCCCAAATTTTGTTTGGCCACTCAAAAAATGCCACATATCGTTACGAGATTTGCCCATTTGAGCTTCACATGGATCAAGGGTCCCGCTGACATCAGCATCTGTAACAATATAAATAGAGGAGAGAGAGTTAGTGGGGGACAAAATGAATATAGGTAATAATTACATAATAATTGAAGAAAGAGAGAGGGTAATTCGAAAGGCCTTACCTGGGAAGCTGAGAAGTCGCCAGAACACGAAGAGCTCCTCGGAGAAGACGACCGGACCTTTGTCGGAGCTTCGTTTACACGATTGAGAAGGTAAATTTTTTTCCTCTTCGTTTTCCTACAACAAAAACACAAGAATCTTAGATTAAAGTTCTTAAAAACCTAAAAAAAATAGTAGCTAAAAAATAAGAAGAAGTTGAGGTATAGTGATCGGAGATCTTATCTTGCCGTCAAAATGTTGTTGAGCGGTGGCCGGAGTGATTCAGCGTGTCGAAGTTGAAAATAAGTAGAAAGAGGTCAGTTTTAGGTAGATCTAGGACCTAGGATGGGGAAGAAGGGTGGATTCGATCGAATCTGGGCCAAAAGCTAGACTTAGGGCTTGAAATCGAGAGTTTTTACACGGCAGCGGAAGACGTCTGTAAATCTCCTTACGAAGGTAGAAGGTGGCCATAATAGGTTAGGGATGATCGGAAAAATTAGATGGTGGATGGTGTTTAGGGACTGATCGGGGAAGATAATCAGAGACGACGACCGATGGTTGCTGGTGTCCCCTCCGGTGGCCGGCGATAAATGGCTAGGGTGGTTTTGGATCAAAAGAGAAAAAAAAATAAAGAACATGATTTATGTTTTTAGGAAAAAATGAGTTTTGATCTTGAGAAATGGGGAATTTTGAAAGTTTTGGTGTTTATGGGGATCAAATGAAGGAAAAATGAAGAACGGTGATGAATTTTGGGAATAACTTGGTGTTTTGGTCGAGTTTGAGGGTGAAATTTGGGTTTTGGAGTGTTAGTGTTAAGAGCGTTTTGGGAGGTGAGAGAGGGTGGTGTGAGAGAGTGACTGTTGCAAATGACCGACCCAACTCGGTTTGGGGTGTTTTAAACCCTGTGCGAAATAGTGTCGTTTTGGCACCAAGTCATCTCAGACCCACGCATTTTTGAGCGAGTCGGACCATGGATCCGTGCCCTTTTCTAATGGGATTTATATCGCGGCCCTTTAATTCTGTTTCCTTCCAATTCGGTCACTAGAAGCTTGTAAATTGGCACTTACATTTCAATAATAATTCAATTTTATCCCTTTTACGTGCTAGTTCATTTAATTGATTCATTTAGTTAATTTAATTGTATTTAAGTTATATGAATACTTGCATGACTTTAAAAATAGCATATAGTATAATTTGCTAGATAATTAATCACTTAGTTTAATTAAATGTTTAGAGCCTTATTATTTTAGTTTCCTTAATTAGGATTAAATAATCAATTAAGGAGATAATTGTAGTAAATTAGTATATAATAAATAGAAAATTTTGGAGTTTAAATTTGGGTAGTGTCTCAAAGTATTGAGATGTTATTCCAACATGACTCTAAAATAGAACAATTAATATCTACTATAATCTAGAACTTGGTGAATGACTTAGTTAATTTATCAGGACTTTAATTAGGATTATTACTTTAATTGATTAGAATGATAAGTTAATTAATGAATGTTATTTGAATTTAGTGATTTTAATATGGATGGTATTCAAGAAATTGGTACTATCTCATGGAAATCATTAAATTTAATAATATTCTTAGTCTAAATAAGCTAATTAATTTGAGCCTTTATACATTAGAACTTCAAGTTGACAAGACAATAAACAATCATGCATCGAAAAACCTTTTATGTTGGAAATATACTTTGAATACGAATAGGAGTGTCCTAAAGTATTTGGGTGTTCTTAATCTCGTACTCGAATAAAATATATTTCCTTATAAAAGGATATTTCCATTTGGAATTTAAATCCAATTAATAATTGTTGGTTAAATTAAATTCAAATTGTAATTCGAAATGCTAAAATGCCATGTAAAATTAAAAAGGTACCGATAACGAGCGTTTGTGGGGTGCTAATCCTTCCCCACACGTAACCGACTCCCAAACCCAAATTTAAGAAAATAGAATCTCTGGTTGTTTTTATGGTGTCTGGTCTACCAAAGTGACCGATGGTGACTCCAAACTGTTTTTCTAAAGATTAAATAGTGGGAAATCCAATTTAATAGTGAAACACCAAAATTTTCAAGATTAAACTAAAAATGGACCAAAAAACCCCTAATTTTCAAAACCCTAACCGTCAGGCTATTTTCACACATTTGGTTTTAAAAATAGTCGCGACAGCTTGGCGACTCCGCTGGGGAAATCTTTTTCTAAAAAAAGAGAGTCAGGCCTAATTAATTAATTTTACGTGGCATTTTGGTATTTTAGAGTGATAATTTGAATTTAACTTCTCCAATAATTATTGGTTGGATTTTTAGGAAGAATGGAAGTAGCTTTTATTTGTGTGTTTTATCTGCCATTCATGCGTAGCCTTCTACCCGGGATTTCACCCTTGAGTGGGAGCGGGACATTATCCTACGTTGAGTTATCCAACTCCGTGATTGGATTTTTGTCTCTCTTCCGGTATACTAACCTTACGCACCGTGAGGTCTGCGCCTCTGCTGTAAGGGACCTATATTACTGAATCGATGTCTTGTTATCACAGTAGACAATAATGACAGTTTGGGAACCGAGAGTCTAGAGCAACACCCACATACTGTTATTAGAAACCTACCCCACTAGAGCCAAACAAGGAACTAGGACAGGGTGCTACTGATTTAAATACATTTCTCTGGTTATTCTCTTTGCTTGATATAACATGCTTTATTGTTTGCTTTAATATTAAGTCTTTGCCTTCAATATTATTACAAGATACTGACATTTTTCTTCGCTTTTCCTTTATTTTGTTGTTTATTGTTTTCCTATTTTGGCATCATTGCATTTTTAAGGGGTATTGATCCAAGAGCTAGTCAGTTAAGAAGTGTTCGAATGGCAGAAGGGTCAAGTAGAAATGGAGAGGATAATGGCACTGTATGGATATGGTCAAAGGAAACCCAACACATAAAAGGGGGTAGCATTCAAGGGGACCATGTGACACAGACAAAAAAGATTACTAAGATTAATTCAGGACATAACAAATGTTTACCATAGTTAAAGGCCATGTGGGAGCAGTGGAACGAAGGCATGAAAAAGGAGTTCCAAACTAAATTCAGGGATATAGATAATTTGTTGGATGTCCAAGTTGATCGAAAGATGATAAGGGCTATGGCACAACACTGGAATCCAGCGTACAATTGTTTTACATTTGGAGGTGTAGATATGACACCCACATTGGAAGAATATGAGGCCTTGTTGAACTAC
Organism: Hibiscus mutabilis; assembly: GCA_019671005.1. Classification (NCBI taxonomy): domain Eukaryota; kingdom Viridiplantae; phylum Streptophyta; class Magnoliopsida; order Malvales; family Malvaceae; genus Hibiscus; species Hibiscus mutabilis. The sequence goes on along the minus strand of CM033714.1, from coordinate 68,314,436 downwards.
CCAACGGTTCAGCAAGATAAGATCTACACGAGACCTAATCACCCTCCGAGTTTCATGAAAATGTTGAAAGCAGTCACTGGTAAAGATGAAGCTTGGTTTGAGGGGAAATTAAAAGGGAAAGGAAATGATGAGGTATTGGAAGACAATGAGCGCATCGATTGGAAGGTCATCCGAGATATAATCTTAACAGGTGATAAATTAGGGAAAAAGAAGATGAGATTGTATGCTTTGTGTATTTACGGTTTAGTATTATTCTCAAGAACTGTTGACTGTATAGATCCATCAGCGTTAGGCTTGTTTGAGCGACTAGAAAAGCAAGCTAATCCAGTACTTGCATTTCTGGCAGAAACATACAGATCATTAACTGCCTGTAGAAAATCAGGGGAAGGGAGATTCTAGAGTTGTGCTCAACTGTTAGAAGTATGGTTTCAGGGTCATGATGGACCACTCTTTATAGAGTACGAAGGTTTTTTAGTGACTACTCACCATTAGAAGAACACATTACTTTGTGTATTCCAGAAAGGAAGACAGAAGCTCAATGGAAAGAATTTTTCTTGAACATGAATGATTCATACGTGGTATGAAAAGCTCTTTGGTTAAATGTAAATAGTTATCGATATCAGTGCAAAATGTTTGATTGGATTCCATTACCAGGGATTTGGGGTGGAGCAGCTTATTGTTCGTTGTTAGTATCTAGACAATTCGGATCAAGATAGTTAATCCCTACAACCAAATGTATGGAAACTTTTGGGTATGCACACAAAACAAGTGATTACAAGACAAAGGTAACTGACACTTCAAAGGCTTGGCAAGCACCAAGGAAAGTGGAGCTTCAGGATGGAACGAAAATCATGAAGGGTTATAAAGATTGGAAAGCTAGAATGATTAATGACAATCTTCCAAAGAAAAATTCAGAAGGTGTTCGTTCAACAACCGAGTGCGCAAAGAATATTCCATCAGCAATAGAAAAACGGAAGCATGATCATGAGAAGGAATTGAGAGGATATACAAAAAGAATCAGGGACTTGAAACACGAGCTCTCATTGGCAGCACTAGAAGTGGAGGTTCAACTAAACAAAAGAAAGGAACTCACTGAGCAAAACCAAAAAGTTGAGCATGAATTAGAAAGCTTGAAGAAGATTCATTATGGGTGTAAGAAATCACAAAAAGAATATGTCAGAACAACTAGAAGATATGACAAAACAAAGGAATAGCTACAAAAAGATGTATGAGAAAAAGGCTCGAGAGTTGAAAGAATCAAATACTAATGCCAAGAAAAGGTTGGAAGAAGAACAAGCTCGAAGTGATGAATTGAAGGCTCAAGTATCACAGTTAGAACAATTGGTCATAAGGTATCATGAAGAAGACAAAGCCAAGAAGGATCAATAAAGTGAAGGTCTGCAACAGAGGGTGATAAAGTTAGAAGGCGAGGTACAAGGTTTGAAACACCAACTTGCAAGTTTTGAAGGAGCGCTACAACCAGAAAATCAAGTATGGAGGAACAAGTATAAGGCAGCTCAATGCACAATTCAGAGTCAAAGCAATGAGCTGGTTACTTTCCAGGAACAGGTGAGGAGTATCACAGAGTATGTGCAGATGCTGTCAAGAGATGTTATGACTTTGATGCAACGTCCCAATGTCGGCCTAGAACTTGAAGAGAGGGTCGTGTGCTTGCTACACGAGCTAGTCAACTTAGGAGTGAGAGTTGAGATATTTATGTAATAGAAATTATATATTTCCTGTAATTGGCTTTTCTAGCTGATGGACGTTTCACTAAAGGCTATCTTTTGAATTCAATACCCCTTTTCATTTTTGTATTCATGCATTTACATATTGCACAGTTTTGTTGCAACTTTTAAACAGTTTTTAATACAGAAAGGTTTTAGGTAGTTTGTTTTTAAATCGCAATCATTCCACATTTTTACGGAACCCGCTTGTGCTATAAGGCCATGGCTATTGAGGATCAACTTACCAGTTTGGATAATGATCGAGTGGAATCACAAAACTGCTTCGATAGAATGGAGCAATCCATGAAGAACTATTTTGCTAGGACTCAAAGAGATATTATCAATCAACTAACTACTCTGTTGAGACCAAAAGAGTCTGGAAAAGCCAAAGTACATGAGGGTGCTTCCAACGATGCAAATGATTAGGCAAAAACCACATCTCACATAAGGATGCAGCCCGAGGGACCTTCTCATGCGAAGAAGGTTCAAATCAATCTAGCAAGAACAATGCCTAGCCATCCAGTGCATATTGGAGTGAATTTTGGAAGTGACAAAGAGGTTCCCGATCTAAATACTTTGAATGAGATAGAAAAAATACGCACTGAGATCGAAAAGAAGTATGAGGAACGTTGTCAAGCTTTAGAGGATCTTTTGCTGGAAATGCAGAAAGTGAATGAAACAGGACCTGGTGCAATTGAAATGAGCTTAGTGGCTGATCTGATTCTTCCTCCAAAGTTCAAAGTTCCAGATTTTAAGAAGTACGATGGGACCACTTGCACAAGGGCCCACCTTACGATGTACTACTGTAAGATGGTTGTACACTTAAAGGATGAAAAGTTGTTGATACATTGTTTTTATGACAGTTTAACTGGTTCAACAGCATGATGGTATACACAATTAAGTCACATAAACATCCGGTCATGGAAAGATCTTTCCAGGGCTTTCGTAGAACATTATAAGCATGTGACGGAAATGGTCCTCAGCTGTGTCATGTTGCAGGGCATGGAACAGAGAAGTAATGAAACACTCCGTCAGTATGCCCAGAGATGGAGAGATATAGCGGCCCAAGTGCAGCTTTCGTTGATGGAAAGTGAGGTTGCCCATATGTTCGTGCAGACTTTAAGAGGTCCACTTTTTGAAACATTGATCAGTAATGCTACGCAGAATTTTGCCGATATAGTAAAGATTGGATAATTGATTGAAGCATCAATTAAAAGTGGTAGGATTGAGAGTGGAGAAAGCTCTCATAAGAACTAAAAAAGAAAGGACAGTAAAGTGAACAACACGAGCGCATATGAGGCTCCTAAGAATGTTACCATTACTTCACTGGTGCAACGTTGAGATATTCACAGGGTTTAAACAAGAAAGATTCTCGTGGCCCAAGAAATGACCGAATAAATTTTCCACCGATACCAATGTCGTATGCTAAATTTTACCCACAGTTATATGAAGCAGATCTGGTGAGGCCATATTATCTAACCCCTCCATAGCCTTCTTACCCGCCATGGCCAAACCTGATGCTCTTTGTGAATTCCATGCCAAAATACCGGGGCATACGATTGAGACCTAAACGACATTTAAAAAGGTGGTTCAAAATTTGATTAACAATGGGATTTTAAAGTTTGGCGAGCTCAGTATTGTAATGAATCCATTGCCGAGCCACGGTGGGTGAGGAGTGAATATCATAGAGGAAGATGATGAAGCAAAACGATTGAAGACAGATGTGTCAGAAGTCAAATCTCCGTTGAAGTGGGTATTTGAATAGTTGTACAATGCCGGGATGATTGAGATAGGCATGAAAGTGGAGAAGAAAGTGCAGTCTGATGTGTACTTCGAGTATCATTAAGAATACAATCATGAGATTCAACACTACTCAGAGTTCAGAAGTTTGATACAAAAGATGATGAATAATAAAGAAATTGAGTTCTTCGAGAAGACATGAGAGATAAAGAAAGTGGAGGTATGTACCTCCGAGCCTTCTAGGGTCAAATACAAGATACACAAGCCTTTGGTTGTTTTTGTCAGACCTAAGGTCGAAAGCATGTCAGACGTGAAACCAACAGTGACTCCCAAGATTGTGATTTTACCTCTCGTACCGTTTGCTTTCAAGAACACTCACAGAGTCCCATAGAGGTACACAACCAATGTGTCTATACCCGAATAAAGTGAGCCACAAGAGAAGATAAAATCGCTGGGTAAAACGAAGATGATGCCAGAGGAGAAGAAGGATGAACAGTCTAGAACAGAATTAGTGAATGGGGTGGGACACTTTACCCGTAGTGGTAGATGTTATTCTCCTAAAGTATCTAAAGAAGCGGAGAAGATTAAAGGAAAAGCTGTGGTAATACTTGAGAAAATCTCTGGGGAAGAACATGCCCCCAAAATAAACAAGCCAGTAATAGAAGAGCAAGCTCAATAGTTTTTGAAATTTCTAAAACACAGTGAGTACAGTATTGTCGAGCAGTTGAAAAAGCAACATGTAAAAATTTTGTCCTAGAGCTACTGTTAAGTTCTGAGGGGCACCGTAATGCCCTAATAAAGGTGCTCAATCAGACGTTTGTGCCAAACGATATATATGTGAACAAGTTGGATAGGATTGTGAATCATATTACTGCTGACAATTACATCACATTCACTGATGACGAAATCCCTGAAGGAGGAATGGGATCCGTAAAGACCTTGAACATCACCACGCACTGCAAAGGCCACGAATTACCAGGGGTATTAATCGATAATGGGTCAGCATTGAATGTCTTACCGATGGTCACTTTATAGAGGTTACCGCTTGATGATTCATATATGAAGACATATAAAAAATTGTAAGAGCCTTCGATGGTACGACACGGGACGTTCTTGGTAAAATTGAAGTGCCATTGCTCATTGGGCTTGCGGTCTACAATATGAAGTTTGTGGTGATGGACATTAAGCCGGCATACAATTATTTTCTTGGAAGGCCTTGGATTCATTCAGCTGGGGCATTACCGTCTTTTCTGAATCAAAAACTCAAGTTTGTAATAGAAGGGAAGTTAGTCAGTTTTGGAGCCGAGGAAGACATTATTGCTTCTATGACCACTGATGCACCGTACATTGAGACAAGTGAGAATACCTTAGAATGCTCATTCAGAGCTTTGGAATTCATAAATGCAAAGTTCATTGTCGAAGGGAGGCCAATACCGCAACCCAAATTATCAAATTGTACCATGACAGTCCAAGAGACGCTTGGTAGGGGGCAAGGACTGGAAAAGGGCTTGGTAAACGGCTGTAGGGATGTTTGCGACCAAAGCCTGTGATAATGAAGAAGGACCGCTTTGGGCTCAGATTTCAGCCTAGTTTTCAGCAGCGACAAAAAGGTTTGAAGAAGAGAGAAAGCCAGAAGAGGGTCTGCCTCTTGGGAAGTGAAACATTTTTTGAGCCTATGACTTTCCCAGATTTAACTGGTATCTTTAAATCCCGAGGATTCGGAAATGTTGAAAAGTAGCTTGAAGAGGTCAACCAAGAAACTACAAGGTTGCATGAAGAGGAAATTTTTGGTAATGACTTGGAGGGACTTTTTGTTGGAGGAATTTTTGAAGGGGCTCAACCTAGAAGATTTCTGGAGAAGATCCGTCCATGCTTCCCTGGTGAAGTGCTTGGCAATTGGACAGTTGAAGATTTTTCTTTAGTGTCTAAGAATAAAGTAGAGTAAATACCATGAACCACCATGTACCTTTGCCTGCAGGTATAAGGGATTATCTGTAAAGGGCCATCATATCAGTTCATTTTAATAAAGATGCTTTCATGCTGATTCATAAATGGCAAACATGTTTCTTATTTTTTTTCACATCCTTTCCAAATGTATATTATTATTTTCTTTGCAGGTCTTCAACTATTAATTGCATGAATGATCATGAACTTAATCCTGGAGTAGGTCTTGAGGGGCAAGTGTGTCTAATGGAGGTCAATGAGGTCGAGGATAAAATAGAATGTAAAATACCTGATGAATTACTAAGGTTGGTAGAAAAAGAAAACAAGCTGATCTTACCTCACAAGGAAAAAATAGAGATCCTGAATCTGGGAACATATAAGATCAAGATAGAGGTGAAGATATGGACTGTTTTCTCACAAAAAACTAGACAAGAGCTGATTGACTTGTTGCGAGTTTAAAGCTGTCTTCACCTGGTCATATCAAGACATGCCAGGATTGGATACCGACATAGTGGTACACAAATTGCCCATAAGGCCAGAATGTAAAAAAACATATTGATGATGGCTTTCTTGAAGTATCCCAATATCTAGAATGGGTGGCCAATATAGTCACGATACTAAATAAAGACAAGAGAGTTCGCATGTGTGTGGATTATAGAGATCTTAATAGAGCCAACCCGAAGGATAATTTTCTTTTGCCTCACATAGACATCCTAGTTGATAATACGTCGAGACATTCACAGTTCTCTTTCATGGATGGATTTTCAAGGTACAACCAGATAAAAATGAGTTTGGAAGACATGGACAAGACAACATTCATAACCTTAAGGGACACATATTGTTACAAAGTAATGCCTTTTGGAATGAAGAATGTTGGGGCAACGTACCAGCGAGCCATGGTAACCTTGTTCCACGACATGATGCACAAAGAGATTGAGGTGTACGTGGATGATATGATTGCCAAATCCCAGACTGAGGAATAGCATATCCAGAACCTGAGAAAGTTGTTCTTAAGATTGAGGAAGTACTAGTTGAAACTCAATCCCAATAAATGTACTTTTGGAGTGACATCAGGAAAACTCCTGGGAATTGTTGTTAGTAGAAGATGAATTGAGATATATCTAGATAAGGTGAAAGTGATTCAGACCTGCCACCGCCAAGTTCACAAAAAGAAGTTTGAGGATTCCTTGAGAGTTTGAATTACGTTTCTCGATTCATCTCTCAGCTGATCGATAAATGCGATCTAATCTTTAGATTGCTTAAAAAGAATAACCCGGGAGAATGGAATGAACAATGCCAAGAAACATTTGACAAGATTAAGAAATACTTAACGAACGCTCTGATACTAGTCGCACCAATTCTAGATAAACCACTCATCCTTTACTTGACGGTTTATGAACACTTAATGGGGTGTGTGTTGGGGAAACATAATGAAAGAGGGAAGAAAGAAAGAGCCATTTATTATCTAAACAAAAAGTTTACAGAGTGTGAAGAACGTTATTCACCAATTCAAAAATTGTGTTGTGCTTTGGTTTGGGTGACCCGTAGACTCAGACAGTACATGTTATACCACACTACTTTGTTGATCTCTCAGCTTAACCCATTAAAGTTTCTAATAGAAGCACCAGCATTGACTGGGAGATTGGCTCATTGGCAAATGTTGTTGTCAGAATTTGACATTGTATATGTGAGCCAGAAGGCAATAAAAGAAAGTGCCATAGCAGACTTCCTGGCAAGTCGTGCTTTGGATGATTATAAGCCTCTAAACTTTGATTTCCCAGATGAGGACGTGATGAATATCTCCACGGAGGGAAATAGAATTCCAGACAAAAAAAACTTGGAAATTATATTTTGATGGGGCTATTAATGCCTTAGGACGAGAAATCAGGACAATGTTAATCTCTCCAAACAATATGCATTATCCCTTCACAAGCAAGTTAGAATTTCTTTGCACCAACAACATGGCAGAATATGAAGCCTGTGTCATAGCTACTATCGAAAGAAAAATAGAAAGTTTGAAAGTATATGGTGATTCAGCACTGGTCATCTATCAGCACTGGAGAGAGTGGGAAACAAAAGATGCCAAATTGATTGAGTATCGAAAGTTGATCCTTGAAATGATAAAAGAATTCAAAGAAATTGCTTTCGCGTATATCCCCAGGGAAGATAATCAAATGGCGGATGCTCTAGCTACACTAGCTTCAGTATTCTTGGCCAACAGACCTGAGGATATGATGCCAATTCAAATGCAGAGCTACAATACTTATGCTCATTGTTATAGCATAGAGGAAGAGACAGATGGAAATCCTTGGTATTTCGACATCTTGCGGTACGTCAAATACCAAACTTATTCCAATGAGGTGAATGATAATGACAAAAGAACCATTAGAAGAATGGCCTCAGGGTATGTGTTTGATGGTGAAATTTTATACAAACGGGGCAAAGATCAAATTTTGTTAAGATGTGTCAATTCTCAAGAAGCCAGAGAAATTTTGGCAGAGGTGCACGACGGAATTTGCGGAACGCATGCTAATGGCTTTGCATTGGCCAATAAAATAATAAGATATAGTTACTATTGGTAAACTATGGAGGGATATTGCATTGAATATGCTAAGAAGTATCACAAATGCCAGATATACGCTGACAGAATAAATGCTCCGCTTGTACCTTTACATACGATGAACTCACCATGGCCTTTTGCCATCAGGGGCATGGATGTCATTGGTCAAATTCACCTCAAAGCCTCCAACGGACATTGCTTCATCCTTGTGGTTATTGATTATTTTACCAAATGGTTGGAAACAGCTTCATATTCCAATATCACCAGATCTAAAGTCTGTAAGTTCTTAAAGAAAGAGATCATCTGTCGATACAGATTACCAGAAAGAATCATTACTGATAATGCCACCAACTTCAATAACAACGTAATAGCAGAAGTGTGTGAGCAGTTCAAAATTACTCATCACAATTTTATGACTTACCGCCCTAAGATAAATGGGGTAGTGGAGGCGGAAAACAAGAATATCAAGAATATTATATAAAAAACGACAGACACATACAAATATTGGCATAAGAAGTTGCCATTTACCTTGTTCGCATATCAAACTTCTATACGAACTTCTACTGGGGCAACACCTTATTCCTTAGTCTACGGGACAAAGGCAGTACTCCCAATAGAGGTTAAAATTCCATCTCTTTGAGTTTTATCTGAAGTAAGGCTAGATGACGTAAAATGGGTACATGCTCGATTTGACCAGTTAAACCTCATCGAGGAAAAGAGGTTGAAAGCTATATGTCACAGGCAAATGTACCAAAAAAGAATGATCCGGGCTCATGATAAGAAGGTTCAGCCTAGAGAATTTTGAGAGGGCGATCTAGTGCTGAAAAAGATCTTGCAAATACATCAAGATTTTTGTTGGAAATGGATGCCTAACTAGGAAGGGCCATATGTTGTCAAAAAAGGCCTTCTCCGGAGGAGCGTTGATCTTAACTAAAATGGATGGTGAAGAGTTGCACAAGCCAATAAACTTTGATTCATTTAAGAAATATTATGCTTGAAGAATTTAAAAAGAGATTGAAAAAGAGAGAAAAGAAAAGAAAAAGCGGAGTAAAAACTCGAAAAGGGTGCTTTGCAAAATGAAATATCTATGGTGAAAACCCCAAAAGGGCACCTTAGATATTAAAAAAAGAAGAAAAAGAGAAGAATGGTTCAAAATGAAACCCTGTAAAGGGCGTCTTGAAACCAAAAGAGGATATGGGTTGAAAACCCGTAAAGGGCGACTTAGAAATGTTCAGCATAGGGATCCGGCAATCAGAACCTCTTGGACACCTAGTATTTTGGAAGGGATTTCACATCTGTAAACATCTTGACAGTGTTCAAAGTCTGTTGGAAAAGGTTCAAGCTTAAGGCTACATCTAGTCGATGGGGTTGTTGAATCCTTCATGCTATGGATGCCCGAAGATCTGGTTTTGTTTCTTGATTTGTTGTTCAAGTTTGCCACGACTTTTTCCAAAAACTCCATTGTATTTTTACTTAAAAGCTTCAATAAAACTCATAAATTCTCTTCTTGGATTTCTTAAATTCTAAAGCATCATGAAATGGCTGATATAATGCATAAAAACATATAATTTTATGGTATTACTATGTTTTGAAAGATGCAGGTAAACTTTAACTCTCGAGGTTATTAAAGACGAGTGTATAAAGTGAAGATGGTATTGAATCCCACATTGGCAAGAATTCAGAGATAAGAAGGCTTTAAAGATTTGGAATCCGAAGATCATGAAGACTGTTACAGAAAAGCGTCATGCTAAGCTTTAGCAAATATCCCTAAATTAACATGAAATTATGATTGACAACAAAGTCTATCACCCGAAGAACAATGATTTTATCTTTGTGTTCATGATGAGATGATTGGAACCGCAAGACCAACACATTATCATGATCGAAACATGTCCATTCTTCGTCCTATGTATATCAAAGGAACACCATTGCTATCTCTATTATTGTTCCTGCTTGTCATGATCGCTAGGTAATGACCCAGTTGGGATAGTTTATGAAGTTTAAAGATGATTATGAAGCATTGGTGAGCTATGATAGTGCTCTCATACGAGGAGTTGTTGTTGTCAGTTTCCCAAATTGAATAAGAATATTTGCAGCTCTATAACAAGAAGGCAGATATGAATTAACGATTGTCAAGTCATCAATGTGATTAGAAAGAAAAAAGAAAAAGAAGAAAAAGAAGAAGCAAAAAGAAAAAAAGAGGTGAAAACCTGAAAGGGGGCCTTGAAAAAAGAAAAACCAAAAAGAAAACCCGAAAGGGCGCTTGAGAAAAGAAACCCAAAGTGAAAACCCGAAAGGACGCTTTAGAGAAAAGGGTCAGAAACGTAGAAAAGAGGTTCTGAAGACCAATCCTGAATGTGAGATGAGATATCAAAGAAATATAAAGAAGCATAAAAAGGAAGCACCAAAATGGATCCTCAGAGAGCAGAAGCTGATTGATTAATCTCAATGAGCAACGGTTCATGCATCATATAGGAAATTAGGATCATACTAACCCTCATTCAAACACTTTAGTTTGTTTTGACAGGAAATTGATGAAGAAGATAGAACTCCTAATGTGAAGAGTTCGCCCAGAGAAGAAAGAACTCCTAATGTAAAGAGTTCGCCCAGCGAAGAAAGAGCTCCTAATGTGAAGAGTTCGCTCAATGAAGATAGAGTTCCCAATGAGAAAAACCCGCCTGATGAAGAATGGGAGCTCTTAATGAGGAAATCCACAATGAGAAGAGCTTGCTTATTCCACGTCTTTACAAGAGAGACGAATTAGCAAAAGAGAAGATTGAAGAATTTCATAATCAAAAGAAAAACTTCAAGCTTTGGTGGTCAGATGGTTCGAACAAAATTCGCGTCTTTTCAATCTTGCCCTATTCCTGTTCTACAACAATGAGCAAAGAGGGGCAGATGTAATACCCTAATTTTGTCATGGTGTAAATATATATACTATATTCCCTATAAGTATAACAAAAAATAAAAAATAAATAATAACAATAAGTGTATACAAATAAATAAATAAGAATTAGTCCATAAAATAAAATGTCCATATACATAATCGAAGTGCCTATTACATAGTAGAAATCCATTTACAATATATAAAACTCTCTTATACATCCAAAAAGCCCACAAAAATGATATCAGGCCCAAATGTAAGTCATTCCCGCCCAAAATTTATGCCTATTGGTTAAAGAAGCCCAAACAAACACTTTTTTTTTGTTTGGCCCGCCAAAAATGCCACATGTTATTACGGGATTCGCCCGTTTGAGCTTCACATGGATCAAGGGTCCCGCTGACATCAGCATCTGCAACAATATAAATAGAGGAGAGAGAATTAGTGGGGGACACAATGAATAAAGGTAATAATTACATAATAATTGAAGAAAGAGAGAGGCAAATTCGAAAAGCCTTACCTGGGAAGCTGAGAAGTCGCCGAAACACGAAGAGCTCACCGGAGAAGATGACCGGACCTTTGTCGGAGCTTTGTTTACACGATTGAGAAGGTAAACTTCTTTTCCTTTTCGTTTTACTACAAAAAAACACAAAAATATTAGATTAAAGTTCTTAAAAACCTAAAAAACAGTAGCTAAAAATAATAAGAAGTTGAGGTATAGTGATCAGAGATCTTATCTTGCCGTCAGAATGTTGTTGAGCGTTGGCCGAAGTGATTTAGCGTGTCAGAGTTGAAAATGAATGGAAAGATGCCGTTTTTGGGTAGATCAAGGACAGGGAAGAAGGGTGGATTCGATCGAATCCGGGCCTAGATCTAGACTAAGGCTTGAAATCGGGAAAATCAGGAGTTTTAAAGGTTTTTGGATGGCGGCCGAAAATCACCTTACGGTGGTGGACGGCGGCCAGAATAGGGTGAGGGATGTTCAAAAAAATTAGACGATGTTAGAGTTTAGGGACTGATCAGGGGAGATGACTAGAGACGACGGTCAGTGGTGGCTGGCGTCGCCTCCGACGGCCGGCAAACAAGCTGGGGATAAATGTTTAAGGTGGTTTCGGATCAAAAGAGAAAAAAATGAAGAACATGATTTATGTTCTTAGAAAAAAAAGGTTTTGATCTTGAGAAACGAGGAATTTTGAAAGTTTTGGTGTTTATGAGGATCAAATAAAGGAAAAATGAAGAACGACGATGAATTTTGGGATGAACTTGGTGTTCTGATCGAGTTTGAGGGTGAAATCTGGGTTTTGGAGTGTTAGCGTTGAGAGCGTTTTGGGAGGTGAGAGAAGGTAGTGTGAGAGAGTGACTGATGCAAATGACCAAGCCAACTCGGTTTGGGGGTTTTTAAACCCTACGCGAAATGGTGTCATTTTGGCACCAGGTCATCTCAGAAATTTTTGAGTGAGTCGGACCATGGATCCGTACCCTTTTCTTATGGGCTTTATACCGCGGCCCTTTAATTATGTTTCCTTCCAATTCGGTCACTAGAAGCTTGTAAATTGGCACTTACATTTCAATAATAATTCAATTTGATACCTTTTACGTGCTAGTTCATTTAACTGATTCATTTAGTTAATTTAATTGTCTTTAAGTTATATGAATACTTGCATGACTTTAAAAATAGCATATAGTATAATTTTCTAGATAATTAATCACTTAGTTTAATTAAATGTTTAGAGCCTTAGTATTTTAGTTTCCTTGATTAGGATTAAATAATCAATTAAGGAGATAATTGTAGCAAATTAGTATATACTAAATGGAAAATTTTGGAGATCAAATTTAGGTAGTGTCTCAAAGTATTGAAATGTTATTCTAACATGACTCTAAAATAGAATATTTAATATCTACTATAATCTAGAACTTGATGAATGACTTAGTTAATTGATTAGAACTTTAATTAGGATTATTACTTTAATTGATTAGAATGATAAGTTAATTAATGAATGTTATTTGAATTTAGTGGTTTTAATATGAATGGTATTCAAGAAATTGGTACTATCTCATAGAAATCATTAAATTTAATAATATTCTTAGTCTAAATAATCTAATTAATTAGAGTCTTTATACATTAGAACTTCAAGTTGACAAGACAATAAACGATCATGCATCGGAAAACCTTTTATGTGGGAAATATACTTTGAATACGAATAGGAGTGTCTTAAAGTATTTGGGTGTTCTTAATCTCGTACTCGAATAAAATATATTTCCTTATAAAAGGATATTTCACTTTGTAATTTAAATCCAATTAATAATTGTTGGTTAAATTAAATTCAAATTATAATTCGAAATGCCAAAATGCCACGTAAAATTAAAAAGATACCGATAACGAGCATTTGTAGGGGTGCTAATCCTTCCCCACACGTAACTGGCTCCCGAATCCAAATTTAAGAAAATAGAATCCCTGTTTGTTTTAATGGTGTCCAGTCTACCAAAGTGACCGGTGGCGGCTCCAAACTGTTTTTCTAAAGATTAAATAAAGGGAAATCCAATTTAATATGGAAAAACCAAAATTTTCAAGATTAAACTAAAAATGGACAAAAAAACCCCTAATTTTCAAAACCCTAATTGTCAGGCTATTTTCACACATTCAGTTTTAAAAATGGTCGCGACAATCTCCAGCAACACAAGAACACAAAGAACAGACCCAAAAACTACAAAAAAAAACTCGTCTAAAAATTAGCCAATTAAACAGTTTCGGGATTTATTCTCATAATCTCATTTTACATTATGATTACCTTATCAAAATATGAAATAACCCAATTAAAATGTCCAGGTTTCATCAAGTTAAGCAAATCTTTAGGCAAATCATCAATATCACCATTAATAGCTCATATCTTGAAATCTATTGTAAAACCATGTTAATATCAATCCATAATCATCCAACTACTAGGGAATATCAATAAAAAAACTTAGTTTAAAGAGAAGAAAAGAAATTTACCTTTGATGAAGCTCCCACCCAAATTGACGTAAGATTTTCTTTGAAACTCAGCTTGTGAAATCGATGAAATACTTGAGAAAATCTTGTGAGGTTTTGTTAAGAAACAAAAGTATAATTAAATGATAAATTCTCCATTGAAAATCAGCAAAGAATTTTGGAGAATCTTTTTTGGAAGTTGAAATGGGAACTGAGAGAAAATAATGAGAGAAAATAAGAAAAAAACTAAGTAATAGAAAAAATGATTTAGAAAACAATTAACCGTCAATTCCTTACTCAATTAAGGTGGTATTTTCAGATTAAAACATTTAAAAAATATAGCTCTCTAAGGATTCTTAGTATTGGCCCATTTATAAAATAGTCATTAAAATACTTTTTGCACTTTTTACAATTTAGTCACTAAATCACAATTTCCCTTGAAACCATTTAATTAACTCCCAACTTAATTACCAAAACACTTGATAATATATTTAAACATTTTTGATAAATCAAACCAATTTTTATCTCCTTAAATAGTATTTTTAAAATATTAATTTTCCCGAAACCTATTTAACCAATTAATCCGGTTCAACCGGGTCGAACCTCACCCGATCTAACCTCAAAACACCTAGTCCTATTTTTAGGGTATTACAGCCAATGTAAATATCTCTTCACTTAATAAAAAAGAACAAGTATTTTTAAGAAAATGAAAAAAAATCACATCCATAATAAACGAAGCTAACTATAAAACCAAAATGATCAAAATTAAAATAATACACTAAATCGCAAATTTAAACATAATAAAAAGATCAAAAGTATAGATTGGTCAAACTAAAATAATAAGAAACAAAAACAAGAGCTAAACCCTTTATATCACAATCAACTTTGTGGAGATTGAATGGTTTAATTAATGGCTCCTTGTTGCATTATTTTATTCCATCACCTTTGCATCCATCCCTAGTATCTTTAGTCTTTACATTTACTACTTTAAATCTAATCACAGCCAAGAAGAAAAATTAAGATAGATAGACTTTTAGCTTGGGGAGTCAATGTCATTGCCTACCCCAAATAATTAATTATTACCATCAATTATATTTAGAGTAAACTACGTTACTTAATTATAAATTTAGTAATAAATATGTCATTTTTCTTCTAAAAATTATAAATAGGTCACTCAATTAAAAATTTGTTACAAACATATCACTCAATTAATATATTATTAAAAACGGGACACTTTTCTTCTAATGTGGCATGGTATAATAACATCTTTAGTTTTGAAGCTTATGCAGTCTATCAATTTGATTCTAATTTGAAACAATTCAATCAATTTGACTCATAATATTTAAAAATTTATCATTTTAATCTTTATTCTTCTCCTAAATTGCTTGTTCTTATCTCATAAATGTTATATTACTTTCTTTTTACTTTCCTGGTATAATAATTGTTTAACGATAACTTGTTGCTGCTTTATGGAAGAATGTAGTTATCAAACTAATGATTTGATTTGATGGGCTCGCTTGCTTTGATAGTATCACAAAAAGACTAAATTGATAGATTTTTTTAAATACGAAGGATTAAATTTATAGAGTTATTTTGAATTAGGGTAAAATTAATAGAATGTATAAATTTTGGGGGACTAAAAATGTTATTATACCAAATAAAATTGACATATTTGTAACATGTAAATGAGTGACATGTTTGTAACTTTTTAAAAGAAAAGTGAACTTGGTGTAGTTTACCCTTATATTTAACAAATGGAAACACTCCTCTTTGATAGCCGGCTTAAGCCAACTCCAAATGGCATCTTTTCGCCAAATCCCAAATCAACCCATCTCACTACCAGACATGCATTCATTTCACTCTGGCTGGTCGGACACACCTTAGCCGTATGATCATTATTCCCAAACCCAATCTCAACCCTTCATTCACAGCTGAAATGTGAGATGCCTTGTGTATAAATGGCTACCACAACCTTTTTCACTTTCCAAGCCTTGAAGGGAGAGTTCCTTTTAGTAGAGAAGAGTTTTCTTTTCTTTTTTTAATTCTCATTTCAACCTACGCCAACATGCGTGAAATACTTCACATTCAAGGAGGGCAATGTGGGAACCAAATCGGATCCAAGTTTTGGGAAGTTGTTTGCGGTGAACATGGGATTGATACGATCGGCAAGTACGTCGGAACCTCGGAGTTGCAACTTGATAGGATTAATGTGTACTACAATGAGGCAAGTGGTGGTCGGTACGTGCCTCGGGCTGTTCTCATGGATCTTGAACCCGGGACTATGGACAGCATCCGAACTGGCCCCTATGGGCAGATTTTCAGGCCTGATAACTATGTTTTCGGACAGTCCGGGGCTGGAAACAATTGGGCCAAGGGTCATTACACCGAGGGAGCCGAGCTTATCGATTCGGTTCTTGATGTTGTTAGGAAGGAAGCTGAGAATTGTGACTGCCTACAAGGTATTTTATTAGGCCCTCCAAAATCATCCTACTGTTGTGCTTTTATTTATGTGCTCAATTTAGCAACATTTATTGAGTTTTGCAGGGTTTCAAGTGTGTCATTCACTTGGAGGAGGAACAGGGTCTGGAATGGGGACTCTGCTTATTTCGAAGATTCGAGAAGAGTACCCGGATCGTATGATGCTTACGTTCTCCGTTTTCCCATCTCCAAAGGTGTCCGACACCGTGGTGGAGCCTTACAATGCCACTCTTTCAGTCCACCAGCTGGTGGAAAATGCTGATGAGTGCATGGTTCTCGACAATGAAGCACTCTATGATATCTGCCTTAGAACTCTAAAGCTCACTACCCCTAGCTGTATGTAATTGAACCAACACATTCTTTTTATTGTATTATTTATGTTTGAATTCCTTGTGATAGACGTTTAATTTCATGTAATCTTGTTTCAGTTGGAGACTTGAACCATTTGATTTCTGCAACAATGAGTGGTGTGACCTGCTGCTTGCGATTCCCGGGTCAACTTAACTCAGACCTTCGAAAACTAGCAGTGAACTTGATCCCCTTCCCTAGGCTTCACTTTTTCATGGTGGGATTTGCTCCATTAACATCTAGAGGATCCCAGCAATACCGTGCACTCACGGTCCCCGAGCTGACCCAACAAATGTGGGATGCCAAGAACATGATGTGTGCTGCTGATCCCCGCCACGGTCGTTACCTTACCGCATCGGCCTTGTATAGAGGCAAAATGAGCACAAAGGAAGTCGATGAACAAATTCTGAATGTGCAAAACAAGAACTCGTCCTACTTTGTGGAGTGGATCCCGAACAATGTGAAATCAAGTGTTTGTGACATCCCTCCTGAAGGGCTTTCAATGGCTTCAACTTTCATCGGGAATTCGACTTCGATACAGGAGATGTTTAGGAGAGTTAGTGAGCAGTTTACGGCCATGTTTAGAAGGAAAGCCTTCTTGCATTGGTACACTGGGGAAGGAATGGATGAAATGGAGTTCACTGAAGCTGAGAGTAACATGAATGACCTTGTTGCAGAGTATCAGCAGTACCAAGAGGCGTCGGCCGATGAAGATAACGAGTACGAAGACGACGATGGTGGCGGTGAGAATTGAAGATGCTCGGCGAACTTGCTGCTACGTATGTTACGTGCAGCAATGAAACAGTACTGAAAAATGTTTGAGATCTTGTAATGGTATTTCCCTAAAGCCTTCCTCTCTTTAATTCAGCATTAAGGAAGAAGGGAGTAACGTTTCACTTTGTTGACCATTATTGGTAAAACTTTTATTACTTGTGTGAAGGGGCCCCTTAATATATGCCTTTATACACCATCAGATAATTTCATACTCCGTCACTAGAGTTCGAAAACGCCACAAGAAATTGTTTGTTAAAGTATATGGGTCAAATTGATCTTTTATCTAAAGTTCAAGAGTTAAATTTGTGTTTTTTCTAAATTTAATGGGTTAATCTTTTTGACTAACGTGTCACGTCATTAAATTAACTGGGGTTAATGGCTCAGTGATTAAAATGTTATAAATCGATAATGTAAATGACAAAAACGTAACTTTTCAAAACCGGTGATCAAAATCAAACAACCATAACACAAAAGAGACTAGCCACGTAATTTACCCATTTTAAAAAAAATAAATACTCCAGAAAACCCCACAATAAACACAACTACATGAATCAATCAAGTAAATACTTCAGGTCCTCAAAGAGTAATTATGTCAAGGAAAGAATTTACTCACAAGTGCACCCTCAAAGAAAAAAACACATGTTATGTTCAAAGTATGGGTCTGGTCTTTCTATATTTCGTTCAAATTTAGGATTCAATCTTTGTATTCTAATTTAGTTTTTATAATGTTATTAGTTAATCTAAACATCAAAACTTTTTTTTAATAATAATAATTGAATTTTATTAAAAATTATGAAAGATATCACAAATGCAACCCGTTTAGAAGGAAAAATAATGAGACTAGTCCACCAAAATCTCGTAAAAAATTTAAAAGTAAATTTAGAAGCCTACATGAATTTACATGTCTCTATTCAAACGAGACGCATTAAGGGGTAAAAAAAGAGTGGCGAGCGAGCCAAACTATGCATATCGCTCTGTTACCCAAGACTGATTACATCGACAAACAACCATCAATCTAGTGAAGATTTATCTTTCTATGACCACCGACAGAATCATAATCAGAAATTAGCGTCGTCAAGATCTCTGTACGAGTACCAAACGACTGCTAAAATATGCTTAAATCATGTAAAAACTACAGATAGAACAAAATTACAAAAAATAAAGAAAAAGCGTGCTATAAAAACATAGATTATTATTAAAAATATGAAAAATAAAAGACTAACAAACTTAATAATCGATAAACAATATTAAATTTGGTTGCGCCTATCAGTTAAAGAAACAAAAAAAAAAGAGGAAATTTCGCCGCTAAGAATGGTACAAAAAACAATTAGATTAAAAAATTAGGAAGAGGTTGCGGCAGTACATACGTTAAACATCAATACTATTATATTCTGCTCCTGATCATTAATTGTGACTTTATCCCTAATCATTTTTTCTGTTCAAAAAATATATAATTAGGGACAGAGACGCATTTAACGATTGGGAGCAAAATATAAATATTTAAAAAGTTGAATAAATTTATAATTAAACCAAATTTTTTTAAAAAATATTATATAAATCAAAAGGTGAAAAAAGAAATATGGGGATAACATTATAACTTATAAAAATATAAGGTTTAAGGGCGCTTGAAATCTTTGAACTTTTAAAAAAATCAATTAAATTTTTAGATTTTTTGCACCCAATTAAAATCTTATACTCTAAAATTTCATCAATTCACCCCTTTTACTAACGTTAATTGTTAAAGCTTATAATTTTTTGGACTAGTTGATGTAACATGTATATTATAGTGTTATCACTTAATATTTTCACAATTTTTTTATTTTATTTAAAAAATTCTTTAAAAGTTATAGAACTCTAAAAAACTTATAAAAATTACAAAAAAATAGCTTTGCCGAATTGTAGTATGTCATGTGATAGTAGTATTGTCACACCCCGAAAACCAGCCTAGTCAGAATTAGGTTCCGATGATCGAAAATTTTGAACAGGTGTGCCAAATGATGTAATTGTCGAATCTTGTACCCAATTTTGAAGTAATGAAAGTTATTTGGGCTTAATTGAAGTTGTTAGACCTTTTTGTAAGGAATAGAAGTTAGGGGTTTCATTGAAAATGCTAGAAATGCTGAATCTGGGCAAGGCGTATCGATACGGTGGGACCTATATCGATACGGTCTAACTGTTTTTTAACTAACTTACCAAACTTAGCTTATCCGTATCGATACGACCGTAAAGTGTATCGATACGAGTCCCTGTCCAAATCGATATAGTGACCAAATTGAAAAGATTTGAAGTAGGCGGTGACTCACCTACTTGCTTGCCACCCCTTCACATGAAAATAATCTGAAGAGATGACAATTAGTCGTCAATTTCTTGAAATTGTAAAAAGGGTATGAATTGAGAAAATTAGTAATCTAAGCAAACCCCTTGCCAAGGGAAAGCTTTCCATTGGCTACGGGTGAGGTAGGAAAATGATTATGGCCTTAGCTTCCTTAAAATGGATAGGGGAAAAGCCTTTTTCATTGTTTGAATCTCTCAAAACCAAACTAAACCTTGATTGAAGAAACCAAGCACACACCTCCATTGTCATCTTCATCCCTAAGCTTAAGCAAGCACCTCGATCCAACCTTTGACCTTTGCTTGATTTCAATACGCCAATTGAAAGCTTGAGAATTCGTAAGTAAAACCCCTATATCAATTTGATGATTCCATCAATCCTTAGAGTTTAATTTCAAAATTTAAGCATTGAATGTTCAAGCTAAGCCCATATATTAGGAAGCCAATTTCTTTGTTTCGATGTTATCTATGAGCTTTGGTAAGCTTGAAAAATGGTCGTGAATCGTTAGTTTCGATCCTAATATAATTATCTAATTTTGAACTAGCTTAAGTGGTGAAAGGCAAGTCATCTTCACCATCGGCCATTCCGAACTCTTCCAACGGTAAGGGGATCGCTATCCTAAAACCTTGAAGTCTCTGAGTACTAGGTGAGTGTAGTTGTGTCATGGGATTGGCTAGCTGCCATCCCGATTGCATTTGATTTGTGTCTATGATATGTCTTTATTTGGATAGCTCAAGTAAAGCTTACAAGTGCGAACTTCATGTGGTAAGTGTGGTAAGGTCATTCATTTGCGTTGATACATTTCCATGCCATATGATTTAATCATTGTATGTTACATATGAAAATGGCTTAATGTCAGTATTGATATACATGGAAATTGATATGATGCATAAATGATGTGGTATGTTGGTTGGAGCCAAGGCTCAATTCGCAATTCGATATGATATGGCCTACGGGCACAAAGGTAAGTTTTATGATGATATATGTAATCTTGGACACTTGTGGACATTAGATACAATTGGCATGCCATGGGATCATTTGAGCTCACTAAGTAAGGGATTGGACTATGGTCTGGGGCTACGGCCTATATGTGGAGAGAAAAGGTTAGATTAGGTAAAGGACTCCGGAGATACGACTCAAGGCTAAAGCCTTCTTTTGATTTGATTTGTTGTTCAGGAGAATCCGCGTATCCATTGATTACTATGTCCAAGGGAATGATATGTATCTATGCTTTGCATTTAATATATGAAAATATAACAATTGGTTTTTGTATGACCTATATATGATTAATGATGTACTTATATCATTCAAGCATGTTTACATGTCATTCATGCCATTTAAGAACTTGTTTTACGTTTGTTATAAGTACCTCACTAGGCTATGTAAGCCTAACATATGTGTGTCTCATGCATTTCAGGACCTTGAAGCAGTTTGAATTTCGATCGTATTGTTACAGTTGCAAGTCACTTCCATCAATCTCCATGTATGCTTACATTTTGTTTTGAACTCCTTGTAAGGTGTCATAGGGCTTAGACAAGTTACACTGGTCCATTTTGATGCCCTAAAATGTCTAAGTGTTAAATATGGAATATAGTGTGGTTGCAAAATAGTAAAACTAGTTAAATTGAGCCTAAGGACACTAAATGGTCGAAACATAGTAAACGGATTCGAAATGCTCTAAAATTTGGTATGCTATTATATTTATGGATCAATAACTTGCTGGTAAAATTTCGTAGCATTTAGACATCATTCAACAGGTAAATTTGAACAAAAACAAGACAAAATCTCATTACAAGACATGCATATCGATACGGGTCAAGATGTATCGATGTGACCTTGTATATTTGGACTAGGTAAATCAGGGCGTACCGATACACAAAAGGAGGTGTATCGATAAGGATTTTGGCAGTGTGGTCTAGAAACTAAATTTCATCGATACAACCTTAGGGTGTATCGAAACAGGTCAACCTGTATCAATACGGGTGATGGTGTATCGATACGGGATCTGGGTTAAGTCGAATGAAGATGTGATTCATGTGCTTCCGTATCGATACGGCTCCAAGTGTATCGATACGTGGTAGTTAAATTCTATTAAAAGATTTAAATTATAATTTTAAATAGTTCACAGATTGGTCACTAAACTTTAAATGACGTCCGTTGATAACGAAATTTCACAGGCTAATAACGAATGAGTTCAATTGAAGGATAGTAAAAGGAAATTTTGATAGAGACCCTTAATTTGTAAAATTTGCAATTTAGTCTCTAAGTTTGAAAAAGTTTAAAATTGACCCCAAATTGAGTAAGTTATTAATAAGTTAACTCGTTAGGTCTTAAAAAGAGATTAATAAGACATTTCAAATAGGATTCTGAACTCCAATTAAGTTTCTGATCTCCGAATCTATTTCCGATAACACTTTCTGACCTAGTTTCCTACTAGGCTGGAAGGGGGTGTTACATTTATGGTATCAGAGCTAGAGTTTAGTCGATTCTAGGACTAAACCGAGACTTTTCATGAGTTTGCATGTGCATATGCCACCTAGGATTTTATTTGTACATGTTATTTGTGACGTGTAACTAACACAACTTAACTCATTTTCGATTAGATTTGAGAATGTCTACGCCCACTGATAGGCGTGTCATAAACGAACCACACCTTGGCTCATTCTCGACACAAGGGGACAACCTGTGAGCTAAGGTCTGACGGGAGCAAGGGGGACATAATCACCCGCCTAATCCTTCTCTGATGCCTTCCGCTCGACAGGAGTATTTGATGTCTATGGCTGAGATGATTAAGCAGGTGGTCGTGTCTCTCAGGAAAGAGCCATAACCTGCTAAAGCACCTTTATCTGTTTCAAGAGCTCTTATTGACAAGCTGTGTCAATATCTGGTCTACACTTTCACCGGCCAAGAACATGGCAACCTCGAAGTAGCAGAGTACTGGCTAGAAAACACTCGTAAATTCCTGAATAAGCAGATAAAGTGTCCTGATGAACATAAGCTGGAGTGCACTCTGGGTTCCATAACACTTACAGTACCTAAGCATAGGGTTACGTGAGACTTCTTTCTTCAGGAGTTCTGCAAGAAGTACATTAGTGAACACTATATCGCTGAAAGGCGCAAGAAGTTCCTCTATTTGAGAAAGAATGATGACCTATGGAGCAGTACATCCATGGCTTCTGCAAATACTTAAGGTATGGTGTAGAGATCATACGCACAGAGAAAAAGAAATGTAGAATGTTTATCGATGGTCTTTGTGACGAGTTGCGTCCTTTCTTCACTGCCTTGAAGTTGGAGGACTTTTAGAACATGGTCAACCGAGCGATTGCTATTGAAGCCTCCTAGAAGGCTTATGAAAAAAGAAAGGGAAACCAAGCCAGATTCGACAAGAGATTCCAAGATGACTCTAGACCTCCCATACCTCAGAAGATGACTATAGACCTCCCAACTCAAATCCTCTTTCAATTGGACATGACCCTTAGACCTCAGCTCAGATGTACCATGTTTGAGGTCGAGAGCAAGAAGACGATCCTGACGTGATTGCAGGTATGGTGGAATTATGTTCTGACCTTGTTTATGCTTTGGTGGATCCCGGTTCTATGCTTTCCTTTATTAGTGAACTATTGATTGAGAAGTATGCCCTAGAACCCGAACCAGTCACTTTCGAGATAGTTATTTCTAATCCACTAGGAGATAGTGTGGTTATACGATTGATCTGTAAAGCTTGCCCTCTGAGGATCTAAGGGATCCCATTTTCAGCCAATTTAATGGTCTTGTCATTCCATGAGTTCGATCTTGTCCTAGGCCTTGATTGGTTGGCTAAACATCAAGCCTGGGTGGATTGTTTGAAGAAGCTATACCTCCGTGAACTCAGCAAGGGAAGCATAATATTGATGAAAATCAAACCCAAACCTAAGCAAGCCATTATATGTGCTATGGGGTTCAAAGAAGATCCCAAGCTCGGGAATGTATCGGCAGTGAAGAAATTCCCTGATGTGTTTCTCGATGAACTTCCGGGACTCCCTTCGACCTGAGAAGTAGAATTTGAAATCGAAGTGCAATCAGGAACTACACCAGTCTTCATTGCTCCGTACAGAATGGCTCTAATCAAATTAAAAGAATTGAAGGCACAAATCCAATATCTTTTGGACAAGGACTTTATCCGAATGAGTTCCTCACCTTAGGGAGCATCGGTTTTGTTTGTCAAGAAGAAAGATGGGTCGATGTGACTATGCATTGACTATCATCAGCTGAATAGGGTTACAATCAAGAATAAGTATCTGTTACCGAGGATCGATGACCTCTTCGATCAATTGAAGAATAATTTTGTCTTCTCTAAGATAGACCTACGATCCGAGTACTATCAAATGCTAGTGAAGGAGTCTAACGTTCCAAAGACTGCCTTCTGAACTAGATATGGCCATTATGAGTTTCTGGTGATACCTTTTGGGCTTACGAATGCACCCGCAACCTTCATGGACCTGATGAACTGTGTTATGGCCCTATCTAGATAAATTTGCGGTTATGTTCATAGATGACATCTTGATCTATTCCAAGGACACTGCCACTCATAAAAGACATCTCTAGATTTTGCTTCAGACTCTCCGGGAGAAACAATTGTACGCTAAGTTCAGTAAATGTGAATTCTGGTTATCTGAAGTATCCTTTCTAGGACATGTGGTTTCTTCTGCGGGAATCCAAGTAAAACCAAAGAAGATTCAAGCGGTTCTTGATTGGATTCCTCCTAAGAATATTGGAGAAGTTCATAGTTTTCTAGGCCTTGCAGGCTACTATCATAGATTCGTCAAATGGTTTTCTATGATTGCTATACTCTTGACGAAGCTTCTCCATAAAGAAATTCCTTTTGTGTAGACAGTAGAGGAACAAAAGAGTTTTGATCAGCTCAAGCAAGTTCTAACCCATGTCCCTATCTTGGTACAACTCGAGTCGAGCAAGGACTTTACAGTGTATAGTGATGCATCCCACTTGGGATTAGACTGTGTATTTATGCAAGAAGGAAAAGTCATTACTTATGCCTCACGTCAGCTTAAGCCACACGAGCTAAACTATCTGACACATGATTTGAAGTTAACTGTTGTTGTGCTTGCCTTAAAAATCTGGAGGCACTATCTTTACGGTGAGAAGTGTTATATTTACACTGATCACAAGAGCCTGAAATATCTTCTAACTCAGAAAATTTGAATATTTGTCAACGTCGATGGATAGAACTTTTGAAGGACTATAATTTGGTCATCGATTACCATCCCGGTAAAGCCAATGTTGTGGCTGACGCTCTTAGTCGGAAGCCCACTCCCTTCCCGAGATGTTTGAATGCTCACTTTCGGCTCAAGAAGCACGACAAGTTATTGGCTGAATTGAGAGTTCAGTCAACCATCATGTTTCGAATCAAAGCACTCTAGAAGTCTAATGAGGAGTTGCAACCTCTTATTGCTAAAGTTAAGGACAAGTCAGACCCCGACTTTGCTATGAATTTTGAAGCCTTGTTGTGTTTTCGAAATCGTATCTGTGTACCCGATGATGATGATCTTCGAATTCAAATTCTGAGTGAAGCTCATTTGAGTCCCTTTTCTGTTCATCATGGAGCTATTAAGATGTATAAGGACTTGAAAGAGCTGTATTGGTGGTCTGGTATGAAAGGTGAGATCACAGACTTTGTGGCTAGATGTTTAACCTGCCAACGGGTTAAAGTCGAGCACAAGGTCCTTACTGGTCTCTTGCAACCCATTAATCCTCCACAATGGAAATGATAACGTATTACGATGGATTTCGTAAGTGGCCTACCAATGACACCGAAGAAAAATGATGTTATTTGGGTCATTGTAGATCATTTCACAAAGTCTACTCATTTTTTTCCGGTGAGAATATATTTTAGCTTGCCTATGCTTGCTGAGTTATATATTCATGAGATCATCCATCTACATGGAGTTCCTATGTCCATTATCTTTGACCGCGATCTACGTTTTGCATCCTAGTTTTGGAGAACCTTACACGAGGCTTTGGGAACCCGAGTGCACCTAAGCACTACTTTTCACCCTCAAACTGATGGCCAATATGAAAGGGTTATTCAGGTAACCTTATATTTCTTCTATCCATGTGTATAAGTATTTCGCATCAATTTCGATTCTTCCTTGTAGATTTTGGAAGATATGCTACGAGCTTGTGTTATAGATTTCAGAAACACGTGGGAGAAGTCTCTGCCATTGGTGGAGTTTGCATACAACAATAGTTACCAGGCTTCGATTAAAATTGCTCATTATGAAGCTCTTTATGGGAGAAGATGTAGAACCCCTCTTTGTTAGACCGAAATTGGTGAAGGTAAGGTGTTAGGCCATGACTTTCATCGGAAAACCGAAGAAAGGGTGACCATCATTCTTGACCGGCTCAAGGCTGCGTTTGACCAGTAGAAAGCCTATGCTGATTTGAAAAGAAGGGACATTCAGTATGATGTTGGTGAGAAAGCTTTCTATAAAGTATCTCTATGGAAGAAGATCCTTCGTTTTGGTAAAAAGGGGAAGCTCGGTCCTCGTTTCATTGGCCCGATCTAAGTGATCAAGAGAGTTGGACCCATTTTCTATCGACTAGCTCTCTCTGAGAAGCTAAGCCGAATCCATAATATCTTTCACGAGTCCATGCTACAGAAGTACCGGTCTGATCCTTCCCATGTGATCGAGCCAGAGTCTATGGATATTCAAACCAACTTGATGTATGAGGAAGAACCTGTGAAAATCCTCACACGAGAAGTCAATAGACTTCGAAACAAGTCCATACCACTAGTGAAAGTCCTTTGGAGAAGTCACTCAGTGAAAGAAGCAATGTGGGAGCCAGAGGAAACGATGCAGAAGCAGTATCCTCATCTTTCTGGTTAGAGTGAAAATTTAAGGATGAATATTCTTAAGGGGGAGAATCGTCACACCCTAAAAACCAGCCTAGTCGAAATTAGGTTTCGATGATTAGAAATTTTGTACAGGTGTGTCGAATGATATAATTATCGAATCTTTTACCCAATTTTGAAGTAACAAAAGTTATTTGGACTTAATTGAAGTTGTTGGACCTTTTTGTTAGGAATGGAAGTTAGGAGTTTCATTGAAAATGTTGGAAATGCTGAATCTAGGCAAGGCGTATCGATACGGTGGAACCTGTATCAATAAGGCCTAACTATTTTTTTAACTAACTTACCAAACTTATCTTATCCATATCTATACGGCCATAAGGTGTATCGATACGATTCCCTGTCCAAATCAATTTAGTGACCAAATTGAAAAGATTTGAAGTAGGGGGGATGACTCACATACTTGCTTGCCACCCCTTCACATGAAAATGATCTGAAGAGATGACAATTAGTCATCAATTTCTTGAAATTGTAAAAAAGGTATGAATTGACAAAACTAGTAATCTAAGCAAACCCCTTACCAAGGGAAAGCTTTCCATTGGCTAAGGGTGAGGTGGAAAAATGATTATGGCCTTAGCTTCCTTAAAATGATAGGGAAAAGCCTTCTTCATTGTTTGAATCTCCCAAAACCAAACTAAACCTTGATTGAAGAAACTAAACACACACCTCCATTGTCATCTTCCTCCCTAAGCTCAAGCAAGCACCTCGATCCAACCTTTGACCTTTTCTTGATTTCAATACACCAATTGAAAGCTTAAGAATCGGTAAGTAAAACCCTTATATCAATTTGATGATTCCATCAATCCTTAAAGTTTAATTTCAAGATTTAAGCCTTGAATGTTCAAGCTAAGCCTATATGTTAGAATCCAATTTCCTTGTTTCGATGTTTTCTATGAGCTTTGGTAAGCTTGAAAAATGGTCGTGAATCGTTAGTTTCGATCCTAATATAATTCTCTAATTTTGAACAAGCTCAAGTGGTGGAAGGCAAATCATCTTCACCATCGACCATTCCGAACTCTTCCAACGGCAAGAGGATCGCTATCCAAGAACCTTGAAGTGTCCGAGTACTAGGTGGGTGTATTTGTGTCATGGGATTAGCTAGGTACCATCCCGGATGCATTTGATTTGTGTCTATGATATGTCTTCGTTTTGATAGCTCAAGTCGAGCTTACAAGTTTAAACTTCATGTAGTAAGTGTGGTAAGGTCATTTATTTGTGTTCATACATTTCCATGCCATATGATTTAATTATAATGTCCTGATTTTGGGCCTAGGAGTTAGCCGGGTTAGGCTGGGTGTTCCGTTTGAACCGTTTTGGCAATTCAGACTAGTTTCTGGAATAATTCGGTTAAAATGGTTTTTTGAACGAAATTAGTTATGGAATTTTTTTAAAATCCTTATTTAATATATAAGTGATTTTTGTGGAATCAATTTTGGAAAATATAATTTGGAGGTTTTACATTTTGGGGCTAGTGACCAAAATGTAAAATATGCAAAACTATTTTTGGTGACTAAATTGTAAAAGATTAGAACTTAGAATCTTTAGGGAGCTTTGACCAAGAGTCTCATTCAGACTTTTTCCCATTAATTATCTATTTTTAAATTAGTTTAATAAACAAAACAAGTTTGAGAGAATTAATTAGTCATTATTTCTTAAAACATATTTCACGTAACTAACTTTTTCCTCAACTATTTTCCTCTCAATTTCTTTCCAGCCAAACATCAGATTTTCTTCAAAGATTTAAGGTAAACCTTTGATTTAGTTCATTCTTTTAACATCAAAAGTTTTCTTATTGATTTCTTATTAAAGCCTTATGATTTTATCTTTGTTTTCTTATGAAAAATCATTGCAATTGGGGGAAAAGCATCATTAGAGGTAAGTTTTTGTTCTACCCCTCTAATGAAAGTTTCTTTAATGAAATTCTCAAGCTCTTGGTCTTTTATGGATGTTTTCTAATGGGTTTCGATGGTATAATTATGGAAAGATGATTTAATTGAGGTTTAATTGCTTAAATTGGTGGATCTTTGTTTTGGATCTAATTTTCTGGGTTTATAATGAGTTAATACTATGATTATGATGTGTTTTTATGTTGATTTAAGTGATTTTAAGAATAGAATCCCGAAACTAGGTGAATTGTTAAGTTTTGATGTTGATATCTTTGGGTTTGTGGCTTGTTGTGGGGTTAATTGGTTTCGGTGGTTCTTTGGTGTTGAAGAGATGTTTTTGGATGTAAATTGATGTTGTTTTAGTGTTAATCTCGTTGGAAGGTAGCTGGAGATTAGTTAGTAAGGTTTCAATCGGTTGTTTTCGTTAAGGCGAAAAGCTTGGTTGTTGTGGGAGGAAGTTTTGTGTGTTGATGGGGATTTTGATACAAAGAAATGCATTAATCCTCTATTTTGCTTTAGTTAGAAGTAGGCGATGATGGTCCGATAGCTTCGGAAGAGTTGTGGTTGATCCGAAAGCTTGATTTCTCCTCGGCAAGGCAAGCGATGTGTAGTTGGTGAGTGGAACTGGTTTTAAAGCTTTTCAAAGAGGTTTGAAGTGATTTTGGGAAGTTTAAATTAAGCTTGAAACGTTGGTTTAAACTCGGAAGTAAGTATGATCGAATTTGCTCTCGGTTCTCGACTTTTTCCATTGTTTCGATAAATCATGCTCATGTTTGAAGATGAAATTTGTTACCTACTGTTATGCATGTTTTTATGAATTGAGAAATGATTTATGTTATCCCATGAGATTGATTTATGGTTTTCAAGAGGTTGTATCTTGATAAGAAAAAAGCTATGCATTGATTATGTTTTAAAACGGGATATGCTATGGTTTATGTTGATGCATTAAAAAGCAGTAGGTTAATATGGTTTTAAAGTGTATATTGGAAAGTGAATGAGCCTTTGTTAATCGGATATAATTGGTCGACCAATAAGATGAGAGTGCACTATAATATGTAGCAAAATCGTGCGTGCGTGAACCGCCTCCATGATGCGCAGCAACATCATGTGAGTCGTCGTAGGGTGCAAAGCAACACCTTACGGGCATTTAAGGTGCGAAGAAACACGTTGTGAACCTTGGTGCAAAGCAACGCCATGTGTTCTGCCGATCTATGGTGCGCAGCTACACCATGAGATGTATATGCATATCCGATGCGTTGGGACGTAGCCCTCCCACGTGTTATTTGGGACGTAGCCCTCCCATGTGTTTGATCGGGACGTAGCCATCCTGGGTCGCTTGAGTGCCAATGTAAAAGATTACATGTATCATTAATTTAAATGGTTTTTGTATAAAGAGCTTTATACATAATATTATACTTTTGAGCATGGTAGCAAATGTTCATGATTTGAAAAGCTAGCTGGAGATTTGCATTGGTTTAATGCATGAGCCCTAATGATACATGTGTTTAAAATTTAAATGATTTGCTTTAGCGATCTTTAAAGCATGATCCTATGTTGAGCATGATGGAGAATGGTTTATTGTGGTAAAGGTTTTCAAAGACATTGTTTATGGTTTTGTTATGAGCATTCCTCACTAAGCATATTACTTACGCTCTATTTTCTTAACAAAGTAGAAAAGTAGATTGTTCGGGCACCAAGAAAGCAAGCGAAGAGGTTCAAGAATTGCTCAAAGTGCAAGTATGGTTTTAACCCTTCAATAGTAATAAGTTTGGCAATGGGTGGATACCTTAATGGTTTGGGAGTGTATGTTGTAAACTCCCTGGTTTTGGCACAAGTCTCTAGTGACTAAATCGTTGTGTAAATGGCCTTTAAAGTGTGGTTTAAGTTTTGGTATGGTTTTTTATGTTTAACTTGGTTTGACAATAGGGTGCATACCTATAGACTTCCTTTTTAGAATGTGAACATGCTTGATGATGTTTTCTGATGCTTTTGACAGAGGTTTGGTCCTTGAATATGTTGTGGTTGCCTAGGAAGCATGTTAGAATGGTTTGGCTATCTTTTTGGTATGTATATACAGCAAATTGAGAATTTACAGGCCCAGGTGTATCGATAGGTGGGCTACCGTATCGGTACAGTAAAATCAAACCATGCATAATGTATCGGTACAGGGTAGACCATATTGATACGGTCAGAGAGCAAATTTGAGAACCATATCGGTACACGGGACCGTATCGATACCCTTTTGTGCTACAAGAAATCTGAGATTTTGACGAGATAATGGCGTATAGGTACGGACAAAAGTGTATCGATACACTTGACCGTTAAGTTAGTTAATTGAAGCTTTTTGAAGTTCTATTTTTCTTCCGTTTTAGTCCTTGAATGTTGTATGTGCAATTAAATGAGTTTGGGTGATCAAATCAAGTTGAAATTTGAATTGTGAGCATGAAACCTGATTAAATAAATATTGGTAACTTTAATTTGGTAATTAGTCCCTGTAAAATGCTAATTTCGCAAATTGGTCCCTAATCTCGTTACAGGACGATTGGATGTCAATTCGATGCCCGTTCAGGTTGTGGTTTTACACGGTTCCAGCATGTACATGTAGGATAACAATTAAGCATCTAGAAAAGACAAAAAGAAAAAAAAAATATAAGGGTTGTTTATTGGGTAAGCCTTCTCGGTTTACTCTAATATTCCCCTTGCGACTAGTTCGATTCGATCTTGCGACTAGACAGGGTCGATAGGATTACATTTGTTGGTATCAGAGCCAAGTTTACAAAAAATTGAGAGGTAAGATGGTTGATTTCTTGATGTTTGATATGTACGATGTTTGATAGCATGTTGTCTGTTATGTGATGATTTGGGGTGAGATGTTGGGGTACCCATTGCCATTATTGCTATTGATGTAAAGAGATTTGTTTTTAAAGAAATGAGCATTTTGAACCCTTGCTTCATGTTAGCCTAATTGTTTTCATTGTTGCATTTTATATGCTAAAGATTTATTCTGTTTTATAATAGGACCGAGACGAGAGCAAAGGGTGAAAGTACATAATGTGGTGGAAGAAGGGCATAATAAGGATATACCGCCCCCTCCTTCTCCTTCGGGTGGTGATGGAGTCGGAGTTAGAGTTGGTGCAAGAGGTGCTGGACCTCTAGAAGCCCAAGGTCATGCTCTGGGTAACATGACACCATTGATTCAGGCCATTACGGAAGCATTTCAGGCTGCAGTGGCGGGTATGCATGCAGTTGTGCCATAACCTACGGCTAATCTTGGTCTGCCTTTGGAGCGCTTACGTAGCTTGGGAGGTACCAAGTTTAGAGGTTTGTCTCCATAGGGTTTCGAGGCATGGTTTGAGAGTACTTAGAGGATTCTTAGACTGATGGGGTGCACGGGTGTACGTAAGCTGTGTTGTGTAGTATCTTTGCTTTAGGGTGATGCTTATTCATGGTGGACTACCACTATCGCGGGGATAGAACCTGGGGAGGTGACATGGGAGTTCCTTGGAGCTGTTTTTCGAAGGAAATACTTGGGTGCTCGCTATCAATATGAGAAAAAATGAGAGTTCATGGCTTTGGTGCAAGGTAACATGTCTGTTTCGGAGTACGATTTTCAGTTCGCGTTAGGTTGAGCTAGTATGCCCCTGAACTGGTTCCCAATGAACAGAAAATGTGTGATCGCTTCTGTTATGGTTTAATGAAGGAAGTGAAGACTTGTATGTTGGCCTTCGAGTATACAGATTTTGATGTCTTGGTCACTCATGCCAAGGATATTAGCAGAGTTTGAGTTTGACCTCTCGCCCAGAGACTTCTAGTTTCAGTAAAAGATTTGTTGAGTTTGATGGTGGTAGAGATCGTAATAAGAGGTAGCGTGATAAGAGGTTCTCTCCGGATCAGAGGCGTGGTGGTGGTAATTTGGGCTGCGGACAGCAGGGCTAGAATGCAGTGGTTTGTGCACCTGAGTGTGGCCGTTGTAGGCGGCAATATTCTAGAGAATGTTGGGGTAGTCAGGATGGTTGTTGGGATTGTCGTTCACAAGGCCACATGAGGCGTGATTATCCTCAGTTATCTAGACAGGCACCGGTGCGTGTTGTCGAACCTTAGAGGGGTCGTGGGTGCTACTGAGGTAATTTCTAATGTATGGAGGATGGTTAGAGGAATGTGGCTCATGTTGTGGTAGTTTAGCCTGAGATAGGTGAATTGGCTAGGGTGTGTGTACACCGCGAGGGAAAGAATGACTCGGATATGATCGCAAGTACTTTTACTTTGCAATCCTTGTCATTACTTTCTTTGATTGATTCTGGTTCCACGCATTTATACATCTTGCACGAGCATGCACAATTGCTTGATATACCAGTTGAGTATCTAAATGTGGGTATGCAAGTGACGAGTTCTTTTGGTGAGACAGTTTTGGTTAGGAAATTGTATATGAGGTGTCTATTGATGGTTCAAGGACATGTGTTTGTTGTGGACATGATGGAGTTACCATTCTATGTTTTTGATGTTATTCTTGGGATGGATTGGTTGGCTGAGCATAGGGGTGTGATAGATTGTGAGACCAAGTATGTATCGTTGAAGCTGGCCGACGATTATGAAGTTGTAGTGGTGGGCGAGAATGTAAAGTTCTTGTTCAATGTTGTTTCGACGATAGAAGCACAAAAGTTGTTGAAAGGAGGATGTCATGCATATTTGGCGTATGTTATGAATCTGAATATAAAGGAGGCACGTCCCCAGGATATCTGGACAGTTTGTGATTTTACGAGGGTGTTTCCGGAAGAGTTACCTGGTTTGCCTCTGGATAGGGAGATAGACTTATGTATTGAGACATATGTTGATACGGCTCTGGTGTCCATTGCTCCGTATCGCATGGCACCCAAGGAGTTAAAGGAGTTGAAGACACAACTTCAAGAGTTGCTAGACCGTGGGTTCATTCAGCCTAGTGTGTCACCTTGGGGAGCTCCAGTGTTGTTTGTGAAGAAGAAAGATGGCACGATGAGAATGTGCATCGATTATCGGCAATTGAACAAGTTGAAGATAAAGAACAAGTATCCTTTGCCGCGAAATGATGACCTGTTTTATCAGTTTTATGGTACTACGGTGTTTTCCAAAATAGATTTGAGATCGAGATATTACCAGTTGAAAATAAAGGATAAAGATGTGCTGAAGACAACATTTCGCACTCCCTACGGGCATTATGAATTCTTAGTGATGCCTTTCGGGTTAACGAATGCACCTAAAGCTTTTATGGATATGATGAATTGAGTATTCCATGAATTCCTAGATCAGTTTGTGATGGTGTTTGTTGATGACATCCTTGTGTACTCTTGTACCGAGGAGGATCACGATAGGTATTTACGGGTTATTTTGCAGATCTTGTTGGACAATCAGATTTATGCTAAGCTAAGTAAATATGAGTTTTGGATTAATAAAATGGTGTTCCTTGGTCATATTGTTTCAGCTGATGGGATTCGTGTAGATCCGTAGAAAATTGAAGCGGTTGTGAGTTGGAAGCAACCTAAGTCGGTGACAGAAGTGCGTAGTTTCTTGGGTTTAGCTGGATATTATTGTCATTTTGTGGATGGTTTCTCTTAGGATGTTTCCCCATTAACAAAGTTGTTGCAAAAGGATGTTAAGTTTGAGCGGTCAGATGCGAGGCAATAAGCTTTTGAGAGTTGAAAGAAGCCTTGACACGAGCTCCAATCTTGATTCAACCCGAGTCAGGAAAAGAGTTTGTGATTTATAGCGATGCATCCTATGTGGGGTTAGGGTGTGTGTTGGTACAGAATGGTAGAGTGGTAGCTTATGCATCGAGACAGTTGAAGGCGCACTCAATTATCTTACTCATGACATTAAGTTGGTTGGGGTGGTGTTTGCGCTAAAGATTTGGAGACATTACCTTTATGGTGAGAAGTGTGTGGTGTATATGGATCATAAAAGCTTGAAATATTTAATGTCGCAAAATGAGTTGAATCTTAGGCAACGAAGGTGGTTGGAGCTGCTTAAGGATTATGATCTATCGATCGAGTATCATCCGGGTAAGGCTAATATGGTGTGCCTAAGTCTATAGTGTCAAGATAGGGATCTGAGGTTTAGGGTGAGGTTTTGGGAATGTTTGCATCGAGCCTTGGGTATGCGGTTGAGTTTTAGTACATCTTATCATCCCTAGATGGATGAATAGTCTGAGCGAGTTATCCAAGTGTTGGAAGATAAGTGGCGTTGTTGTGTTATCAAGTTCCAAGGTTCTTGCGAGAAACAATTGCCTTTGGTGGAGTTTTCTTATAATAACAGTTATCAGGCTAGTATACAGATGGCACCTTATGAGGATTTGTATGGAAGGAAGTGTAGAACACCTTTGTGTTGGGCGGAAGCGAGGCAAAAGTTGGTCTCTTTGTCGGATTTGCTTAAGGGGACAACGGGGAAGGTAAAGATCATTTTTGATCGTTTGAGAGAGGCTTTGGATCAACAAAAGTCTTACGTGGATTTGAAGCGTAAGGAAGTTGAGTATGGAGTGGTGATAAAGTGTTTTTGAAGGTTTCGCCTTGGAAGAAGGTGATGAGGTTTGGAAAAAAAAGGCAAATTAAGTCCGAGGTTTATTGGACCCTATGAGGTGTTGGAACGTGTTGGTCATGTTGCTTATAGGTTGATGTTTCCACCTGAGTTGGGAAAGTACATGATGATTTCCATGTTTCCATGCTTCGGAGGTACTGGTCAGATTCGTCGCATATTATGCTTGTTGAAAGAAGTTGAGTTGAATCCATATTTGACCTATGAGGAGGAACCGGTCAAAATCTTGGATATGGACAGGAAAGTGCTTTGTGGGAAGGCCATTGAGCTGGTTAAAGTGTTGTGGAGACACCGAGGTGTTGAGGAAGCTACGTGGGAAAGAAATGTTGACATGAAGAAGCAGTTTCCTTATCTTTTCCCATCAGGTAAAATTTCAATGACGAAATTTCTTAAGTGGGGGAGAGTTGTAACGCCCCGATTTTAGGCCTAGGAGTTAGCCGGGTTAGGCTGGGTGTTTCATTTGAACCGTTTCGGTAATTCAGACATTTTCAGGAATAACTCGGTTAAAATGGTTTTTTGAACGAAATTAATTATGGAAAATGATTTAAAATCTTTATTTAATATATAAGTAATTTTGTGGAATCAATTTTGGAAAATGTAATTTGGAGGTTTGACATTTTTGGGCTAGTGACCAAATTGTAAAATATGCAAAACTATTTTTGGTGACTAAATTGTAAAAGATCAGAACTTATAACCTTTAGGGAGCTTTGACCAAGAGTCTTATTCAGACTTTTCCCCTTAATTTTCTATTTTTAAACTAGTTTAATAAATAAAACAAGTTGGAGAGAATTAATTAGTCATTATTTCTTAAAACATATTTCACGTAACTAACTATCTCTCAACTATTTTCCTCTCAATTTCTCTCCAGCCAAACATCAGATTTTCTTCAAAGATTTAAGGTAAACCTTTGATTTAGTTCATTCTTTTAACATCAAAATATTTCACGTAACTAACTATCTCTCAACTATTTTCCTCTCAATTTCTCTCCAGCCAAACATCAGATTTTCTTCAAAGATTTAAGGTAAACCTTTGATTTAGTTCATTCTTTTAACATCAAAAGTTTTCTTATTGATTTCTTATTAAAGCCTTATGATTTTATCTTTGTTTTCTTATGAAAAATCATTGCAATTGGGGGAAAAGCATCATTAGAGGTAAGTTTTTGTTCTACCCCTCTAATGAAAGTTTCTTTAATGAAATTCTCAAGCTCTTGGTCTTTTATGGATGTTTTCTAATGGGTTTCGATGGTATAATTATGGAAAGATGATTTAATTGAGGTTTAATTGCTTAAATTGGTGGATCTTTGTTTTGGATCTAATTTTCTGGGTTTATAATGAGTTAATACTATGATTATGATGTGTTTTTATGTTGATTTAAGTGATTTTAAGAATAGAATCCCGAAACTAGGTGAATTGTTAAGTTTTGATGTTGATATCTTTGGGTTTGTGGCTTGTTGTGGGGTTAATTGGTTTCTGGTGGTTCTTTGGTGTTGAAGAGATGTTTTTGGATGTAAATTGATGTTGTTTTAGTGTTAATCTCGTTGGAAGGTAGCTGGAGATTAGTTAGTAAGGTTTCGTCGGTTGTTTTCGTTAGGCGAAAGCTTGGTTGTTGTGGGAGGGAAGTGTTGTGTGTTGATGGGGATTTTGATACAAAGAAATGCATTAATCCTCTATTTTGCTTTAGTTAGAAGTAGGCGATGATGGTCCGATAGCTTCGGAAAGAGTTGTGGTTGATCCGAAAGCTTGATTTCTCCTCGGCAAGGCAAGCGATGTGTAGTTGGTGAGTGGAACTGGTTTTAAAGCTTTTCAAAGAGGTTTGAAGTGATTTTGGGAAGTTTAAATTAAGCTTGAAACGTTGGTTTAAACTCGGAAGTAAGTATGATCGAATTTGCTCTCGGTTCTCGACTTTTTCCATTGTTTCGATAAATCATGCTCATGTTTGAAGATGAAATTTGTTACCTACTGTTATGCATGTTTTTATGAATTGAGAAATGATTTATGTTATCCCATGAGATTGATTTATGGTTTTCAAGAGGTTGTATCTTGATAAGAAAAAAGCTATGCATTGATTATGTTTTAAAACGGGATATGCTATGGTTTATGTTGATGCATTAAAAAACAGTAGGTTAATATGGTTTTAAAGTGTATATTGGAAAGTGAATGAGCCTTTGTTAATCGGATATAATTGGTCGACCAATAAGATGAGAGTGCACTATAATATGTAGCAAAATCGTGCGTGCGTGAACCGCCTCCATGATGCGCAGCAACATCATGTGAGTCGTCGTAGGGTGCGAAGCAACACCTTACGGGCATTTAAGGTGCGAAGAAACACGTTGTGAACCTTGGTGCAAAGCAACGCCATGTGTTCTGCCGATCTATGGTGCGCAGCTACACCATGAGATGTATATGCATATCCGATGCGTTGGGACGTAGCCCTCCCACGTGTTATTTGGGACGTAGCCCTCCCATGTGTTTGATCGGGACGTAGCCATCCTGGGTCGCTTGAGTGCCAATGTAAAAGATTACATGTATCATTAATTTAAATGGTTTTTGTATAAAGAGCTTTATACATAATATTATACTTTTGAGCATGGTAGCAAATGTTCATGATTTGAAAAGCTAGCTGGAGATTTGCATTGGTTTAATGCATGAGCCCTAATGATACATGTGTTTAAAATTTAAATGATTTGCTTTAGCGATCTTTAAAGCATGATCCTATGTTGAGCATGATGGAGAATGGTTTATTGTGGTAAAGGTTTTCAAAGACATTGTTTATGGTTTTGTTATGAGCATTCCTCACTAAGCATATTACTTACGCTCTATTTTCTTAACAGTGTAGAAAAGTAGATTGTTCGGGCACCAAGAAAGCAAGCGAAGAGGTTCAAGAATTGCTCAAAGTGCAAGTATGGTTTTAACCCTTCAATAGTAATAAGTTTGGCAATGGGTGGATACCTTAATGGTTTGGGAGTGTATGTTGTAAACTCCCTGGTTTTGGCACAAGTCTCTAGTGACTAAATCGTTGTGTAAATGGCCTTTAAAGTGTGGTTTAAGTTTTGGTATGGTTTTTTATGTTTAACTTGGTTTGACAATAGGGTGCATACCTATAAACTTCCTTTTTAGAATGTGAACATGCTTGATGATGTTTTCTGATGCTTTTGACAGAGGTTTGGTCCTTGAATATGTTGTGGTTGCCTAGGAAGCATGTTAGAATGGTTTGGCTATCTTTTTGGTATGTATATACAGCAAATTGAGAATTTACAGGCCCAGGTGTATCGATAGGTGGGCTACCGTATCGGTACAGTAAAATCAAACCATGCATAATGTATCGGTACAGGGTAGACCATATTGATACGGTCAGAGAGCAAATTTGAGAACCATATCGGTACACGGGACCGTATCGATACCCTTTTGTGCTACAAGAAATCTGAGATTTTGACGAGATAATGGCGTATAGGTACGGACAAAAGTGTATCGATACACTTGACCGTTAAGTTAGTTAATTGAAGCTTTGAGGTTCTATTTTTCTTCCGCTTTAGTCCTTGAATGTTGTATGTGCAATTAAATGAGTTTGGGTGATCAAATCAAGTTGAAATTTGAATTGTGAGCATGAAACCTGATTAAATAAATATTGGTAACTTTAATTTGGTAATTAGTCCCCAGAAATGCTAATTTCGCAAATTGGTCCCTAATCTCGTTACAGGACGATTGGATGTCAATTCGATGCCCGTTCAGGTTGTGGTTTTACACGGTTCCAGCATGTACATGTAGGATAACAATTAAGCATCTAGAAAAGACAAAAAGAAAAAAAATATAAGGGTTGTTTATTGGGTAAGCCTTCTCGGTTTACTCTAATATTCCCCTTGCGACTAGTTCGATTCGATCTTGCGACTAGACAGGGTCGATAGGATTACATTTGTTGGTATCAGAGCCAAGTTTACAAAAAATTGAGAGGTAAGATGGTTGATTTCTTGATGTTTGATATGTACGATGTTTGATAGCATGTTGTCTGTTATGTGATGATTTGGGGTGAGATGTTGGGGTACCCATTGCCATTATTGCTATTGATGTAAAGAGATTTGTTTTTAAAGAAATGAGCATTTTGAACCCTTGCTTCATGTTAGCCTAATTGTTTTCATTGTTGCATTTTATATGCTAAAGATTTATTCTGTTTTATAATAGGACCGAGACGAGAGCAAAGGGTGAAAGTACATAATGTGGTGGAAGAAGGGCATAATAAGGATATACCGCCTCCTTCTCCTCCTTCGGGTGGTGATGGAGTCGGAGTTAGAGTTGGTGCAAGAGGTGCTGGACCTCTAGAAGCCCAAGGTCATGCTCTGGGGTAACATGACACCATTGATTCAGGCCATTACGGAAGCATTTCAGTCTGCAGTGGCGGGTATGTATGCATTGTGCCCATAACCTACGGCTAATCTTGGTCGCCTTTGGAGCGCTTTACGTAGCTTGGGAGGTACCAAGTTTAGAGGTTTGTCTCCATAGGGTTTTTGAGGCATGGTTTGAGAGTACTTAGAGGATTCTTAGACCGATGGGGTGCACGGGTGTCGTGTAAGCTGTGTTGTGTAGTATCTTTGCTTTAGGGTGATGCTTATTCATGGTGGACTACCACTATCGCGGGGATAGAACCTGGGGAGGTGACATGGGAGTTCCTTGGAGCTGTTTTTCGAAGGAAATACTTGGGTGCTCGCTATCAATATGAGAAAAAATGAGAGTTCATGGCTTTGGTGCAAGGTAACATGTCTGTTTCGGAGTACGATTTTCAGTTCGCGTTAGGTTGAGCTAGTATGCCCCTGAACTGGTTCCCAATGAACAGAAAATGTGTGATCGCTTCTGTTATGGTTTAATGAAGGAAGTGAAGACTTGTATGTTGGCCTTCGAGTATACAGATTTTGATGTCTTGGTCACTCATGCCAAGGATATTAGCAGAGTTTGAGTTTGACCTCTCGCCCAGAGACTTCTAGTTTCAGTAAAAGATTTGTTGAGTTTGATGGTGGTAGAGATCGTAATAAGAGGTAGCGTGATAAGAGGTTCTCTCCGGATCAGAGGCGTGGTGGTGGTAATTTGGGCTGCGGACAGCAGGGCTAGAATGCAGTGGTTTGTGCACCTGAGTGTGGCCGTTGTAGGCGGCAATATTCTAGAGAATGTTGGGGTAGTCAGGATGGTTGTTGGGATTGTCGTTCACAAGGCCACATGAGGCGTGATTATCCTCAGTTATCTAGACAGCACCGGTGCGTGTTGTCGAACCTTAGAGGGGTCGTGGGTGCTACTGAGGTAATTTCTAATGTATGGAGGATGGTTAGAGGAATGTGGCTCATGTTGTGGTAGTTTAGCCTGAGATAGGTGAATTGGCTAGGGTGTGTGTACACCGCGAGGGAAAGAATGACTCGGATATGATCGCAAGTACTTTTACTTTGCAATCCTTGTCATTACTTTCTTTGATTGATTCTGGTTCCACGATTTATACATCTTGCACGAGCATGCACAATTGCTTGATATACCAGTTGAGTATCTAAATGTGGGTATGCAAGTGACGAGTTCTTTTGGTGAGACAGTTTTGGTTAGGAAATTGTATATGAGGTGTCTATTGATGGTTCAAGGACATGTGTTTGTTGTGGACATGATGGAGTTACCATTCTATGTTTTTGATGTTATTCTTGGGATGGATTGGTTGGCTGAGCATAGGGTGTGATAGATTGTGAGACCAAGTATGTATCGTTGAAGCTGGCCGACGATTATGAAGTTGTAGTGGTGGGCGAGAATGTAAAGTTCTTGTTCAATGTTGTTT
Organism: Hibiscus mutabilis; assembly: GCA_019671005.1. Lineage (NCBI taxonomy): Eukaryota > Viridiplantae > Streptophyta > Magnoliopsida > Malvales > Malvaceae > Hibiscus > Hibiscus mutabilis. The sequence continues at coordinate 68,273,534 of CM033714.1, read as the reverse complement.
CGACGATAGAAGCACAAAAGTTGTTGAAAGGAGGATGTCATGCATATTTGGCGTATGTTATGAATCTGAATATAAAGGAGGCACGTCCCCAGGATATCTGGACAGTTTGTGATTTTACGAGGGTGTTTCCGGAAGAGTTACCTGGTTTGCCTCTGGATAGGGAGATAGACTTATGTATTGAGACATATGTTGATACGGCTCTGGTGTCCATTGCTCCGTATCGCATGGCACCCAAGGAGTTAAAGGAGTTGAAGACACAACTTCAAGAGTTGCTAGACCGTGGGTTCATTCAGCCTAGTGTGTCACCTTGGGGAGCTCCAGTGTTGTTTGTGAAGAAGAAAGATGGCACGATGAGAATGTGCATCGATTATCGGCAATTGAACAAGTTGAAGATAAAGAACAAGTATCCTTTGCCGCGAAATGATGACCTGTTTTATCAGTTTTATGGTACTACGGTGTTTTCCAAAATAGATTTGAGATCGAGATATTACCAGTTGAAAATAAAGGATAAAGATGTCTTCAAGACAACATTTCGCACTCCCTACGGGCATTATGAATTCTTAGTGATACCTTTCGGGTTAACGAATGCACCTAAAGCTTTTATGGATATGATGAATTGAGTATTCCATGAATTCCTAGATCAGTTTGTGATGGTGTTTGTTGATGACATCCTTGTGTACTCTTGTACCGAGGAGGATCACGATAGGTATTTACGGGTTATTTTGCAGATCTTGTTGGACAATCAGATTTATGCTAAGCTAAGTAAATATGAGTTTTGGATTAATAAAATGGTGTTCCTTGGTCATATTGTTTCAGCTGATGGGATTCGTGTAGATCCGTAGAAAATTGAAGTGGTTGTGAGTTGGAAGCAACCTAAGTCGGTGACAGAAGTGCGTAGTTTCTTGGGTTTAGCTGGATATTATTGTCATTTTGTGGATGGTTTCTCTTAGGATGTTTCCCCATTAACAAAGTTGTTGCAAAAGGATGTTAAGTTTGAGCGGTCAGATGCGAGGCAATAAGCTTTTGAGAGTTGAAAGAAGCCTTGACACGAGCTCCAATCTTGATTCAACCCGAGTCAGGAAAAGAGTTTGTGATTTATAGCGATGCATCCTATGTGGGGTTAGGGTGTGTGTTGGTACAGAATGGTAGAGTGGTAGCTTATGCATCGAGACAGTTGAAGGCGCACTCAATTATCTTACTCATGACATTAAGTTGGTTGGGGTGGTGTTTGCGCTAAAGATTTGGAGACATTACCTTTATGGTGAGAAGTGTGTGGTGTATATGGATCATAAAAGCTTGAAATATTTAATGTCGCAAAATGAGTTGAATCTTAGGCAACGAAGGTGGTTGGAGCTGCTTAAGGATTATGATCTATCGATCGAGTATCATCCGGGTAAGGCTAATATGGTGTGCCTAAGTCTATAGTGTCAGATAGGGATCTGAGGTTTAGGGTGAGGTTTTGGGAATGTTTGCATCGAGCCTTGGGTATGCGGTTGAGTTTTAGTACATCTTATCATCCCTAGATGGATGAATAGTCTGAGCGAGTTATCCAAGTGTTGGAAGATAAGTGGCGTTGTTGTGTTATCAAGTTCCAAGGTTCTTGCGAGAAACAATTGCCTTTGGTGGAGTTTTCTTATAATAACAGTTATCAGGCTAGTATACAGATGGCACCTTATGAGGATTTGTATGGAAGGAAGTGTAGAACACCTTTGTGTTGGGCGGAAGCGAGGCAAAAGTTGGTCTCTTTGTCGGGTTTGCTTAAGGGGACAACGGGGAAGGTAAAGATCATTTTTGATCGTTTGAGAGAGGCTTTGGATCAACAAAAGTCTTACGTGGATTTGAAGCGTAAGGAAGTTGAGTATGGAGTGGTGATAAAGTGTTTTTGAAGGTTTCGCCTTGGAAGAAGGTGATGAGGTTTGGAAAAAAAAGGCAAATTAAGTCCGAGGTTTATTGGACCCTATGAGGTGTTGGAACGTGTTGGTCATGTTGCTTATAGGTTGATGTTTCCACCTGAGTTGGGAAAGATACATGATGATTTCCATGTTTCCATGCTTCGGAGGTACTGGTCAGATTCGTCGCATATTATGCTTGTTGAAAGAAGTTGAGTTGAATCCATATTTGACCTATGAGGAGGAACCGGTCAAAATCTTGGATATGGACAGGAAAGTGCTTTGTGGGAAGGCCATTGAGCTGGTTAAAGTGTTGTGGAGACACCGAGGTGTTGAGGAAGCTACGTGGGAAAGAAATGTTGACATGAAGAAGCAGTTTCCTTATCTTTTCCCATCAGGTAAAATTTCAATGACGAAATTTCTTAAGTGGGGGAGAGTTGTAACGCCCCGATTTTAGGCCTAGGAGTTAGCCGGGTTAGGCTGGGTGTTTCATTTGAACCGTTTCGGTAATTCAGACATTTTCGGGAATAACTCGGTTAAAATGGTTTTTTGAACGAAATTAATTATGGAAAATGATTTAAAATCTTTATTTAATATATAAGTAATTTTGTGGAATCAATTTTGGAAAATGTAATTTGGAGGTTTGACATTTTTGGGCTAGTGACCAAATTGTAAAATATGCAAAACTATTTTTGGTGACTAAATTGTAAAAGATCAGAACTTATAACCTTTAGGGAGCTTTGACCAAGAGTCTTATTCAGACTTTTCCCCTTAATTTTCTATTTTTAAACTAGTTTAATAAATAAAACAAGTTGGAGAGAATTAATTAGTCATTATTTCTTAAAACATATTTCACGTAACTAACTATCTCTCAACTATTTTCCTCTCAATTTCTCTCCAGCCAAACATCAGATTTTCTTCAAAGATTTAAGGTAAACCTTTGATTTAGTTCATTCTTTTAACATCAAAATATTTCACGTAACTAACTATCTCTCAACTATTTTCCTCTCAATTTCTCTCCAGCCAAACATCAGATTTTCTTCAAAGATTTAAGGTAAACCTTTGATTTAGTTCATTCTTTTAACATCAAAATATTTCTTATTGATTTCTTATTAAAGCCTTATGATTTTATATTTGTTTTCTTATGAAAAATCATTGCAATTGGGAGGAAAAGCATCATTAGAGGTAAGTTTTTGTTCTACTCCTCTACTGAAAGGTTCTTTAATGAAATTCCCAAGTTCTTGGTCTTTTATCAATGCTTTCTAATTGGTTTTGATGGTATAATTATGGAAATATGATTTAATTGAGGTTTAATTGCTTAAATTGGTGGATCTTTGTTTCGGATCTGATTTGTTGGGTTTATAATGAGTTAAACTATGATTATGATGTGTTGTTATGTTGATTTAAGTGATTTTAACAATAGAATCCCGAAACTAGGTGAATTGTTAAGTTTTGACGTTGGTATCTTTGGGTTTGTGGCTTGTTATGGGGTTAATTGGTTGCTGGTGGTTATTTGGTGTTGAAGAGATGTTTTTGGATGTAAATTGATGTTTTTTTAGTGTTAATCTCGTTGGAAGATAGCTGGAGATTAGTTAGTAACGTTTTATCGGTTGTTTTCGTTAAGTGAAAACTTGGTTATTGTGGGAGGGAAGTGTTGTTGTGTGTTGTTGGGGATTTTGATGCAAAGAAATGCATTAATCCTCTGTTTTGCTTTGGTTAGAAGTAGGGGATGATGGTCCCATAGCTTCAAAAGGAGTTGCGGTTGATCCGGAAGCTTGATTTCGCCTCGGCAAGGCAAGCGAGGTGTAGTTCGTGAGTAATGATTCATGTTATCTACTTTTAAAGCTTGAAACGCTGGTTTAAAATTGGAAGTAAGTATGATTGAATTTGCTCTCGATTCTCAGCTTTTTCCATTGTTTCGATAAAATTATGCTCATATTTGAAGATGAAATTTGTTACCTACTTTTATGCATGCTTTTATGAATTGAGAAATGATTCATGTTATCCCATGAGATTGATTTATGGTTTTCAAGAGGTTGCATCTTGATGAAAAAAATGCTATGCATTAATTATGTTTTAAAATGGGATATGATATGGTTTATGTTGATGTATTGAAAAACAGTAGGTTAACATGGTTTTAAAGTGTATATTGGTGAGTGACGGAACCTTTGTTAATCTGATATAATTGGTCGACCAATAAGATCAGAGTGCACTATAATATGTAGCAAAATCGTGCGTGTGTGAGCCACCTCCATAATGCGCAGCAACATCATGTAAGCCGTCGTTGGGAGAGAAGCAACACCTTACGGGCATTTATGGTGCGAAGCAACACCATGTGTTATGTCGATCCATGGTGCGCAGCAACACCATGAGATGTATTCGCATATCCAATGCGTTGGGACGTAGCCCTCCCATGTGTTTTATCGGGACGTAGCCATCTCGGGTTGCTTGAGTGCCAATGTAAAAGATTACATGTATCATTGATTTAACTGGTTTTTGTATAAAGAGCTTTATACTTGATATTCTACTTTTGAGCATGGTAGCAAATGTTCATGATTTGAAAAGCTAGCTTGAGATTTACATTGGTTTAATGCATGAGCCCTAATGATACATGTGTTTAAAAGTTAAATGATTTGCTTTAGCGAGCTTTAAAGCATGATCCTATGTTGAGCATGATGGAAAATGGTTTATTGTGGTAAAGGTTTTCAAAAACATTGTTTATAGTTTTTTTATGAGCATTCCTCACTAAGCATATTGCTTACGCTTTATTTTCTTAACAATGCATAAAAGTAGATTGTTTAGGCTCCAAGAAAGCAAGCGAAGAGGTTCAAGAATTGCTCAAAGTGCAAGTATGGTTTTAACCCTTCAATAGTAATAAGTTTGGCAATGGGTGGATACCTTAATGGTTTGGGAGTGTATGTTGTGAACTCCCTGGTTTTGGCACAAGTTTCTAGTGCCTAAATGGTTGTGTAAATGGTCTTTAAAGTGTGGTTTAAGTTTTGGTATTGTCACAACCCTTTCGGGCCTGACTTTTAAAAAAACACGGAGTTGCCACCAATCTGTTAAAAATGTGTGATTGGATCACCTAAAAACAAGTCATTTTAATAAAACATTTTATTTTATTAAAACAACGGTTTTGGTCTGCAAAAACAAAAACAGGTTATGTCCAAAAATTGGTACGTAGCCGATTATAAATTGTTTTAATGTTAGAATTTGCAATTTCATATAAAATTCAATTTATTTGTCCATTTATGAATATGAATATATTTTAACAGACTTATTATTCAGAAAATGAACTCCAATCACCGCCAACACTTTTGGCGCTAACTCGTCATTTCTGTCTGATAAGATACCACATTTACCAAGAATTTGCAATTTCATATAAAAAAGGGAATCTTTAATTTATAAAAAAGGATTAATAAAGAAACGTAATGAATTTTAAAAAAAGTTATTAATTAGGACATGTTTTAAAAGAAAGAATTGAAAGAGAATTAAATTAAATTAGGAACAATGGCTAATTTAAAAAATAAACTTTAAAAGCCCAAATTAAAAGCAAAAGGATCAAATTGCATAAATTTCAAAATATGGGGCCCGTAGTGTGAATCCCATGGATATGCGCGGGTCGAAGGTTGGATCCGGTTCGGGTCTTCGGGCACTATAAGTACCAAAAAAATGACACAAACACTTTCTTTTTTTAAAATTTTAAAGTAAAAAATGGATCAAACTCTCTCTTCCCCATAAAAAAAACTTTCGAATCCTCCTTTTAAAATTTTGAAATCCGGCCACCACTCCTGTTCGAATTTCAACGACGGCAGCGACACAAAACTCAGACAAGGTAAACTTCTATCTCCGTTTACTTTTATATATTCAAAATGAAATAAAAGAAAAAAGATCAAGAAAAGAAATACCAGAAAAAATCTTGCTTGAATGCTTCATATTCCAAAATTTCCAGTATACAATATGTTGCCAAGTTTGAATGTTTTCTTCTTGAAATTTCAGTGGGTAAGTGGTGAATTTTACAAAGGGATAATGGTGTTTATATAGGCTTTTTGGTTACCAAAATTACAAGGAAAAATTAGAATTCAAATCCCTAAAATCTCGTTGATCGTTCTTCCATATTTGCTTGATTCAGATTTGACCTTCTTTTTTTGATTCGATTTGCAGTGATATTGGGGCTGATTTTCTGATTTGTTTCCATATTGGATTTGGCTCTTCATTTCAACATGATTTGGCTGATTCAGTCAACTAATTTCTTTCCCCTAACTTCACGTTTTCAGAATCTAATGATTGCTTCATTTTCCCCTTATATTTTTTCATTTGATTTTGCATCTGATTTGGTAACCAAATTATTTCCTCTTTTTGTTGCGGCAAGGGTTCGAACGGATGAGCGGGTTCTATTCTCCTCATGCTCGAATAGGTAACCAGGTTCTATCTTTCTCATGCTCGGATAGATAAGCAGACTAAAAAAAAGTTTCATCCTCCTCATGCTCGGATGGTTAAAGAGGTTCTATTCTCCCCATGCTCGAATAGATAGGCAGGTTGAAAAAAGGGTTCCATACTCCTCATGCTCGGACGGATAAGCAGGTTCCATTCACCTCATTCTTGAATAGATAAGCGGGCTGAAAAAAGGGTTTCGTCCTCCTCATGCTTTGATGGATAAGCAGGTTCTATTCTCCTTATGCTCGAATAGATAAGCGGGTTTTATTCTCCTCATGCCCGAATAGATAGGCGAGTGCTAAAAAGGGTTTCATTCTCTTCATGCTCGAATGGATAAACAAGTTCTATTCTCCTCAAGCCTGAATAGATAGGCGGATTTCATACATGTCAAAACTTTAATAAATTCTATGACTGTGATGAACATGTCCCTAAGGATGTCTAGTCATGAATGCATGTTCTTCAATTTCCATATATTGAAACTAATTCTTTTTGGTTTCTTTTCTCTGTACGTTTGCTCACTTAGTCCAGATAGCCAATTGGATCTCGCCACTGTATTGTTTTGATCTACGAAGGCCTTTGATCTTTGCATATTTGCTCACTCAATCTCGTTATCTTGTACTTCTGATTTGAAGGATGGACTTCTTCAACTATCTCTGCTTCGTCATTCTCGTTCTTTGTGCCTTTTTACGTCATCAAAAACATATGATCTTCATAGGCAAATGTCTCAAGATCTACTATTATTGTAGTTGATACATTAATATCAAGTGAAAGGCCTTCTTGAATTGTCTTGAAAGCTTCAAGTCTTTGTATGCCCCTTAAAATAACATTAAGCACCTTCAGCGCTTCTTATGAATTCTCAAATTCTTGCCCCTACAGGACATCTTGAAGTGTTTCCATGCAAAACCTTCTACTAGAGCTTATTTCCACCTTGAATGTCTTTGCATGATATTGGCGCCTTAATCTCTTCCTGAATCTTTGATCAACATAAATTGCCCTTATTAGTGGCGCAGCTTGCCCTCTGTGCTTAATTTCATCCCCTTTTCATGCTTTAGGGATCTTACATCTTATGTGCGTATCTTGCTCGACCACACGGTCCACCTAAAACTCTTCAACACATGTATTTTTTCTTTTCATGCAAGGTGATGCCCCTGTTCAAACTGAGGTTCAAATTTCGGCCTTTTCTTTTTTCCTAAAGCGATTGAAAACATTCGTTCTTGTTTCCCTACAGTTGGGATCAATACCAAGAAATCCTTTGTTTTTCATAAATCTATGTCAGCCTACTTGTAAGATGCAAGAAAAGGCTAGAAATGATAATTTAAAGGAAGAAGTCATGGCAGATGCAAGAAAAGGCTAGAAATGGGGATTTAAAGTAAATAGTCATGGCAAACATGGAAAAGAGGAAAGTCAGATACCCCAAAATTCATAGTATGAATGATTCATGAATCCATCAATCAGGATGGTGCCCCACTTTTAGGTGGCTCTCTTTATCTCACCCACTCCCCAAATTTTAATTTCCCACTTTTCTAATCTCTATCAGACATTAGAAGTCTGGAGGTCCCTAAAGAAAGGTTAACTCAACTGGGAAGAATGTGTTCTGAAGACAAACTCATTTTCTCAGATATCCATGTGCAATCCAAATGTCCTTTAAAGGCTTATAACGTAGGCTAGGCTCGGGTTGCCAAAAAAAGATATATAGGCTCAAATACATGTTTTAAGGGTAATTAAACCAAGGATCAATCTTTCTTGATGAAATCTCTGTTCTTCTTCTTCTTTTTGGATCACTCTAGACTGCCCATTTTGGGTTTTTACCCTAGAGTTCATTTCCCTTTCTGGTATATGTCTCATTTGAAGGATTTGTTTCAAATTTTCCTTCGCACTCCAGCCTTTATTTCTTAATTTTCCTTTTTTTCTTCTTTTTTCTTTTTCTTTTTTTCTTCTTTCTTCTTTTTCCTTTTTGTGTCCTTTTCATTTTCGAATTTAGGACACTCAACTTGATCTAACGTGTTTTTTCCTTTGCTTGCAAATAGCTTTTCATCCTCTTTGCCCCTCAGTGTGGGGAGTGATCCTTGGTTAGGGTTTAATCACAAGAAAAATATTAGGCTAAAAGGGGGACAACAATGGACTTTTTTCATTTTCTTATTCGTGAAGGGAAAAGAAGGAATGCGAAATGTCATTTCACACACAAACATCTTTGAAGAGAAGTAGCCTTCAGTTGGTTGATGTTTTAGAGTTATCACTTTATTCAAAGACCCTAACAACAATGTCTGAGAGGAAAGTTCACTCATAATCTGTATATGGGATCTCCTTATTAAACATGAACACACTTTTTGCCCCTCTATCTCGGGATTAGATTCAAAAGTCATTCATACAATCAATAATAAAGGCTTTGCCAAAAAGACGTATGTTTGAAGAGAAATGAATAAAAAATGAAAAAAATGAGAAATGTTTGCCACTTGAGAAAATAAAGAAAATGCATTTTTAAACAAATAGATTAACATAGAAAGCCCTTACAAAAGATCCCTAATGCTCGCGGGAAAAAGTAAAAGGGTTGTTCTAGGTATGCCCCAACAATGTTCGGGAAAATCCTCTATTATCCAACCGTGAAGCATTATTCCAAGAAGGCATGAAGTCTAACCAAGCTCGAGTAGTTCAAGTTATAGGTGCTCCTCATATTCTTCTCCCACGAGTCTTCCACTCTTGATGGCCGCCAATATCAATTCTCCATTCATGACCATGTCTGCAAAACTTGGGTTGCCACATCTCGCCACCTTTGGGCATATTGGTGAAAGCTCTCGTCAGGCCTTTGTTCCATATCTTGCAGTACGACCCTATTTGGGACCATATCTGTCACATACTCATACTGTTTGAGAAAAACTTTCGATGGATCTCTCCAAGTTCATATGTTGACCCTGCTCAATTGGGCATACCATCGGATAGCAGACCCCGATAGACTATCATGGAAGCAGTGAATCAGTAGTTTCTCATTTTCCAAGTGTGGCGACATTTTTCGGCAATACGTGGTCAAGTGCGCCAAAGGACAACTGGTCCCCTCATACTTCTCGAAGTTGGGAGTTTTGAATTTTAGAGGAACCACCAAGTCAGACACCAGACTTAGATCCCTTGCATCTACGCCACCATAAATGTTTCCTTCTTGTAGGGCTCTAATGATCTCTTCAAGCCTGCCACATTGATCTTTCAGCTTCTTATTCATTTTTTCCCGGTCGATTGCCTTATAGAGATCCCACACCTCAATCCGTTGGTTTTCCCTATGGTTTATCCTAGACCTTGCCGAAATATGAGCTGAGGTTCCTGCCATGCAGATATGGACTCTCATCTTCGATGGAAATGTCTCCCAAGCAATCCCGGGTTGGAGCGACAAAACATCAACGACTTTAACCAACTTTCTTTTTTCTAGGTCTCTGAATCCCAACATAGCCGCTATCGGGCTGATAGTGTTTCTTTGGGCTCATGCAATTTCTTTCTTCAATTTTTTCCCTGTTTTATCGAGTTTATCTTGGGTACCCTTGTGGCTGTTCTCTAAAGTTGTCAATCTGTCTTCCATGGCCATTGCTCTGGACTGAGAATGAGTACCATATTTGTGGGAAGTTTTTGCTTTTTTTAGAAATTTTGACATGTGATTTATTAGTTTCTTATCACGTATGAATGTATGTAGTGATCAAAAAAATAAATGCAAGTAACAATAAAGAAAATGAAAATGTATGAATGTAAGCGAAGGGCCATCGATTCCATTAAGGTATTGCTCTAGAAGTAGCCTTCATTGGATGACAAAGGTCCTACGAATACGTCTCAGTCTGAACACCCAGTTCCACTATTTCTTCGATCAATCTTTGAAGCCTTAGTCATACCTCCCCTATCGGTCTAACGTGAGGGAAAATTAGCTTCTCTAACTAGCATCATCACATTCTTAGCTACGTCTTCAATCTAGGATGTGATACTTCTGTTGAACCCGCCTCGCTCCTAGGTCATTTTGACATTGCCCCTAAGTTGAGTAGACCAATGATCATCTTCGAATTCTTCATTTTGTAATAAGTGCTTGATTGCACGGTCGAAGTAGATATTCTGCTTGGTACTGATGTGAGCATACTTTGGTATTTCGTCTAGGTGATCACTGTACATCCGCACTGTCTTCCTCTTTCTTTTAGTACCTTCCATCCATGACAAAAGCATTTTCTAAATGAGCAACATGCTTCAAAATCGACCCTTCTAAATATGAGATGCAAATGCAAAGGAAAAAAACAAAATTAAGACAAGAAAAGGAAAGTATTAGTATTCTTAAAAAACGGAAATAAAGCATAAAAGGTCCAAAATAATTTCATTGTACGAATAGTAACTGGGCAGCTCATTCCAACACTTCTGGACATGTCTCCACGGACTATTTCTATGAAATAATTTTGACCAGACTAAAAGCTTAAGGTTTTCCATATAGCTCTATTAGGGTGGGCTTTCTAGATTCTCACACATATTTTGGTTCTAGAAAGGTCCCTGAGTTGTTCTCGCTTTCCTCTACTAAGGGTAGCAAGGCCCCTAATTCTCACCCATTATAGGCTTCAAACAAATCAAGTTCAACTTAGGAGGACTCATTTTCCTAGGTCTTATCGAAAGATCAGTATCCTTACGAAGACAAAGGACATACGAATCCCGAAGGTACTTGCTAGGCTCATACGGAGAATCAATATTCTGAAATGAGCAAAGCGTTTTCCCCTCACTTACATGATCGGGACAAAGCTCGGGTGTAGAGCTTAACCAGGTTTTAAATGCGTAAAATAGAATAAAATTCATAAATGGGCAATTAAATTTTACATGAACTTAGCAAATTCTAACATAAAACATAAATGTAATCGACTTGTGGCCTGACTCTCTTTTTCGTAAAAAAACAAAATTCCTCAGTGAAGTCGCCAAGCTGTCGCAACCCTTTCGGGCTTGACTTAAAAAAAAACACGGAGTCGCAACCAATCTTTTAAAAAGGTGTGATTGGATCACCTAAAAACAAGTTATTTTAATAAAACATTTTATTTTATTAAAACAACAGCTTTGGTCTGTGAAAACAAAACGAGTTTGGGAGTCGGTTACGTGTAGGGAAGGGTTAGCACCCCCACAACGTCCAAAAATTGGTACCTAGCCGATTATAAAATATTTTAATGTTGGAATTTGCAAGTTCATATAAAATTCAATTTATTTGTCCATTTATGAATATGAATATATTTTAACATTCTTATTATTCGGAAAATGAAGTACAATCACTGTCAACACTCATGACGCTAACCCGTCATTTCCGTCTGATAAGACACCACATTTACTACATTTTATTTTTTATGAACCAACAAATCACAGAAGTAAACTTAATTAAATTCTTAAAATAAATGAACCAAACAAACCAAATTAATAAACATAAAAAAGGAAACAGACTACATTCAATTAAATATATATACATGACAAATTAAATTATAGAATTAAGTAAATACGAAAATTAAACAAAATATTAAAGAAATAGATAAACAAAATTGAAAATGTGTATCCTTCCTCAAATAAGGTCAACAAAACATATGAGCCTAGCCTAATTAAAAAAAGAAATCTTTAATTTATAAAAAAAATGATTAATAAAGAAACGTAATGAATTTTAAAAAAAAAGGTTATTAATTAGGACGTGTTTTAAAAGAAAGAATTGAAAGGGAATTAAATTAAATTAAATTAGGAACAATGGCTAATTTAAAAAAAATAAAATTTAAAAGCACAAATTTAAAACAAAAGGATTAAATTGCATAAATTGCAAAACAGAGGGCCTACGGTGTGAATCCCATGGATATGCGCGGGTCGAAGGATGGATTCGGTTCGGGTCTTCGGGTACTATAAGTACCAAAAAATGACACAAACACTTTCTTTTTAAAATTTTAAAGTAAAAATGGATCAAACTCTCCCTTCTCCCGTAAAAGAACTTTCGAATCCTCCTTTTAAAATTTTGGAATTCGGCCACCACTCCCGTTCGAATTCTGGCGACGGCGGTGGCACAAAACTCAAACAAGGTAAACTTTTATCTCCTTTTACTTTTATATATTCGAAATGAAATAAAATAAAAAGGTTCAAGATAAGAAATACCAGAAAAAAAAAACTTGATTGAATGCTTCTTATTCCAAAATTTCCAGTATACAATATGCTGCCAAGTTTGAATTTTTTCTTCTTGAAATTTTGGTGGGTAAGTGGTGAATTTTACAAAGGGATAATGGTGTTTATATAGGCTTTTTGGTTACCAAAATTACAAGGGAAAAATCAAAATTCAAATCCCTAAAATACGATTGATCTTTCTTCCATATTTGTTTGATTCGGATTTGACCTTCCTTTTTCGATTCGATTTACAGTGATATTGGGGTTGATTTCCTAATTTGTTTCCATATTGGATTTGGCTTTTCATTTTAACGTGATTTGGCTGATTTAGTCAACTAATTTCTTTCCCCTAATTTCACGTTTTCAAAATCTGATGATTACTTCATTTTCCCCTTATGTTTTTTCATTTGATTTTGCATCTGATTTGGTAACCAAATTATTTCCCCTTTTTGTTGGGCAGGGATTCGAATGGAGGGGCAACGGTTGCATGGCATCCAGTGGTCGCGAGTTGCAGATGGTTTGGCAGGGGCAAAGCAATCACTGGAGTGACGTTGCGGCGGTGCGAAGGGGCTGTGCGAGGGTGTGGCGTCGCGCTTGGAGCTTTGCGCGGAAGTGTGGAGGGAGCAGCGGCGTGGCACGAGAACGAGTCGGGCGGCGTCACCGGTCGCAGAGTGCGACGAAAGTGCTGCTTGGCGTTGAAACTGCCCGACATCGTGACTGCCGGCGCCGGTGATCTTAGAATCGAAGAGGCGCAGAGGGGAGTGCGCGCACGGGGCCCCACGCGCCAACGCATGATAGCGCAAATGAGGGTGTCGTCCTTCACCTTTTCTGGTCCAATCTGGGCCATTGGATCCTTGCCCTAGATCCAATGGTTGATATTAAACCTGCACATGGGACAAACAAAAAGTTTAATTAGGTTTTTTAAATTAGGGCCAATTTGGGTCATTTATTGTATTGGGTTTTTATTTAATAAAAATGGACCCCTATTATTTTTATTGGGTTTTTATTTAACAAGTATTAATAATACTAATAATACTACTATAATAATATAATATAATAATAATAATAATAATAATAATAATAGTAACAATAATATAATAATTAAATAAAATAGGGTGAAAATCTAGTGACAACAGGTATGGTTTTTGATGTTTAACTTAGTTTGACAATAGGGTGCATACCTATAGACTTCCTTTTTAGAATGTGAACATGCTTGATGATGTTTTCTGATGCTTTTGATAGTGGTTTGGCCCTTGAATATGTTGTGGTTGCCTAGGAAGCATGTTAGAATGGTTTGGCTATCTTTTTGGTATGTATATGCAGCAAATTGAGACTTTATAGGCCCAGGCGTATCAATACGCGAGCTACCTTATCGGTACAGTAAAACTAAACTAGGCATACCGTATCGGTACAGGGTAGACCGTATTGATACGGTCAGAGGGCAAATTTGAGAACCGTATCAGTACACTGGACCGTATCGATACCCTTTTGTGCTACCGAAAATCTAAGATTTTGACAAGATAATGGCGTATAGGTATGGGCAAAAGTGTATCGATACACTTGACCGTTAAATTAGTTAATTGAAGTTTTCTGAAATTCTATTTTTCTTCTGTTTTAGTCCCTGAAAGTTGTATATGCAATTAAATGAGTTTGGATGATCAAATCAAGTTGAAATTTGACATGTGAGCATGAAACTGATTAAATAAATATTGGTAACTTTTTTGGTAATTAGTCCCCGTAAAACGCTGATTTCGCAAATTGGTTCTTAATCTCGTAATGGGACGATTGGATGTCAATTTGATGCTCGATCACATAGTGGTTTCACACGGTTTCCAGCATGTACACGTAGGATAACAATTAAGCATCTAGAAAAGACAAAAAGAACAAAAATACAAGGGTTGTTTATTGGGTAAACCTTTCCAGTTTACTCCAATATTCCCCGTGTGACTCGTTCAGTTCGGTCTTGCGACTAGACTGGGTCGAGGGGGTTACGTTAATCATTGTATGTTACATATGAAAATGGCTTAATGTCAGTATTGATATACATGGAAATTGATATAATGCATAAATAATGTGGTATGTTGGTTAGAGCCAATGCTTAATTCGCAATCCGATACGATATGGCCTACGGGCACAAAAGTAAGTTTTATGATGATATATGTAACCTTGGACACTTGCGGACATTAGATACAATTGGCATGCCATAGGGTCATTTGAGCTCACTAAGTAAGGGATTGGACTACGGTCTGGGGCTACGGCCTATATGTGGGGAGAAAAGGTTGGATTGTGTAAGGGACCCCGAAGCTACGGCTCAAGGCTAAGGCCTACTTTCGATTTGATTTGGCGTACAGGGGAATTCGCGTATCCATTGGTTACTATGTCCAAGGGAATGATATGTATCTATACTTTGCATTTGATATATGAAAATATAACAATTGGCTTTGAGTGTGACCTATATATGATTAATGATGTACTTATATCATTCAAGCATGTTTACATGTCATTCATGTCATTTAAGAACTTGTTTTGCGTTTGTTATAACTACCTCACTAGGCTATGTAAGCCTAACATATGTGTGTCTCATGCATTTCAGGACCTTGAAGCAGTTTGAGTTTCGATCGTGTTGTTACAGTCGCAAGTCACTCCCATCAATCTCCATGTATGCTTACATTTTGTTTTGAACTCCTAGTAAAGTGGCATGGGGCTTAGACAAGTTACAATGTTCCATTTTGATATGTGTATAAAGGCCCTAAAGTGTCGAAGTGTTAAATATGGAATATAGTGTGGTTGCAAAATAGTAAAACTAGTTAAATTGAGCCTAAGGACACTAAATGGTAAAAACTTAGTAAACGTATTCGAAATGCTCTAGAATTTGGTATGCTATTAGAATTATGGATCAATAACCTGCTGGTAAAATTTCATGGCATTCGGACATCGTTCAACAGGTTAATTGGAACAAAAACCAAACAAAATCTATCATTATATGACAGGCGTATCGATACGGGTCAAGATGTATCGGTATGACCTTGCATATTTGGACTAGGTAAAATAGGGCATACCGATACACAAAAGGGGGTGTATCGATACGGATCTTGGCAGTATGGTCTAGAAACTAAATTGCATCGATACGGCCTTAAGGTGTATCGAAACGGTCAACCTTGGTCAACTTGTATCAATAAGGGTGATGGTGTATCGATACGGGATCTGGGTTGAGTCGAATGAAAATGTGACTTATGTGCTTCCGTATCGATACGGCTCCAAGTGTATCGATACGGTGGTAGTTAAATTCTGTTAAAAGACTTAAATTACAATTTTAAATAGTTCACAGATTGGTCACTAAACTTTAAATGACCTCCATTGATAACGAAATTTCACAGGCTAATAATGAATGAGTTCAATTGAAGGATAGTAAAAAGAAATTCTGGTAGAGACCCTTAATTTGTAAAATTTGCAATTTAATCCCTAAGTTCGAAAAGGTTTAAAATTGACCCCAAATTGAGTAAGTTATTAATAAGTTAGCTCGTTAGGTCTTAAAAGAGATTAATAAGACATTCCGAATAAGATTTCGAACTCCAATTAAGTTTTCGATCTCAGAATCTGTTTCTGGTAACACTTTCTAACCCGGTTTCTTACTAGGCCAGGAAGATGGTGTTACAAGTATCTCAAGAAAAAATTGTCAAAAATTGATGATCAAAATTGGTCAAATAATTTAATTGATTTAATTTATTATTCGAAGATTTAATTAAATGTAAAAAATTTAAAAAGCTACAAATACCCTTCAGCCAAAATAGAATGATAAAATATTTTCCCTTTTCATTTAGGCTCATCTCATGTCTATATGACATCGTCGGATTTACAAATTAAACCCAATCTTAACATATTAAATTAACCCAACAATTTAGCTATCAAGTTATCCAACAAAACGAGCCCAAAACGAAATTCCAAACTTGAGTGCGTTTTTGCCCCAGCCGCCTCATCTTTTGGTTTTCACTCTTTCACTGTCTAAATGAGTTTGACGTGGTTTATTTAAAAATCTTAAAATATTTGAATGTTTATTTTAAAATTTTGAAAGATTTAGTTTAAAGTTTCTAAAAATTTTAGGTTTAACTATTTTTTTTTAAATAATATTTTATGAGAACTTTCAAAAAAATTAAGGAAAGTATTTAATTAAAAATATTTAAAAATTTTAAAACATAATAAGAATACTTCAAAATTTTAAAGGAGCCAAATTAAAAAAAAAATTCAAAATTTTGGGACCATTATTATCCGTCTCTGCCTCTAGATTTGAGGTGCCCCGAACTTCGTTTTTAATTTGCGGATTCAAGCGGAATAGGATTGCGGGCGGTGAAGTTTATTGATACATAAACAGTACACAATGACTGAAAAAAGTTTATTATATCTTTAAATTTAAAATTAGAATAGTTAAAGATTTTATTTAATTAATATTTAAAAATAGTATTATAAAAGAAGATAATGAATGGTTTAGTCTCAAACTTTTAAAGTGAAAGCGAAACAAAAGTTTTCTATTCATATTTTTAGTTAACAAATTAGTTAACGGAGGACGAAAGAAATTGAAAAGTTTATAGAAGATGGATGCCTGATTTTATTTAGCCCGAAAATATAGTAATTAACAATTTGTTTTTATTTATTTTTTCATAATAATAAAATAGAACAAAATAATAACATGGACTCCACATCAGAGAACTTTTCAGTTAATATGTTTTTGTTCAATACACGTAGCATATATTTATTGAGCAATGACACCACTTAACTGATGAAATTATAAAAAAAAAATCTTTTATTATCAAACTAAAAGAAATAGATTAGTTTAGGGATCAAATACCATATTTAAAAATTTTAGTATCTATTATGAAAAAATGGGGGAAAAACATTCAAACACAAATAAGAAAGGAAAAGTATTTTTTAAATCTACTTATTAGCTTAAGAATTAAAAATATTTATATTATCTTATATTGTATGAATTCGAATCTCGAAATAAAAAATATAATATCTAGAAGTCAGGCTTGGTCACCGTAATAATTCCTAGGACCAAGTTTTCCATATAACTTTAAAAAACGTTAGAGCGCCGTTTAATTTGAAATTTGCGACTCAAAATTTTAATATTCTGTTCTTTATGGATGCTGATACGGATGCACGAACATAAGGAAAATAAGGCTGCGTAATTAAATAGTTTTTGTAAAAGTAATATTTAATTTTGATATAACAAGAATTTTAAGGATCAATTTATAAAATTAGATAAATTTTTAAGTACTCAAAAAACTCACAAAATGACAAGGATTCGAATTCTAAATTGTTTATAAGTAAAAAACTAAACCTCAAATATTTTCTAAGTGTTTTTGTACTCAAATAGCCAAATTTGGTCCAGGCGTATCGATAAACCCTTGGTCGAATCGATACGGATTTTAGCTATTGGAAAACGTTTTTATACTTAATGGCTATTGGGTACCGATACGCGTGTAGCCGTATCGGTACGCCATTCATACCTAAGAACCAAATGGCCTTTAAGTATCGGTACGGCTTTATGCGTACCGATACGAGGTGTTTAGATTTTTAAGATCTTTAATAATAAATTGTTGACTGTTGTCTTGTCAGTTTATTGGAACCATAAATTTTAAAAGTTGTTATACCGTACCGATACGCCCTTAGGCGTACCAGAACATTTTTCATTCACAACTTTCTCAGATTCCAGCAAGCAAAACTAGTACCGATACGGCTTAGTCCGTACCGATACCCCTTTATAAAATACACTCTACGTACCAATACGTCCTCTCGCGTATTGATACCCCTTTGTACAATGACTCTTTCTTCTTATGGCATGTACCGATACACTTGTTCGTGTACCAATACGTTTGGCTACCTAACAACATTTATTGCAGGAGAAATGCAGCCCAATGGCTGTATTGATGATCTCAACTACCAAAACGATTAGAAATCAATGAGGGGGTGTATACTCAAGTCTTCAAAGCTACAACAACAACAATTGAACAAGTCTTTAAGCCTTCAAGCAAAAATTCAACCATCTTGAGCCTATTAGAGTCAAATTCTTGTAACCTGCTTGAGAGTACATATTTGTAATCATTTGTATTCAAGTATTGAGTTTGAGTGAACTTGTATTTGGGTAAACACATTACCTTTGAGAGAATTTTCAATTTGCTAAACTTTTTCTTGTAAAATAGAGTTGTTCTCAAAGCTTTGGGTTAAAAAGCTTTAAGTTTGTAAAAGGTTTCCTCTTGAGCCTAGAAAAAAGGAAAGAAATTCTTAGTGAATTTAGGAAAATCCTTAGTGGGAAGCTAAGGTAGTGGATGTAAACCTTGTTAGAAGGTTGAACCACTATAAATCTCTTGTGTCTCAATTTTTCATCTTTCAACTTGCTTCCCTTCGTTTTTAAATTGTCAATTCACCTCATCTTGGCCACACACCATCGATTGATCATCTTAACAATTGGTATAAGAGCCATACTCATTAGAAGGACTAACATATTCTTGAGATGATCTGAAGGTGATTCAATCAACAAACAATCAAGCCATGACCTCTACTTTCGGGAACAACCTCTACGAGTCTCAATCCATCTCCAAACCGCCTTATTTCAATGGGTATAACTATCTTTATTGGAAAAATCGTATGAGGATCTTCATCAAATTCAACGACTACCTCCTTTGGGATGTGGTAGAAGATGGATTGGCCATTCCGATGAAGAAAGAAGGAGATCGACTCGTTCTCAAGTCCATGCAAGAGATGACCGATGAAGATCAGAGGAAGTTGCAAGTAAATGACAAAGCTATGCACATGCTCTTTTGCGCTCTTGGACTGGATGAGTACTCGAAGATGTCTTCTTGCACGAGTGCAAAGAAGATATTGGACAAGCTCGAGGTTACATATGAGGGCACCAACGATGTCAAGGAAACCAAGATTGGACTCCTCAACTTGAGCCATGAGAACTTCAAAATGGAACCAGATGAGGACATTACCAAGATGCTCGATAGATTCTCTTTAATCGTCAACAAACTTAAAGGATTTGGCGAAGTCATTCTAGAAGATAAGCTTGTTCAAAAGCTCATATACTCTCTTCTCGGGTCAAGGGATTGAAAGAGGACCACCATCATAGAAGCCAAGGATCTCAAGACCTTGAAGATCGATGCTCTTATGGGGTTTCTTCTCACTCATGAGATAATGAAGAAAGGAAGAGAAGAAGAGAGAAAAAAAGGTGGAAAAGAAAGAAGTAGAGAAGAAGATGATAAGAATTGCTCTCAAAGCTTCATAAGAGAATAATGATTCTAGTGAGGAGGAAGATGAATAATTGGCTATCCTAGCCAAAAGGTTCACTCAGTTCATGAAATCCAACCGGAGAAGAAAGTTTCATCGAAGAGGGGATTTCAAGAACAAGAACAAAGAGGGAGAAAATAATCAAGTCTGAGTGTCTCCAACTAAAGAAGCGGGCTTCGAGAATAAGAAGAAGCTCAAGGGTCATGTTGCTACTTGGAGTGATGAGGAATCACCTGATGAAGATGAGCAAGAAATGGCCAATCTTTGTCTCATGGCTCTAGAAGAGGATCCTAAGGTAACCTCTAACTCATCTACTTTTGATTTTACATTTGATAAGCTTCAAGAAGCTTATGATGAGTTGCAAGAGGTATACGATGAGTTGATAGATAAGTATAAGGAATCACTTTTGAAAAACAAGAAAACAATTTCAAATTTGAAAAATCAAAACGATTCCTTATCTATAACCAACTTGGAACTTGAGAAGAATGTTCCTGATTTACAAGCAAAACAAAATGATTTTGAAAAGATAAATCAAGATTTAAACAACCTTCTTTCCAAAGTTCATGATGATCACCAAAGGAAAGTTGGTGATCTCAAAGCTTACTTAAGCAAAGTTGGGAAATCTAGTTTTGAAAAGTGAACATCTTCAAAATCCAACTATGTGAAAAGGAACTTTGGTGGCTACAAGCAAAGAAGCTTCCAAAGGCCCTCATATGGTAAGAGGATTATGAGTGTTTGGGTTCCTAAAGAACTAATCGCTTCTAATGATATTAGTGATATTGCTTCTTGGATTCCCAAGGGAACCGAGATTTTTGGAGCTAATACTCATGGACCCAAAAATATTTGGGTACCAAAGATCAAAACGTAATTCTTTGTTTGTAGGGAGTATTGCTACATGGACAAAGCTTCATGTACAAATTCATGGTACCTTGATAACGGATGCTCGAGATACATGACTAGTGACAAGAGTCGATTCTTAGCGCTAAAACCAAAGAGTGGAGGAGTAGTGACATTTGGTGGTAACTCCAAAGGCCACATTGAAGGAATTGGTTTCATTGTTAATCACTCTTCTATCCTTATTGGTAATGTCTTATTTGTCAATAGTCTTAAGCATAATCTTTTGAGCATAAGCCAACTTTGTGGTAAAGGTTTCAATGTACTTTTGATTTAAATGGTTGCAAAATTATCAACATTGAAACTAACAAATTTTTGTTTATTGGTCATCGCATAGGAAACATATACATGGTGCATTTAGATGACATTCATACTCAAATGCATGTTTTGTTGCTAAAGATGAACATGATTCATGGTTATAGCATAGAAAACTAAGGCATGCAAGCATGAGTTTTTTAGAAAAATTCATTTCAAATGATCTTGTAAGAGTTTTGACAAAAATAAAGTTTTCATATGACAAAATGTGTGATGCTTGTGCTAAAGGCAAACACAAAAGAGTTTCTTTCAAACCTATTAATGATGTTTCTACAAGTAGAGTTTTACAATTGATTCACATAGATCACTGTGGCCCTATTAGAACAATGAGTTTGGGTGGAAATTCATATGCATTTTTTTAGTCGATGACTACTCTAGATTTACTTGGGTTCTATTTTTAAGTACCAAGGACGAGGCTTTAGAAAAATTCATCACATTTTCAAAAGTAACTCAAAATGATGTTGGTCACTCTATTTCTCACATTAGGAGTGATCATGGAACCGAATTTCAAAATTTAGGTTTTGAGGAGTTTTGTAATTCAAATGGGATTAGCCATAGTTTTTCCGCTTCTCACACACCTCAACAAAATGGGGTTGTTTAGAGGAAAAGCCGAACTTTAGAAGAAAAAACTAGAACTATGCTTTGTGAAAATAATTTGCCTAAGTATTTTTTGGCAGAAGCCACTAATACAGCTTGTTATATTGTCAATCGTGTAATGATTAGGCCTATTTTAAAGAAAACACCTTATGAGCTTCTTAAAAGCAAAAAGTCTAACATTAGCTACTTTCATCATTTCGAATATAAATGTTTTGTTTTAAACAATTGAAAATACAATTCAGGCAAATTTGATGAAAAAAGTGATGAAGCAATTTTTCTTGGTTTAAACTCCAAAGCCTATCGAGTATTTAACAAGAGAATTTTAGTAGTAGAAAAGTATATACATCTAGTTTTCGATGATAACCTCCTTCTGAGGAAGGATTCTTGTGATGATGATGATGTATAAATTTTTGATGCCAATGATGGTGGAGTACATTCATCAAAGGTAGATGAAGTTCCAACTAAAGAAGAAGCACAAGATCCACCTCTAGAAGCCTTGAAAGACATACTTCTAGAGGAAAATGAGGTCACCTACCCAAGGGAGTTCAACTATGTCAAAGGTGATGAGGTTTTGGGTGATCCATCCAAAGGGGTAACCACTAGATCTTCTCTTAGAAATACATGTAATTTTGTTACATTTATCTCATGTATAGAGCCTAAAAATATTAAAGAAGCATTAAATGATGATTATTGGATATTTGCTATGCAAGAAGAGTAAATCAATTTGAAAGAAGAAAAGTATGGACATTAGTTGATAGGCCAAGTAATAAATCTACCATAGGAACGAAATGGGTTTTTAGAAATAAACTAGATGAGAGTGGTAACATAGTGAGGAACAAGGCTAGACTTGTTGCTCAAGGTTACACTCAAGAAGAATGAATCAATTTTGATGAAACCTATGCACTCGTAGCTAGAATGAAAGCTATTATGATGCTTCTTGCATTTGCATGTTATTGTGAATTCAAGCTTTTCCAAATGGATGTGAATAATGCTTTTCTAAATGGTTTTATAAATGAAGAAGTGTATGTAGAGCAACCACCCTAGCACTTAATGGAGGAAAATAGTACAGCACGTTGAGGGATGGGAACCAAAACAACACAGTGAGACAATCAACGCAGCACAAAACTACTTTGCTCTACTCAAAACCAATCAAACAAAGCAAAAACCCACCATCATACAACTAAACAAAACAACACATGAAACCCCACCAAAAAAAGCAACATTGCACCAACTGTTGCGTGTGATAAGTGCTACGCAATTGTGCAAGTATACACGTCGCAAGTAATAAAGTGATATGAGTATCGAGTATCGTCTCCACAGGGATTGGTTTGGGCCACTTTGCTTAAGTTATTGCACTGTGAAAAGTAAAAACACAATTAAAGGATTATAGGAGTTTAACTAATAACTAAACTAGAAAGCAATAAAGTAAAAGAAAATATGAGATCGAAAAAGAGAGAGATAGGCCAGGTTATCCTGAGTTGAAGTGTGATAGCCGATTGGATCGTCTTGGTAAAAGAGTGCACGGGCAACTCAGTTGCCGTGGCAACTTGCACAACAGGGTTGCCTTGGCAACTAATCGATGGTTGCCTGGGCAACTAGTTGGGCAACTACTTGGGCGTCTGGGCAGCAACTTCAAGGTTCGGCAGAGCGTTCTTCAATGGTTTCTTCTTATCCCTAAGTCGAAACTCTAGCTACTTGTGCATGCCTTGATAATACATCCCTGCGTGAATCAAGGGTGAACAACAACCAATCTTGCGCTCCTCTTAGCCGTTGAAATCCTTAACTTATTCCTAAGCCGGATTAATCTTCACCATCAATAGATTGAATAAAGACCATACTTATTCGTTTCTTGAATCTAACTCTCCCGATATTAGATAAATAGATGAAGTTACGAGATCCTCTCCCAATTCACTCGCAAATAAGAATAAAAGCCAAGAATGAGTAAACCTTGAATAGAAAAGTGCAAACTCTTATTACCTAAACAAAATCCAATTGTTTCTCACAACAACAATACACAATAACCCCAACCGATCAAGTTAGTTCATGGTTGGGTTCAAAAGATATACAAAGAATAATCCCCAAACAATAAATCTAATGGAAGCAATGAAGAAGAAGAAGTCGAAATTTCCCCTAATGCTCTCTTGTCGAAATTTCTCTATTTTTCTCCCCTTGGATTGTCGAAATCTCCTTGCTATTTATAGGGCTAGGCCAAAGTCCTTCTTTGAGGAGGAGTTTGAGTTGGAATTAAATTATCTTTAAAGAATATAATTCTTTATTATAATTTTATTCCTATTAGAACTTCTCCTATCTTCTTGGAATTTAATTCTTCTTTAATCTCTGCATGGCAATCAAATTCCTTTGGGCTTGGGCCTTGCTCCATGTCATCTTGGGCTTGTAAAGTCATGAATTTCAACATCCATATTGCTTTTTGTCTTTGTCGACAAATGCCATGGCAACTGGCTCGGCGTCTCCTTCATGCATTGCCCTGGCAACTAGCTCGGCATATCCTTCATGCATTGCCCTGGCAACTAGCTCGGCATTGCTTTGGCAAGTGATCCTGCACATACACACATAAAAACACACCAAAGCAGCATCTTTTTCCACAAAAATCACCAAGTTATGTAATCAAGCTCAATAGTGGAAAGAAACATGAATTAATGCATGAATAACTAATTATGCAATAATATGAGCTTAAGTCTAACAATAATATGAGTAAAAAGGGTAATAAAAATAGTACTTTTGAACACTTATCACGCCCCCAAACTCGAACTATTGCTTGTCCTCAAGCAATGCAAACTCATAATTACCTGCCAAGACTTTAATCATCAAAGACATGCTTCAAACTTGAATTCAAACCTCGGAACCGTGGCACAAAGTATGATCACCTTTTAATTTTTCGGATAGCACAAAAAATTACCCGGAACCAAACTATAATGCTCGTGACAATGTGTGTGCGTAGTTGTGTACAAGTTGATTTTCAAGATTCTATGTGAACAATAGGCTTTTATCAATTTAATTGCCGGGGCATTTATTTTTATTTTCACTAGAGCCAATTTCGGGCACCTCTAGCGATTCTTTAATGTGCATTAACTACTAGAGCCAGTTTCGGGCACCTCTAGCAAGAAAGTGTATTTACTACTAGAGCCAGTTTTGGGCACCTCTAGCAAGAAAATAACTTTTAATTTTCAATTTTAAATTTACCCAAATTTTAAGCAACCTAAGTTCACTAAGTTTCTTTCAATCAACAAGCCACAACCGTGTAAAAAAAAATTCAGCATCATAGTAAAACTCTAAGTTCTTTTCATGCAATCCTAAAATTAAAGGTTATTTCAATTAAATGCAGTGGCAAAAATTCATCATTGGATATTCAACAAGTCTTAAGCAATTAAATCCAATTAAAGGCATGGCAAGTAACATATGCAACCTATATGTGATTGCTAAAGATGAATGCAACTAAACATGAAACTAACTAGAAACCAACACCCCCCCAAACTCGAGAGAAGCATTGTCCTCAATGCATGTAAGAGTGAAACAAAATTTAAAAGTAACTAAATGAAATGAGTTAGTCGAAGAGGTCGTCACCTCAAGTGATAAGTTTCCTTCGTGCCGTTTGCTTGATTCATTTTTCAGTCGGTGGTTGAATGTTGGTGCCGCGTGAATAACATTGCTTTGATTTGATTCATGTTTGCCGATGCAGGTTCACTTGCATGGGCATCAGTAGTTCCCGAAGCCATAGTTGTTGCCTGGGCATCGCCAGTTTCTGTTGTGGTTGCTGTGGCAAGTAGTCGGTAGTGAATTTCCTTAGCATTGTGGTTGTGAGTCTTGTTGTGGAAAAGAAAACCTGGAAACTAAAGATAATGAAGAAAAATAAAATATATCCTAAAAAATAAAGAGAAAAAATAACCAAAAATAATAGAACAAAATAGTTCAAAAAATAAAAATAAAAATAAATGTATCAGTAGCTGTCGTGGCGTCGAGGGTTGCTGAGGCATGCACATCCATGGTTGCCGAGGCGTCATGGGTTGCCGAGGCGTGCGCGTCCATGGTTGTCGAGGCGTGCGTATCAGGAGTTGTTGCGGTGTTGAAGGTTGCCGAGGCATGCGCATCCATGGTTGTCGAGGCATCAAGGGTTGCTGCGGTATTGAAGGTTTCCGTTTTCGATACTTCTTATAGTCCATCCGCACCCTCCATCGGGTGATAATATTGCCCAAAAAGAGTTTGGCCAATGTGCTTGCCACTACTCCCTTTTGAGTTACCACGGTGGAGGTGTCTTTCTTCTTTGTTCGCTTGTAGTCCATGTATACTCTCCACCTTGCTACTATTCCTGAAGGCACAAATATATTAATAGGAAAAATTATATCCATTCTCAACCATTCAATTACCTCATTCTTGTCGACTTCTATCATGGTTGGATGTAGCCTTTGTTGTCGTGGCAATTGCTGCTCAAGCCAATTTCCGTGGCAATCCGTTGTCAAATTTTGCTTTAAGTCAAAGGAAGAATCAATTTTCTGAAAAGCTTTATGAATCCAAACACCTTTTTCTTTTGGCCTCTCAAACATCTCCATCAGTAGAGATTTCGATGGCTTCAAATCTACCAACCTCGGTTCCTCAAGACATACATGCAATGGACGAGGTGAGTTTTTAAAGAATTCA
This sequence comes from Hibiscus mutabilis, assembly GCA_019671005.1. Lineage (NCBI taxonomy): Eukaryota > Viridiplantae > Streptophyta > Magnoliopsida > Malvales > Malvaceae > Hibiscus > Hibiscus mutabilis. The sequence continues at coordinate 68,247,345 of CM033714.1, read as the reverse complement.
AAAGGTTCAACTATTACCTGCTCATATTCCATTGGCAAAGTATTATCATCTCGTTGATCTTGCATGTGGTCGTGTAATTGTCGTGGCAATTGTAGATGAGAGCAATCTACAGATTCCTGCTTTAACATCAACGTTGTAACCTTATGGGCATCAGGTTCCTCGAAATTGCTGTAGTATTTGTTGTTCTCGGCTTCACCGAGTGTTGTCGCGGCATTGCTCTGCTCGGGCTCCTCAATCATTGCCGAGGCAATTTGTTTTTCAAGCTCATCATGTGTTGGGCAGTCTCTCTCATTGGCATCCTCTTGACCTTGAGGTTTTAGTTGTTCCTCACACATCGGATAGATTTCTTTGCATTGCTCTATATCCTCTTGCCTTGGGACGTCAGTATCCCCAGGAATGAATTGTCGGTGCATGTTATCCATGACATATGTGGATCTCCCCAATTGATCTTTTGAATCCCCTAAGGTTGCATCCCACTGAGCTATCCTCGTATCCATAGATTTTGATAGTTCTCGAATCTCTTCAATTGATCCGTCAAGTCTAGCCAAGGAAGCTAGTAACGTTTCCTCCAAGGAATTGGAATGCTCTTGAAAAGGACTACATTGCCATGGTGTATCTGTTGCTGCGGCAAAATTGTTATGGTAAAAAAATTTTGAGCTTTTTGACCATACCATGAAGAATTTTGCTGCTGGTTCCCTCTATGGTCCTCCATGTAGTTATATGCACCGAAAATGTGAGGGCAATTTTCAAACACATGATGTTCTCCACACATAGCACAAGATTTTTCCATTGTATAAGTTCTTTGGGCTTTTCTCGGTTGGTATAGGTAATCATCAAAGGGTGCAAGGAACTCTTGATTGGATTGATTCATATCTTCCAACATCATCTCTCGAATAAATTGGCTTTTATTTCCCGACATGTTGATGTTCCTTAACTTGTAGCGCACCTAAATTTTTTTTTTGATAAAACAAACAAAAAGAAAAGTTAGTAAAACTAAGAGAGAAAAAAAATGCAATAACAAAAACAACTAACACCAATTGCCAATCCCGGCAACGGCGCCAAAAACTTGTTGCGTGTGATAAGTGCTACGCAATTGTGCAAGTATACACGTCGCAAGTAATAAAGTGATATGAGTATCGAGTATCGTCTCCACAGGGATTGGTTTGGGCCACTTTGCTTAAGTTACTGCACTGTGAAAAGTAAAAACACAATTAAAGGATTATAGGAGTTTAACTAATAACTAAACTAGAAAGCAATAAAGTAAAAGAAAATATGAGATCAAAAAAGAGAGAGATAGGCCAGGTTATCGTGAGTTGAAGTGTGATAGCCGATTGGATCGTCTTGGTAAAAGAGTGCACGGGCAACTCAGTTGCCGTGGCAACTTGCACAGCGGGGTTGCCTTGGCAACTAATCGATGGTTGCCTGGGCAACTAGTTGGACAACTACTTGGGCGTCTGGGCAGCAACTTCAAGGTTCGGCAGAGCGTTCTTCAATGGTTTCTTCTTATCCCTAAGTCGAAACTCTAGCTACTTGTGCATGCCTTGATAATACATCCCTGCGTGAATCAAGGGTGAACAACAACCAATCTTGCGCTCCTCTTAGCCGTTGAAATCCTTAACTTATTCCTAAGCCGGATTAATCTTCACCATCAATAGATTGAATAAAGACCATACTCATTCGTTTCTTGAATCTAACTCTCCCGATATTAGATAAATAGATGAAGTTACGAGATCCTCTCCCAATTCACTCGCAAATAAGAATAAAAGCCAAGAATGAGTAAACCTTGAATAGAAAAGTGCAAACTCTTATTACCTAAACAAAATCCAATTGTTTCTCACAACAACAATACACAATAACCCCAACCGATCAAGTTAGTTCATGGTTGGGTTCAAAAGATATACAAAGAATAATCCCCAAACCATGAATCTAATGGAAGCAAAGAAGAAGTCGAAATTTCCCCTAATGCTCTCTTGTCGAAATTTCTCTATTTTTCTCCCCTTGGATTGTCGAAATCTCCTTGCTATTTATAGGGCTAGGCCAAAGTCCTTCTTTGAGGAGGAGTTTGAGTTGGAATTAAATTATCTTTAAAGAATATAATTCTTTATTATAATTTTATTCCTATTAGAACTTCTCCTATCTTCTTGGAATTTAATTCTTCTTTAATCTCTGCATGGCAATCAAATTCCTTTGGGCTTGGGCCTTGCTCCATGTCATCTTGGGCTTGTAAAGTCATGAATTTCGACATCCATATTGCTTTTTGTCTTTGTCGACAAATGCCATGGCAACTGGCTCGGCGTCTCCTTCATGCATTGCCCTGGCAACTAGCTCGGCATTGCTTTGGCAAGTGATCCTGCACATACACACACAAAAACACACCAAAGCAGCATCTTTTTCCACAAAAATCACCAAGTTATGTAATCAAGCTCAACAGTGGAAAGAAACATGAATTAATGCATGAATAACTAATTATGCAACTAATATGAGCTTAAGTCTAACAATAATATGAGTAAAAAGGGTAATAAAAATAGTACTTTTGAACACTTATCACCAACCTTGTTCAAAACAAAAGACACCAAATTCAAATTCCTCAAACTAATTGAGTACTCAATAACTTGACCAAAACAATGCTCACAGAAATAGGCAACCCAAAGCTTCAATGCTCAAAGAATACTCTTAACTTCAAAAGCAAACCAAATAAGTTCCCAAGAAAAAATCCAAACTATACCGACCCTAATATAATGGCCACGCAATGAAAAATTAAAAAATTACCCATACCAACGCCACTTGACAATAAAGCAAGCACAATGATCTGCCATCGCTCAAAGCACCCATTGAATCTTATCGTGAAAAACAACTCTTCTGTCATCTTACTGAAATACCCACTCTAATTTTTGCTTAATTAATTTTCCTCCATAAGGGCTAGTTCCCTTACCACTTCTTCTTCGTCTCCCTCTATTTTCATTCCTAAACTCTTACCAAACTCTAACGTTATTCGAGCATCTCTTGTCAACAAATCCCACCTAGCCACAAGATCTACATTAGAGAGAGATCTCCCAGAAAGCTCTGAGCTTGTAAGCTCCTTTTTCTATTTGTTTCTTTTGATCGCCCGATCCCGCTCCTTCCTTTCAATGTCTAATAATGCCTTGTCTTGAAAATCCAATAAGGAACCGTATTTCTTGACTCCAGACTTTCTGCTCCTAGTATTAAGTTCATGGAAGAAACCCATAACCTCATCTAAATCGTCATCCTTTTGAAACCAATCATTGACCACCTCAAAAGCTAAACCTGATAAATCATTATTTCTTTTATCCACAATCTCAACCCATGAGGGCTTACTAAATGTCAATATTTCATCACCCAAAGTAGATTTGAATGGATCCCCCTACAATATTTGAAAGGCACATATCCCTTAAGTCTTAAAGAGCCTTAGATTGTCAAAAAAAATTATTGAAAAAGGTTTTGACAAAGGAAATATGGATACTACACTTTTTATTAAAAGAAAAGGTAAATAAATTTTAGTATTTCAAATTTATGTTGATGATATTATATTTGGTTCTACTAATGAATTATTTTGCCAAAATTTTGCTAAGTTAATGCAATGTGAGTTTGAGATGAGCATGATGGGGGAGATCTTATTCTTTTTGGGACTCCAAATCAAATAAAGGAAGGATGTCATCTTCATCAATCAAGCTAAGTACATCAAAGACATACTCAAGAAGTTTGGCTTGGAGAATGTGAACCTCAAGCCACACCAATGAGCTCATCTACAAAGCTTGACAAAGATGAAGGAGGTAAGTGTATTGATTTAAAGCTTTATAGATCAATGATAAGATCTTTCCTTTATCTTAGCACAAGTAGGTTGAATATCATGTTTAGTATTTGCTTGTGTGCTAGATTTCAAGTTAGTCCTAGAGAATCACACTTATAAGCCGTTAAGAGAATCTTTAGATACCTTAGAGACACATCTTGTTTAGGCCTTTCGTATCCTAGAGATTCATCATTTAGTTTGCATGCTTATTCGGATGCGAAATATGGAGGTTGTAAGATATATAGAAAGAATACCTTCGGTACTTGTCAGTTCCTAGGTAGTATGCTAATATCATGGTTTTCCAAGAAGCATAATAGTATAGCATTACCAACCACCGAGGTGGAATATATTTCAGCCATAAGTTGTTGTGCTTAAGTCCTTTGGATGAAGCAAAAACTCTTAGATTATGGAATTGATGTAGGTACCAACCCTCTAAAGTGTGACAATATTGGTGTCATTTATCTCACTAAGAATTTCATCCAACACTCTAGAACTAAGCACATAGAGATAATGCATCATTTCATTATAGATCATGTCTTGAAAAATGAGGTAGTTCTAGAATATGTAGACACCTTGAACCAATTAGTGGATATCTTCACCAAACCTTTAGAAATAGAGCGTGTAACATCCCTTTCCTGTATTTATCACCAAATACGAGTCAGTGATGTTATTAACCAATTTTAAACCCTATTATTTCTTTTCCTTAAGAAAACAGGCAGCCTGCATTGATTTACTTAAAAATTTATAAAATAAATTATAGACATCGAAAGTTCATTCTGAAATTTTCTAATTAAATTAGATTCATTAAGCTTTCTAACCATATAAATTATTAACCTAAACTCATTACATAGAAATTCAAATAAATCTTTGAATTCACGTCACAGCCCCAAAATACTGAAATTCTGCTGCCCTATTTTCCGACCTTCCATCGAATAAAATTCATAACTTTTTACATATAACTAAAAACTAGTCACCTTTAATTTTGTAAGAAACTAGACAAAACTTCCAGTTCATACATATAAGATTCACTATCTAATTCCAATTGTGGAATTTATGCTGATTTTTCAAACACACTACTTTTACATACATTTTTCTGGACAGATTTTTAATCTTTCCATCTTAAAACCCATATTCACTAAAACTTAGTCCATTATCATTTATAGACATAATAGGACTCACTGGGTTCATTATCCACATTATAACAGCTATTAACCAACCACATTTGGTAATAAGTTATTACAAACCCCACTAATTATACATGCCATCTAGTACATTTCCAAAAGGAATGATGGATGTCAATAGATTACTATGAGTATGGAGATATACCTCCCAAAATAAGCAAGTGATGCTCGGCTACTCTTCCTTTGCAGCTCCTTTAAAACCTACACATGAAATTCATCATACGCTAAGCATATTCTTAGTGAGGCAACAACATTTAATTCAAATACGACTTAACATGGATATCAATATAATAAAATAACGATGCATATAATCACTTTCATTTTATGCATGCTAGGATATATGACATGATATGTATAATAACAACATATTACATGGTAATAACTTTAATTCTTACCAATACCATTGCCATATTTATCATCGAGCTTTCAAACTTTTCATCCTATTTTCAATTCATTTAGCCCAAGTATCGATTTAAGAGCATTTTATGTACACGAGTCATCCCCCATACCCAACCTTTATTGAGTATGTGTATTATTTTCACCATAGTGCTTAGCACCCAAAGTGCTCCCTCAATGAGAATTTATGATATTACACCGAAGTGTTTAGCACCCGAAGTACTTTCTCATTGAAATTTATACACCGTAGTGTTTAGCACCCAAAGTGCTTAAAATATTTAGACAGATGTTTATGACACTATGGATATCCAACTATACTTTTAAATCTCTATATCATACATTGGGCTTAATATCATCACATGTATCATCAATGGCAACATGTAACATTTTATATCAATATGGGGCAGTTCATACCCAAAATAACCTTTCAATCCTCACCAATGTAATAATCAAATAATCAATAACATAATTAATACAATGATATGTATGCAATTGTACTCACAATGACACTTTACAGAAATAGAATTTTACTAGCCTCACTAAGTTCGGTTTACACTTTCGATCTTCTTTCTTCACCCGGTTGATCTCGTAATTGCTTGTTATCTAGCTATGGAGTTCACGACAAACTTGGAGAAGATGAACCAAATATTTCAACTTTTTCTTTCTTTTCTTTTACTTTGATGACAAATGGTTATAAATCCTTAAATAAAAAAATATCTTTAAAATAGTCAAATGACAACTTTACCCTTGGATTATAACCAATTACCATCCAAAACCTATAATTTATCTTCTTCCATAATCAATTATACCTTAAAAGTATAGGTGAAATGACCAAATTACCATTAATGAATCTAGATATCTACCAAAATGTCATTCCATCACCTATACAAAATACTGGATAGAACCGAATCTAAATCAATTCGAAAAGATTCAAAATTTAAATGTCATATTCCTCGAGTCTTTCTACGACTCCCTTCAAAATTTCATAAGATTCCGAGCTCATTCAGTTACCCGATTTCCATTTTAACTTTAACCGTAAATTCCTAATAATAGAAATATTTGATCGAACCAAGGTTTTTATATTCAATCCACACCCTTAAGTGATCTATTTAATTATGACATAAAAATATTTATTGGGAAAATTACCATGTTAGTCCTTGAACTTTTCTCAACTTTTCACTTTAGCCACCAAACTTTGAAATTTTTCATTTTAGTCATTGAACTAGAACCACCAACTTTTGATTCTTTACATTTTGATCACTAATCCAATAACGGGATATTACAATTCTATCCCCCTTAAAAAATTCGTCCTCAAATTTTTAGAACGTACCTGGATTAAACAAATACGGGTACTATTTTTTATTCGCTCTTCAGTTTCCCAAGTGGCTTCTTCCACTTTGTGATTCTTCCATAGCACTTTCACCAATGGAATCGATTTGTTTCTCAATTTCTTCGCCCCATGAGCTAAAATCTTTATTGGTTCTTCAAATGTCAAATCAGGCTGCATCTCAACTTCAGCAAGTGAAATGACATGTGAAGGATCTGACCTATACTTGCGGAGCATCGATACATGAAAAACATCATGAATCTTGCTCATTTATAGTGGTAAAGCCAATTGATAAGCCACCGGTCCAACTCTTTTCAAGATTTCATATGGACCAATAAATCTGGGACTAAGCTTCACTTTTCTTCCAAATCTCATTATTTTCTTCCATGGTGAAACTTTCAAGAATACTTTGTCTCCCACTTGGTATTCAACTTCTTTTCTTTTTGAATCTGAATAAGCTTTTTGTCTATCGGAAGCTGCTCTTAGATTATCTCGAATTATTTTCACTTTTTCTTCTACTTCTTGAATCAAATCAGGGCCAACAATCTTGTGGTCTTCCAACTCAAACCAATTTAATGGTGTCCGACATTTTCTTCCATATAAAGATTCATAGGGTGCCATTTTAATATTCGACTGATAACTGTTGTTGTACGCAAATTCAGCCAATGGTAGATACTTTTCCCATGAGCCTACAAACTCGATAACACAAGCCCTAAGCATATCCTCCAAAATCTGGATTGTCCTCTCTGATTGTCCATCTGTTTGCGGATGAAAGGCAGTACTAAAATGCAGTCGAGTACCCAATGCTTCTTGTAATGCTTTCCAGAATCTAGAAGTAAACCTTGGATCTCTGTCAGATACAATAGAAATAGGAACTCCATGTAATCTAACAATCTCCCGAATATACAACTCTGCATATTTACTCAAAGAGAAATTTGTTCTGACTGGTAGGAAATGTGTTGATTTGGTTAATCGATCCACAATCACCCAGATTGAGTCTTTCTTGTTCGGCGTCATTGGTAATCCGGTTACAAAATCCATAGTCACTTTTCCCATTTCCATTCTGGAATAGTAATTGGTTGAAGTAACCCTGATGGCACTTGATGTTCTACTTTAACTTGCTGACAAGTTAAGCATTTGGATACGACTTCCGTTATAGCTATTTTCATTCCCGGCCACCAAAAACGGCTCTTCAAATCCTGATACATTTTATTTCCTCCCGGGTGCATCGTTAAAGGACTATAATTTGCTTCTGTAAGGATTTCCTTTTTCAATTCCCCATCTTCAGGAATATAAGCACATCATTTATAATATAAACATCCATTGGACTTCACTTCGAAGTCTGAAGATTCTCCCATTTCAGCTTCCTTCTTTTTCTCCAAACAATTTTCATCTTTTTCTTGTGATTCTTTTATTTTGTCTATCAAGGTGGACCTGATGTTCAGCTCAGCAAGTAAAGCACCATCATCCAATATTGATAATTGAGCATTTGATATTCGTTGAGCTGAGAACATCTTTCGGCTAAGTGTCTGCTACCACATTAGCCTTTCCCGGGTGATAATCAATAATTGCATCATAATCCTTAATTAGCTCGATCCATCGCCTTTGTCTTAAATTCAGCTCCTTCTGTGTTAAAACATATTTTAGGTTTTTATAGTCTGTGTATATATAACATTTTTCACCATATAAGTAGTGGCGCCAAATTTTTAGAGCAAAAACAATCGCAGCTAACTTCAGATCGTGAGTAGGATAATTCCTCTCATGAGTTTTAAGCTACCTAGAAGCATAAGCCACCACTTTCTCGTCTTGCATAAGTAAACAACCCAAACCATTATGTGATGCATCACTATACACCACAAAATTCTTACCCGATTCAAGTTGAACTAACATCGGAGCTTCTGTCAAGATTTTCTTCAATTTTTCAAAGCTTTCTTGACATTCTTTAGTCCACATAAAAGATACATTCTTCCTGAGCAGTTTGGTAATAGGTGCAGCAATCATCGAGAAATCTTTCACGAACCGGCGTTAATATCCTGCCAATCCGAGAAAACTTCTAACCTCTGCAAAATTTTTAGGAGGTTTCCACTCCATGATAGCTTGAATTTTCTGAGGATCAACCCAAATTCCTTCAACAGACACTATATGTCCAAGAAAGGTCACTTTACAAAGCCAAAACTCACATTTAGATAGTTTATCATATAACTTCTTTTCCCTCAATATTTGAAGAACTATTCTGAGATGGACATCGTGATCCTCTTTGGTTTTAGAATATATCAGGATATCATCTAAGAATACCACTACAAACTGGTCCAGGTATGGCTAAAAAATTCGGTTCATCAAATCCATAAATGTTGCTGGGGCATTAGTTAATCCAAATGGCATTACCACGAACTCGTAATGTCCATATCGAGTCCTGAAAGCTGTCTTTGGAATATCCCGCTCTTTAATCCTCAATTGATGATAGCCCGATCGAAGATCAATCTTAGAAAACACTGCTGCCCCCTTTAATTGATCAAAAATATCATCAATCCTTGGCAATGGATATTTATTCTTTATCGTCACTTTATTAAGTTGACGATAACCAATACACAATCTCATCGATCCATCTTTCTTCTTTACAAATAATACAGGTGCTCCCCATAGGGATATACTTGGCCGTATAAAACCTTGATCCGGTAATTCTTGCAGTTGTGACTTGAGCTCCTGGAGTTCAACAGGTGCCATACGATACAGCGCCATCGATATGGGTGTTGTACCAGGTAATACATCAATTCCAAATTCTACCTCTCTATCTGGAGGTAATCTCGGTAATTCTTCTGGGAATACATCTGGGCATTCCCGCACCGTAGGTATATCTTCTATTTTCACCTCCCGCTTCAAAGTATCACTTTCAGGAGTTGAATAGGTTTCACAACCATCCATCAACATCTCATTTGCAACAACAGCCAAAATAACATCACTACGATGATTCGACTTCTCACCCACGAATAATATTCGTGATCCATCTGGTGCCTTTAAAGCTAATCTTTTTAATCGGTACTCCACCACAGCATCATATGCGAATAACCAATCCATCCCCAATATTATTTCGAATTCACAAAACGGTAATTCCATAAAGTCAGCGGGGAAATCCACATCCTGAATTCTAATAGGACACTGACGGCAAATTCTTTTGACTTTAGCATTCTGGCCTAACGGATTGGTTGCTACCACCTCACTTGAAATTAGTTCTACTGGATTGTTTCTTTCTAGTATGATTCTAGAACTAATATATGAATGGGTGGAACCATGATCAATTAATGCAAAAATATGTCTATCAAAGAGTTCAAGCATACCTGATATCACATCGGGATCATCTTTACTCTCGGTGGTCTTGATATTATATACACGAGAATGAGCTTTTCCTTTCAGGTTGGATGCGACTTCTGATGCACCTTGATGATAATTCCAACCCCGGTTTCCTTTATTTTTTTGAGAAACAACTACCGATTGATTTTCTCGTAGTTATGGGCATTCGCGTTTGAAGTGTCCCGGTTTCCCACATTGATAACAAGTTATCTCTGGTGCCAACCAACATCGACCCCAATGTCTTTTTCCACAAAGTTTGCATTTTGGTTTAATCTGACTTTCATCACCTTTAGCATCACTTGTTTTAGATTTACCAGTAGAAGAATTCTTCTTAACTGACGAAATTGACCCGAACGATCGTTGTTGCTGAAATCCTTTACCACGTTTAGACCATGGTAAAGCACTAGGAACTCCAGATCGCTTGGCTGACTGGGCTTTCCTCTCGAGACTTCTTCTTGATCCACTCTTTCCATCCATTTAGCTCTGTTTACTGCTTCTTGAAATACGAATAAATCAAGAGCAACTAAAAATTTCTTGAGATTGGGATCCAAGCCTCCCATAAATCTGGTAACTCAGTGCTTCTCGGTTGGAAGGAATTCTATAACAAACCGGCTAAGCTTATTAAACTCACATTCATACTCATATAATGATCTGCCTGCTTGCTTCAAATTCAGAAATTGATTCCTCATATCCTCGATGAAAACATCCCCAACGTACTTGTTCCAGAACTCTTGTAGAAAGAATTCCCAAGTAACTCGCTCCCGAGGAATCTGAGCAGTAATAGTGGTCCACCAAATTCGAGCAGGTCCCATCAAAAGTGATGTTACACCTTCAAGTTTTCCTTGATCATCACACCGGATAGTATCCAACATAATCTTAATATCATTTAACCAGAAGTCCGTAGACATCGGGTCAACATCAGAATCACCTTGAAATTCTTATGCCTTCAGCTTCCTCAGCTCCCTAGACATAGATACTAGTTTTTGTCTATTTAAAATATCATCTAACGCTTGCAGGAACAGTCCACGATCCTGAACCGGCATGTCTTGCTGTCCTTGTGCAGGTGTCTGACCTTGATATTGCTCCTGAGATACATTTTGATTTACCTCGTCACTCCCCCTCTGCACAGGGACCTCCGGTTCAAATGTATGTCTAGAACCCAGATGGTCTGACATCTGAACAAAACATTTTTTTAATATAGAGTAGCATTACTAATTATAGAGCATCAGAATATCTACACATAATCATTAGTAATTATGACATCCTAGTGGCATGTATACAATTCCCACTCATTTTTAAACTCAATTTCTATCCAGAATCGACTAAACCTGAAGCTCTGATACCAATCAATGTAACATCCATTTCCCGTATTTATCACCAAATACGAGTCAGTGTTGTTATTAACCAATTTTAAACCCTTTTATTTCTTTTCCTTAAGAAAACAGGCAGTCTGCATTACTTTACTTAAAAATTTATAAAAACAAATTATAGACATCGAAAGTTCATTCTGAAATTTTCTAATTAAATTAGATTCATTAAGCTTTCTAACCATATAAATTATTAACCTAAACTCATTACATAGAAATTCAAATAAATCTTTGAATTCACGTCACAGCCCAAAATACTGAAATTCTGCTGCCCTGTTTTCTGACTTTCCATCGAATAAAAATTCATAACTTTTTACATATAACTCAAAATTAGTCACCGTTAATTTTGTAAGAAACTAGACAAAATTTCCAGTTCATACATATAAGATTCATTGTCTAATTCCAATTGTGGAATTTATGCTGATTTTTCAAACACATTACATACATTTTTCTGGACAGATTTTTAATCTTTCCATCTTCAAACCCATATTCACTAAAACTTAGTCCATTATCATTTATACACATAATAGGACTCACTAGGTTAATTATCCACATTATAACAACTATTAACCAACCACATTTGGTAATAAGTTATTACAAACCCCACTAATTATACATGTCATCTAGTACATTTCCAAAATGAAGGATGGATGTCAATACATTACTATGAGTATGGAGATATACCTCCCAAAATAAGCAAGTGATGCTCGGCTACTCTTTCTTTGCAGCTCCTTTAAAACCTACACATGAAATTCATCATACGTTAAGCATATTCTTAGTGAGACAACAACATTTAATTCAAATACGACTTAACATGGATATCAATATAATAAAATAACGATGCATATAATCACTTTCATTTTGTGCTTGCTAGCATATATGACATGATATGTATAATAACAACATATTACATGGTAATAACTTTAATTCTTACCAATACCATTGCCATATTTATCATCGAGCTTTCAAACTTTTCATCTTGTTTTCAATTCATTTAGCCCAAGTATTGATTTAAGAGAATTTTATGTACACGAGTCATCCCCTATACCCAACCTTTATTGAGTATGTGTATTATTTGCACCGTAGTGCTTAGCACCCAAAGTGCTCCCTCAATGAGAATTTATGATATTACACCGAAGTGTTTAGCACCCGAAGTGCTTTCTCATTGAAATTTATACACCGTAGTGTTTAGCACCCGAAGTGCTTAAAATATTTAGACAGATGTTTATGACTCTATGGATATCCAACTATATTTTTAAATCTCTATATCATACATTGGGCTTAATATCATCACATGTATCATCAATGGCAACATGTAACATTTTATATCAATACGGGGCAGTTCATACTCGAAATAACCTTTCAATCCTCACCAATGTAATAATCAAATAATTAATAACATAAATAATACCATGATATGTATGCAAGTGTACTCACCTTGACACTTTACAGAAATAGAATTTTACTAGCCTTACTAAGTTCGGTTTACACTTTCGATCTTCTTTCTTCACCCGTTTGATCTCGTAATTGCTTGTTATCTAGCTATGGAGTTCACGACAAGCTTGGAGAAGATGAACCAAATATTTCAACTTTTTCTTTCTTTTCTTTTACTTTGATGTCAAATGGTTATAAATCCTTAAATAAAAAAAATATCTTTAAAATAGTCAAATGACTACTTTACCCTTGGATTATAACCAATTACCATCCGACACCTATAATTTATCTTCTTCCATAATCAATTATACCTTAAAAGTATAGGTGAAATGACCAAATTACCATTAATGAATCTAGATATCTACCAAAATGCCATTCCATCACCTATACAAAATACTGGATAGAATCAAATCTAAATCGATTCAAAAAGATTCAAAATTTCAATGTCATATTCCTCGAGTCTTTCTAAGACTCCCTTCAAAATTTCATAAAATTCCGAGCTCATTCGGTTACCCGATTTCCATTTTAACTTTAACCGTAAATTCCCAATAATAGAAAGATTTGATCGAACCAAGGTTTTTATATTCGATCCACACCCTTAAGTGGTCTATTTAATTATGACATAAAAATATTTATTGGGAAAATTACCATGTTGGTCCTTGAACTTTTCTCAACTTTTCACTTTAGCCACTAAACTTTGAAATTTTTCATTTTAGTCACTGAACTAGAACCACCAACTTTTGATTCTTTATGTTTTGATCACTAATCCAATAACGGGATATTACAGAGCGTTTTTGGTCTCTTAGGAGAGAGTTGGGGCTTACTAGCCTTTCTTAAACCTTAGAGCCTTTTTGGTGTTTAAAACTTGCTTGAATTTGGTGATTTCCATGTTCTTGTCCTCCTATATGCAATTATTATTGTTGCTAGGGGGAGTATGCATCTGCTTTTGCTCATACATGATGATCTCATATCATATACATGCATATTGATTCGATTAAGTTCAAATTTTTGAGCTCTTTGCTGCCAAAAATGACATTTTTAGCTTAGGGGTATCGATCCGGGTTATTGCATATCGATACAAGTATCATGATACAGTGTTTCAGATTGGTACGGTTAGAACCCATACAGGTACACGGTTTTTGTATGCATCTTCAGCATATAGGTACACATAGCCCCTAAAGCCTTAAATAAGCATTAAAAGAGGGTTTTTCTAATTTAACTCAAAATCAACTTTCTCTCTAAAACTCTAGGTCGGTTTTTCACCTATTTAAACCCTTCAAACTCTTTGTTTTTCTCACAAATCATCAAAATTTATTTGGGGCTTTTAGTTTTCAACATTAAACCAAGCCTTTATCATCAAGTTTGTGCAACATCATCCCTCATTCATCCATATTCAAGGTATAAAACTTAAATTTCTTTAAAATTCGTTTTTCTTTATATTTGTCTTGCATTTATGTTTCAAAATCATATATTTAGATTGTATATAATCTGGGTTCCAAAGATTTTACAAAAATTATTTCAAAACAGAAAATTTTTTGTTCGAATATAAAATTATACTTGTATATTTTTCTACATTATTTTTCAGTTTTTCTTTCACCAAATATTCTTTTTATACTTGTATATGACTTTAAACTATACAATATAAGTTTTCAAAATACCTTGATCAATGGACTGATTTATTGGATTGAATGTGATGTTTATGCATATATTGTTTTTGTGGTTTGATTTCTTTCTTAGGTTTTTGCCATGGGTCCTAAGAAAAGGGCGAGAAAAGAGATCGCATCTAGTTCTTCAAATCTAAATCCCAATTCCGAAAACAATGGTACAAAACCAAACTTAAACCATATTTTTCAACATTGTTTTAATGAACCTCAATACTCTCGCGCCATGGATCATTTTAAACAATACCAAAATTTCAAAATCCATCGTGAGCGCATTGTTTCTATCCCTTTCATGTCTTCCAATGAATTCTATTTTCTTTATCTTGATTTATTAACTCAATGGAAGTTCATGCCCTTTTTGAGTATGCCCGGCATACTTTATAAAAATCTTGACCTTATTGCATATCATACATATCATATCATATTAAGATGATGAAGATGAGGAAGATGAGGATGAAGATGATTCTTAGGCTTATTGCATATCATACATATCATATCATATTAAGATTTAAGTTTTATGCAATTATGTTCTTTATTTGAATTTATATGACTTTATGTTATTTGGTTTGGTTTAAGTTTTAAGTTTAAGCTGGATTATTATGTTGCTTTGAACTTTATGCTTTGAATTCATAATATTTATGTTGTTTATTTATGCTTGGAGCTATTTATTGTTTTATATCTTGCTTTAGTTACCCTATTGATTTTGATCTAACAAAAAGGGGAGAAGAAATTGGGATTAAATTTTAAAAGGTTTTCAAAATAAACTATCTTTTAGCCTTAAAGAAAGGAGGAGTACTTTTTAAAAAGACTTAAAAATTACTTTGATTTTGTTATATCAAAAAGGGATAGATTGTAAAACTAATATTTGATTTTGTTATAACAAGGATTTCAAGGATCAATTTGTAAAATTGGATAAATTTTTAAGTACTCAAAAAGACTCACAAAATGACAAGGATTCGAACTCCAAATTATTTCTAAGTCAAAAACTAAAACCCCAAATATTTTCTAAGTGTTTTTGTGCTCAAATAGCCAAATTTGATCTAGGCGTATCGATACACCCTTAGCCGTATCGGTACAGATTTTAACTGCTGGAAAATGTTTTTATACTTAATGGCTATTGGGTACCGGTACGCGTGTAGCCGTATCGATGTGACATTCATACCTGGGAATCAAATGGCCTTTGAGTATCGGTACTGCTTTATGTGTACCGATACAAGGTGTTTAGATTTTCAAGATCTTTGATAATAAATTTTTTACCGTTGCCTTGTCAGTTTATAGGAACCATAAATTTGAAAAGTTGTTATACTGTACCGATACACCCTTAGGCGTACCGAAACATTCTTTTATTCACAACTTTCTCAGATTCAAGTGAGCAAAACCGGTACCGATACGGCTTAGTCCGTATCGATACCTCTTTATAAAATATACTCTTCATCTCGATACGCCCTCCTACGTATCAATACCCCTTTGTACAACAACTCTTTCTTCTTATGACAAGTACTAATACACTTGTTCGCGTACCGATACGCCTGACTACCTAACAACATTTATTGTGAGAGAAATGCAGCCCAACGGCTATATTGATGATCTCAACTACCCAAACAGTTAGAAATCAATGAGATGTTATATAATCAAGTCTCCAAAGCTACAACAACAATTAACAAGTTTAAGCATTCAAGCAAAAATCCAACCATCTTGAGCTTATTAGAGTCAAATTCTTGTAACCCACTTGAGAGTGCATATTTGTAATCATTTGTATTCAAGTATTGGGGTTGAGTGAACTTGTATTTGCGCAAACACATTACCTTTGAGAGGATTTTCAGTTTGCTAAACTTCTTCTTGTGAAAGAGAGTTGTTCTCAAAGCTTTGGGTTAGAAAGCTTTGAGTTTATAAAAGGTTTCATCTTGAGACTAGAAAAAGGGATGAAATTCTTAGTGAATTTGGGAAAATCCTTAGCGGGAAGCTAAGGTAGTGGATGTAAACCTTGTTAGAAGGTTGAACCATTATAAATCTCTCGTGTCTCAATTTTCCATCTTTCAACTTATTTCCCTTCATTTTTAAATTGTCAATTCACCCCCTCTTGGCCACACACCATCGATTGATCATCTTAACAGTTTCAATTACTTGATCATCACAATATTTAACTCAACAGAGTATTGATAAACAATTTCTAGAGTAAGTGGTTAAATTTTTCAGTTGACACTCTCATCTCTCCCTAAGTTATAAGTTCAAAACCCATTAGGAGCAAAATTTCCCTTCCCCCTCTCCCTAGGTAGAAATTATTCAAAAAAAAAAGCTCAATAGAATATTTAACACAAAATAAAATATGAAACTAAATATTTAATCAAGTATGGATCAAAATAATTATTTAGATAGACTTTTTATGAAGTGAATGAAATTACAAATTATGACCTAATGAAGTCTTGAAGTTTATAAATTAATACAATCATCATTTAGGATAGACAAGACTAAACCTGGCAAACTTGACCTGAGAATCGAACCAATTTCCTTAAACAGAGACTCAAAATCGACTCGAACACATTGACCCGAATTTGATCTGAAACCCGAAATAAACTGAACTGGACCGAAATCGAACCGAATTTCAGTTGAACCGAAAATGGACCCGAATTGATTTTCAACCGAACCGAAAGTAACCCGAACCAAAAGTAACCCGAAATAAAAAATATATATTAAAATAAATAATTAAATTTAAGATGTGAATTGTCGTACAACTAACCAAAAAGTCAAATATACATGCTATATAAAGTCATATATAGGGTGGAAAAACCTAACTCGGCCTGAAAACACGACTAAAATCGATCGATCTACTATTAACCCGATATTGACCCAACCCAAAATAACTGAACCAAAAGTCGACCAAACCGGGGATCAATCGACCCGTTGTCCTAACCCGATACCGAACCGAAATTACCATAGACCCGAACTAAAATTGAACCGAAACCGAACCGAATGTAACCCGAACTGAAACCGAACTGAATGACTCGTTTGCCACCTGACGGCTTCCAGTGACTAACAAAAGTAGTGATAATCAAGATCTTTCTCCTTCGTTAGTTTCGTTATGCCATCAACAAGCTTATTTAAACAAATAGATAATATTATGTCAATATATTATAATATACATATATCAAGAATAAAAAATTATAAAATATCTTTTCTAAGATTCTTTAAGGCTTTGCTTGGTAAAGAGGGAAGAAAATTGAAATGATGGAAAATTGAAGTGATGGAAAAATGAAAGGATGGAAAATATTTTTTTTTATTTCCATCGTTGTGCTTGGTTGAGAGGATGAAAAATTAGAAGGAAAATAAGTTTATTTCCTCTCTATTTCTTGGTACAATTGAAAAGTGAGAGGAAAAAACTAAACTTTAAAAATTATAATTTATTTTTAAATTTTATAATTTAATACAATATTTTTAATTTGATTATTTTTATTCAATTTAGTCCTTAAAATTTTCTATTTAATCTAAATTTGACCCATATTTGTTTCTACTTTTTATAATTTAATCTAACATTTTTAATATAGTTTTATTTTGTTCAATTTAATCCCTAATTTTTTTTCTTTAATTCAAAATTGACATATATGTATTTCTACTTTTTATAACTGAGTCCAATATTTTAATATGGTTTTCTTTTTTGTCCAATTTAGTCCATAAAATTTTTATTTAATCCAAAATTAATCTCTATTTATTTATAATTTTTATGATTTAGTTTAATATTTTTATAATCTAATCTCGGGAGTTTGACTGTCAATGTAACACCTAATACACAGTACAAACGAATCCAACCCGAATATCGAATGCTACAAATAGCCCATTTATGGCTTAAAACAAATTAAAAAACAAGCATATTTAATTACATGAAAGTAAACAACCAACATGAACATAAAGGAGAAACAATTAACTTAAGTCACCCGAGAAAACAAACCTTTAAAAACTTTAGAAAATAAACGATTTAACAAAAACGCATTTTGGTAATTTTACAAGATTTGAACCAAAAAAAAAATCAAAGCTTAAATAAAAGTTTAATGTAAGTAGAAACATTGTATACCTCTGTTTTGCTAAAAAAAAGTTCAAATCGAAGTAAATTTAACTGAATCAAGGTTTAGGGACTAAAATATAAATAATTCATAATTTGGATTTTAAGTTAAAAACTCTATTTTAGGTCCTTTTTAGACTCGTTAATTCCAATTAGAATTAATGGTAAATTCGTGTTGAAATCTGATTTGAAATAGAGTGTTAATTGCAAAAAAGTAAGTAGTTTACAGGTCATTTTGAAAACATTCATAAAATACAAGGGCTAGTTTTTCAAATAACCTTCCTTTATGAAATAAATATTATCATTGACATATAGACCAAGTTTCAGGTTAAACCGAGCTAAAACAAGCCTTTAATTGCAATTATAAAATTAGTGACTGAAATGTAAAGTTTGCTATTATAAGGTAATGGAGTGAATTATAAAATAGAGGTCAATTCCAAATTAAATAAAATTTTAGGGATTAAATTGAACAAAATAAATCATAGTAAAAATATTAGATGAAATTATAAAAGTTAGAAACAAATAAGGTTCAGTTTTAGATTAAATAAATATTTTAGGGACTAAAGTGAACAAAAATATTATTATATTAATAACATTAAATTTAATAATAAAATTAAAAACAAATAAGGGTAAATTTTAGATTAAATAAAATTTTTAGAGACTAAAATGAAAAAAATAAAATTATAATAAAAATATTAGATGGAACCATAAAAATCAATTATAAATATGGTTAAAATAAGATTAAAAAATTTTAAACACAATTTCACTCTAATTTTTAGAGAAAACAATTTGTAAGAAAAAAAGAAAATTACTTTTTCTCTTCTAATTTTCCACTCTATCAAATAGTTTTTAAATTTCTTTTTTAATTTTCTTTTTCTTTTTTTTCTTCCACTTTTTTTCTCTACTAAACAAAACTTTAAGAGTGGTCTGGAAATATAGTCAATATGTTGGACAAATCTTGTTTATTGGAGTATTGTCCAATCGAGTAGTGAGTGCCCTTTGACTCATGTTATTTCATTGGCTTGGGGATAAAGTTTACGTCTGAATTTCATATCTTTCATTGTAATCGTAAACACTTTTTATTTATCTTTAATATTTTAAACGATTTCCATTACTCTTATTAAACAAAATAATGATTTTATAATAAAAATTATATTATTAGTCACTCCTTTTTGTGGGAAGTGGGAACACGCGTGATAAAGGAGATTACTCACTGTTACTAATAGAAGGTATCTTCATTTTAATCAAAAATAAAAATTATTATTGGACAAATTTGGTGTTTTATTGCTACTTGCTACCTGAAAAATATTTTTTTGAACATATACCCAAAAAAATACTTCACTTGAGATGTTTAATGAAAATTGAACTTTTACTGAAATAATTATTTCATGTATTGATAATATTTTGATCACTGAGTTAATTCTTGTTAGTTAAAAGAGTTTATTTTTAATTTGACTTATAAATTTTAGATAAAATATCAATTTAACTTATAAAATTTAAATAATTATTTTAATACATGAAGTTTAAATAAAATAGGGCAAACTACATCAAATACTACCAAACTATTGTCGTTGACTCAGTTTTGTCATTTAACTTCTAATTTGTCCAATTTTAACACTGAATTTTAGTTTTCAACTCGTTTATGTCCTTTGACGTTAAATCCTTAACAACGCGGTGATGTGACAAACGAACAACGTCGTTCTGTTAGAGTTTTTTTTTTTTTTGCATCAAAGCAAATTCGAACCTAGATCTTAAGGAAAGACATGCAAAAGTTTAACGCAATGAATATATATCTTAAACTTACCAACAAGTGTTGGGTGCATTAGTAAGGCACGTTACACTTTCAAGGAGAGAAGACGGGTTCAAATCTTGGAGATGACATTGTTGGGAGAGACAACCTCACACCCGGAACATGCATATTCTCAAAATATATATATCTTAAACTGTAATTAAGATTAATATAGTTTTATTTTTGTTCAGTTTAGTCTCTATATTTTTTATTTAATCGAAATTAACCCCTATTTATTTCTAATTTTTATAGCATAGTCCAATATTTCTAGTATAGTTTTATTTTTGTTTAGTTTAGTCCTTAAAGTTTTATTTAATCAAAAATCGACCCCTATTTATTTTTAATTTTTATAATCTAATCCGATTTTGTGTATAATTTTATTTTTATTCAATTTAATCCCTAAAATTATTAGTTAATTTGAAATTAACCCCTATTTATTCCTATTTATATAATCTAGAGAATAAACCGAAAAAATAGAACTATACTGTTAAATTAAATTTTTAATGTAACTCCATATCAAGTTGTTCTATGAGAGTGTTACTTTGTGACTATAATGTTAAATTTAAAAAAATCGGGGATTCAATGATAGCTAATTCTATATAACATATGGACTGAGACATACCTTTGTATTTCTTTTATTAAAATGATCCAACCCACCAATCTGATTCCATTGTTGTCGTCCACGATATAACAACAATGAAAAGTAAAGATGTCAACAGAAATGAATAAATAAATAAATGTGAAGTTGAAAATAAGCAGAGAACTGAGAAGAAAAAGGAGCAGAAGCTTTAGATAATTAGATGTGACTGACTAATGTCTCCCAATATTCCATAGGCTTTAGCCCTTAGACATCACAAAGTATATATTATTGTACGTATTTGGAGGGACCTTCCTCGCATTATCTCATTACTTGTATATATATAATACACTCTTTTCCATCTTCATATAAATCTAACCTCATTATTATTTTCATCTCTTTATGATTTCCGTTATAAGTTGATTTAACGTGGTAAGATGTTAAATTTTATAAACACAGATATTTAAATTTTTACATTATGAATAGAACAAATAAATTAAACGACAAACTTAAATAAATTGTGATAATGTATTATTTGTTTGACTAAATTAAACGGCATCATTTCAAAACCCTAAGTAGTTTTATAAAACAATACTTTTTTTAGTATTTCTACCATAGTCTTATAATATAATAGTTTTTGTTTAACTTTATAATTCTAGGAATAGAAAATGATAACCCAAAATCACAATAAACTAGAGAAACACTTCTTTTTCTTCATAATTTGACTACAAAACAAGATTTTACAAATTTTACTACGAAAAAAGGGGAGAAAACCAATAATTCATGAGGAAGAAAATTAAGAGGTGGGTCCTGGATTTGTATAGCAATGGATGGAATATATCTAACCCCAAAAGGATTAAATAATTAAAAAGTTGATATATAGGTTAGTGCCGGCTACTTCATAATCCCAATAATACGTAGTACACAAGCGTTATGGGCAACGCTATTAGCATCCCAAATATAACTCTGCAATTCCACCAAAAATGAAAGAAAAAAAAACAGACAAAATTATATATACATTGAAAATTTGAAAATTAATACTATTAACTCTTTTTTTTAAAAAAAAGAGAGAGAGACTTACGCTGTGCTGAGAATATCAGGGTGTACGTTGTATTCCTTAGCAAAGACAAAGGGGACAATTCCCTGTGGGAGAGCTGCCTGCTTTCATTTGTTTGGAACATGCAAACCAAAACAAAACACATGTTAGATTTTGTAGGGATGTTTGTTGCTTTATTTTTGTATAATAGCCGTTATTCAATCTATTAGCTGACTAATACGAATCAAGTACTGCAGATGCCTATTATAGGGACTACCCTCCCATCCTCGAAACTTTAAGTCTCTAACCTTGCTTAAGGGACTAAGAGTGTATCACAAGCAAATCTTTCTAATGTTCATTTTTAATTACTTGCTTACTAGTTCTATGCAGTTTCAATGTATATATCTGCAATTTGCAGTTTACTATGAACCTGTGTAGGAAGAGATGGGGGATGAAGTAAAGAATAAGCAGAAGAGATGACCTGTACAATGGCAACGTGTAAGAGGACGCCACGTAGGCCAACAGCAATGGAAGCTGCTGCCATCACAGCTGGACCTGCAAGGAATCTAACACCCATAGCAAAAGCTGCAACGGAATTCCCACATGCTATGATCCTTGGTTGCAATGCCATGAACAGACCTGTCACCACATCATTCCATGCCCATTAGCCCCCACACCCCAACCCTTGTTCTTCGACCTATGTAGGTCGAGTCGAATCAAATCCAATTTTATATAATGTTGGGTCATTTTGAGATATTTCATCATCATTTCCACCACCCCAACTTATTATGATCATGATGACCATATACTGTTCAGCTCACTTTGCTTACGCAGTTTTGCTTGCTTTTATAACAACATTTAATCATGACATAAAGCGATTCATTACTCTACTAATTATAAAGTAAAAGGTAAAGAAATTCACTGACCAAGACTGAACATGGCCATGCCAAGCCCTGCATCTGACAGAATGGCGATGGACTTGGCTACTATGGCAGGCATTTGCACATTCCACCTAAGAATAAACCAAGCAACAAGGTAAGGAAAGTGATGAGAGTATATATGACAGTGCTGTGTTTTGTATTTGTACCTGAATGAGATTAGAGACCAGATGAGTCCTATTAAGCTTGAATAAGTGTTGGGGTTTCTGATCAACTTTCTCCAAACCATGATCAGTATCAGCCTTGTGATGACACTTGTTGGCGGCATGGCTTTGGGCTTGCCGTTTCCGGTGGGATCATCCCCCAGTTTGTCACCTCCTCCGTGGTGGTGGTTCATGTCTCGTTCCTGTCCTCGGTTCCCAAAGCTGAAATCTTCTCTTTCCATGTACTCTTCACGATTCTGTCTGTGTCCTTCCACTGGGACGACGAAACAAAGCAGCATGAAAAGCTATATAACTAATCCATTAATACGTATATGTGAAGATTGAAACAAACAAAAATGTACTATAAAGCTACCTTTCCCTGGGGAGAGAGCCACTCTAACATCTTTCTGGTCCGTTGCTCCATATTCATGTCCGCTGCCGCCAAAGGCATCAGATACAGGAGAAGCACTTGAACTCCAAACAAACATATGAAGGTCCCTAACACCATCTTCAGCCTTTAGCTGAGTTTGATCATTAGACTTCTTTATTTTAGACTCATTCGGTGAGAACATACCCGGATTAGGAGCCGGGTAATGGCCAGCTGCTGCACCGGCGGCTCCGCCTGGTGCGTGGTAATGGAACCTTGGTTTACCTGCACCATCCTCCTCATAATTGGATGGTCTCGGAGTCGGTCCACGCGAGGCAGACATGCCATAAACATCCGCAGCACCGAAATTCGAGTTTCGTCCCCCAGCCATCATGGAGTAGAAATCAGTGTGATTAAAGCTCGAGCCTCTCGGTGTGGGGTTTCTCGACGATTGCAAAGAATAGATCTCGGCATTGGTTAGATTCGAAGGGCGTGGAGTTGTCGAATTGAACAAGATATCCGATCTCGAGGCATTGGATTTCCTGACAATAACATGGAGCTTACCATCTTCCTTGATCTCAGCTTCAGTTTCCAGAGGTTGTCGACCGTCAAGTGACATAATATCCGAGTCGACATGGATTGAAGCAATAGTACCCGCCGTGTCGGGGAACTGCTCCGATATCAACATTCTGGCACCTCGATATTCAAACATGAAAAGCATCAACGTGTACCAAATAATACACTGAAGAACAACGATTTGCACCATCAAGCTTCCGGAGAAGTCCCCATACATCCCTTTAAGCAAAGGGATGCCCATAACCAAAGTGTTTGGCAGCGTGGAAAGTGAAAAGAGGGTTATGGTCCATTCCAAGCAACCCCTTTTACTGACCTTGCACCAAACCGCCAGAATCGCCAGGACTATGAGCTTTTGTAGGGTGTCAGCGGCGATGAACCGGAAGTTCATAGCATAAGGGTCGTTTTCGGCGATGAAGTGGAAAGAGAGGAGAGGGACGGCAAATAGAGCAACGAAACGATTGATCCCGGAACACTGACCGGGAGAGAAGATCTTCCACCATTTCACTGAACCGTAAGCTAAAACCATGGCCACGTAAAGCGGCACCATGGCCGTCATCACATGGTAGAAGTCTATTAACGTGATCATCTTTGGCAAGCTATGAGTTAAACTGAATTACCCAGATCAAGAAACCAGGTCCAAATTTAGAAACAGAAGGAAAACAAGTTGAAGCCTGATTGAGAACGGAGGAAGAAGAAGAAGAAGGAAATGGGAGAGCATGTGTTTTTGGGTTTGGGTGAAAGTGGGCGCTAATAAGCAGAGAGAAAGAATAGAGGAATTTTCTTTTCTTTTAAAACTATGCAGCTTTGAGAATGGCGACCATGCTTGCACTTGCAGTCCCCAAAGCACAGGGTTTTGCTGCTTTTTATTTGTTTATTAGGTTAATATTTTGATACACTCATGAGGTATAATGAGGTAAATATTGACTTTTTTTTGAAAAAATATCATTTAACCTTTAAATATTTTTAATTTTTTTTATTTTATCTCCAATAACTATATCAGTGTATCAAGTATCAAATCTTATCTATATGGGTTTGTTTGCTTGTCTTTTGGTTTGGAATACATGTGTCTAAAGTTTAAATTACTCGTCCGGCTTGATAGACCTGAATTCGAATAAAGTGATCATTTAATTTGAATTTGACTTGATCTAATTTAAATTAAATATTTTTGTTGTTTTTTGGATCGTAAAATTTGATACGCAAGTCTTCAATGTATAACGCAAATGAATGGTATTGATGGATCTTGATATTCGCGGGTGTATGTTCTATGGAATAGTGCTACAAAGTTCAGTGGAAACAGCATTTTGGTTGGGGGAGGGGGAGGGGCCTTTGTGAGGGTGTGTTTGTGTGTCTCCAAGCACTTGTTTTTGTTGGACTTTCTAAGCTTTTGCAAACATTAAAAGAGACTAGTATTCTTTCCTCTTTCTTCTTGGATTCGCCCTTTTTTGCTCATGGGCTTCTAGATGCCCACCTTTTGTTTTATATTATAAAGATAATTTAGAGGTAGCAACGGGTTGTTTGGACGGGTTATTTTGAGTCGGATTATTTTAATTTTAGATTGTTTTCATTTGGATTCAAGTTAAATTGAATTTTGTTCGAATTTAGTTTGGGTCTACGGTGAGTAGTTCGAGTCAAATATTGGATTGGGTTAGTTTCGGGTTGATCAACTTTTAGGTTGGTAAATATTGAATTAGACGACTTTTGGATCCGGTCAATATCAGATCGATTGTCTTTCGATTTATGTCAATATCGAATTAGTCAGGTCAACCTTTTGGATCTTTGGGTTAACTCGAGTTGAGTATCAGAGTACAACTCCAATAAAATATATATAGAATTATTTATATTTTCTCGTAAAATTGTGTTTTTTGTTTGTCAATCTTATCATTTAGTTTAATTTCAACTCTTAATCGTTCATTGTTTCCAATTCAACCATCATTATGGATGATAATATGACTCAAATCTGATCCTATAGGACATGTTAGAGTTTATGATCTGAATTTCATATTGACTTGACCCGAAAAGTTCACGGTGCGACCTGCTTAGTAAAGAAATAAAATTGAAAGACAAATAGGGATATGTGATGGATGCGAAAGAAGTAGGTCGAAGATAATATTGAATCATTAAACTATTATAAAAGTAGTGGTTAACTAGTAGTATAATACAGAGTAAGGATAAAACATACATCATTTTACTATTTATCGTATTGCAAAAAAATAGATAATAATAAAAAATTATCCATTTATATTGACCCAATTATAGGGTTAAAATCGGGTCAATGTTTGGCTTAATTAAATTTGCGTTGCTTTCGGTTCCAATTGCTTTCGATTCAAGTTGCTTTCAGCTTAAGTTTATTTGATTTGGGTCAAATTGGTTATGTGCCTATATCGGTCCAACAAAAATTCTGGTCGGGTTTGGTTCAATTCAGTTTGTTTCGAGTTTCAAATCAAGTTAGACCATCATATCCGGATTCATATCAGATTCTAAATCAGGTTAATTGATTCGGATAATCATGTTAGAATCAAATTTGTCATGCTTAGATAAATTGCATGTTTTTCTAGGCTTAAGAGTATCATAAGATCTTGAACTTTTGAAAAAAAAAAGGCTTATATATCATATTAGTGCCTAAAGTATACTAAAATTTTCATTTTGGTACTTAAAGTATTTTTTGGTCAAAATAAGCACCTAAAGTATACTTTTTGGTCAAAATAGATACCTAAAGTATTTTTCGTTAGAGTAAGTACCTAAAGTATATGTTTTCGGCAAAATAAGTACGTAAAGTATATTTTTTTGTTAAAATAGGCACATAATGTATTTTTTTATTTAGGGTAATTATTCTATACACAAGTGCTTGTGGAAACTTTTTTACACAAGCGCCTTAGTTTTAAGGGTTAGGGAATTCGTTTAGGGTTTAAAGATTAGCATTTTTGAATTTAGGGGTTGTTGATAGAATTTAGGGTATATGGTTAAAATTTAGGGTTTATAGGTTAAAACCTGAATCCCTACCCATATTACCCTAAAACCTAAACCTTAAATCCTAAATTCTAACCATGAACCCTAAATTCTAAACCCTTACATTAAAACTCCTAAACTTTAAACCCTAAACTAAAACCCTAAACCATATAATTAAGGCGCTTGTAGAAACAAAAAGTTTTCACCACCAGTGTATATGATAATAATCCTTTTAATTAATGTCACGTGACAATTTTTAAGAACCTATATAAAAATATGTATACTTTAAGTACCTATTTTGACCTAAAAATACTTTAGATACCTATTTTGACCAAAAAATATACTTTAGATACTTACCTTGACGAAAAAATACTTTAGGTACCTATTTTGACCAAAAATTACTTTAGGTACCTAGTTTAACCAAAAAGTATACTTTAGGTATTTATTTTGACAAAAATATACTTTAGATACCAAAATGAAAAAGTTGGTATACTTTAGGTACTAATATGATATATAAGCCAAAAAATTAATCCTTGTATTTTTTTGCACTCGATTAAGCCCTAATGCTCCAAAATTTCATCAATCCACTCATTTACCCAATGGTGACCGTTAAATCTAACAGTTTTTTTATATTTGGTGCAACATGTCATGTTATAGCATTTTCGTTTTTTATTTTATTTTAAAATTTTCTTTAAAAATTCTAAAAACTATAAAAGAACTTATGAAAACAATTTTTTTAAAAAATCTATAGATGTCACATGAAAGAATTGTAGTGTGTCACGTGATAGTAACATCTCAAGAAAAAAGTGTAAAAAATTGATGGTCAAATTTGATTAAAAAAACTTAATCGATTCAATATATTGGTTCAGGGGCTTTATTGGATGAAAAAAAGTTCAAAAGCTTAATTGATATTTTTTAAAAGTTCAAGGAATTCAAACACTTTTAAACCTTTATTTTATTTACTTAAGTACGAAAAAAATCATGTTAATATTCACATTACTTTATTTATTATTTGATTTTGTAACATCTTCGACTCGAATGTCACACTTGGGCCTCAAGCTCAACCCAAAACAATAAAAATTCTCAACTTGGTTTAGCTCAAATAAAATACTTTTCGAAAACATTTAAAGCCCACGATTAATATATATATATATATATATATATAAATGATTAAAATGTTACAAAGGAGCTCTATTTAAATTAAAATGTTTGAACATTCAATTTGATTAATACAGTTTGCAAAATAAGAATTATAGACTCCACCACGCAAGATACTATGAATACATAGCCCACTAAACACAAGTATTGTACTCTGAAAACCTCCACATGCTAGAATCTCGTACTGATAGTGCTCCCTTGATCCCACGATCCGACGATCAACCTATGCACGAAAACAACGATTCTGAGCGTTAAGCTTACAAAGCTCAGTGGTACACATCTATTCTACTATACTCTATGCTAATCATAAACATAAGCACGCAAGCTAGTACGGGCAATAAAGAGAGATAATAAACACGTGGCGCTATTACTAGTCGTATAAACACATGCTCTCATCAAAGAAGTCATCAAACATGGCACACAAGGCTCAACCAAGCCCGAGATCTCAACATATCATATAGGCAAATGCACATATCAACAAAAACAACTATGGAGTGAGGTCGGGTCACGTAGCATCGAAACATACACTCTGGGTGATGCCAGGTCACACAGCATCAGAACATACACCCTTGCTCAGAATCCCCCTCGAGCATCTACTCTCTAGGTGATGCCAGGTCACATAGCATCAGAACATACACCCATACTCGGAATCCCACATCGAGTATCTTCGAATGAGGCTCGGGTCACATAACATCGGTAACCTCCATCTGGTATCTCTAACAATGGTGTTGCAACACACTTTCATTGCGTATCTAGATCCCATCAATCAAGAAGACTCAACCAATGTGATCCCAAGGATCCCTCTATGGTTGCTAATCCACATCACATTATTTATTTTACATTACTGAGTTATTAGTACATTATGGAGAAATATATAATTAATCTCCTTCATTTTCTCTATTAATCTGCATTATCTCATTTATCAAGGCGTAATTCAATTATTAACTTTCATATCAATTTCTATCATTAATTTACATTAATAGATTATTTAGCGTATCGGGTATCGGTACTCGAACACAAGTATCAATACGGTACCCTCGAGTATCGGTACTCACTAGCATACCGATACTAAAACTACTTACTAGAAATCCTAGATTTCTACAATTACCGGTATAGGTCGACCCATACTGATACGGCCCCTAATTGCGTACCGGTACAGCCGAAGCTTGTATCGATACCCTATTACGGGTTCACACCATTTTTTTGAATTGCGATTTTACAGCGCTTACTCAATCCCTAAAGCTTATGAAAGTCATTAGGATTTGTTTACTAGCGCATTTAATCAATTAATATTAATTATTGGCTTCAAGACAATTTTATTCAAATATTTAACCTTTAAGCATGATTCCCGTCAAATCTCATCAATTCTATTCGAACAAACATACAAGGTATCACAATTATCTCAATCAATTAATCATACGAGCATCTCAAACGACCCTATAACGACTCAAAATCCAGGTTAGCAATCGGGTCTTGGACCCGGGTTATGGGCTATTATTTTGGGAGCTTAAGTTATGGGTATATAAGTTTTAGCCCATTATTTTGGAATGAGGTGTTATTTTAATTTAAAATAAATGTGTGTGGAAAGAAGAGAAAGTAGTTGATGATTTGATGGAAGAGAGAGAAAGAGGAAAATGTGAAAAGTAGATGGAAGAGAGAAAGAAGAGAAAAATGAGAGAAAAGTTAAGGGAAGAGATTCAAACTCCAATCTATGGAGATCCAGCCGTCCGTTTTCAACACCTCTACCGATATTGTGTTCATCTCGTTGAGACAAGTTCACTGGTACCAGCAGCGTCACCATCGAAGACGCCGTCGAAAGAGGTGAGAGAAAAGAAGATTCGAGTTTTCCAATTGAAGGGGTTAGAGTGCTCAAAATAAAGAACAGATACCACCATCGGAATCATCAGCTCAAGGACAGTCGGCTGGTGAAATTTGGTCGATGTCCGCCGTTGGAGGTCGCTGCACGCGCCACCACGTACCGTCACTGCGCGTGGGCATCGTCCAGCCAACCAAGCTATTATGACAGCTAGGCTCAGCTATGGGCTTGAGCCGTTGGGCCAAGCTAAGCAAGTTGCCGTTGGCCGCCGCCGCCGCCATTGACTGTTGACCAGCGTTTACTTTTTTTAGGGACCCTACCCGAGGATTTCTCGATGTTTTGAGTCTGTTAACGCAATCTATTTTGCCTAATTTGAACCCAATAAGCTATTTTTACATATTTGACCTTGTGAATTGCATAGTAAAGGTGGAAAAATAATGCTTAGCATATTTGTATTTATTAGAGGGATATTCAGGATCAGATATCGGATAAAGTAAAATATTTGGAAAGCTCAAATGAGAATTTTAGCGATACCGGCTTAAGGTTAGTATACCTCAAACTCCTATTGCTTCATGAATATCATAAATATGATTGTTTTACGTGTTAGTATCTGCAAAATAGGTAGGCGGTGAATAAGCATGAGTAGAGACCGATTTTATGAGATTCGATAATTATGAAATGCATGATGATGCTTTGAATATGATGTGACTCGTGAAGGCTTTAGAGACTGTGTAGGATTGTTTGAGATGCTCGTACAATTACTTGATTGATAATCATGATGCCTTGTATACTTGTTCGAATAGATTATTGTATTCGATAGAAATTGTGTAAAGGATGAATAATGGTAATATTTGAATAAATGATTATGAAGCTGGTAATTAATATTGATTGAATGAATGCATTAGTAGCAAATCCTAATGACTTTTATAAGCTTTAGGGATCGAATAAGCGTTGTAATATCGTAATTCCAGGAAATTGTGTGAACCCGTGAATAGGGTATCGGTAGCAACTTTGGCCATACCGGTACGTGATTAGAGGCTGTATCGATACGGGTCGACCCATACAGGTACTTGTGGGAATTAAAGATTTCCAGTTAGTAGTTTTAGTATCGGTACGCGTGTGAGTACCGATACTTGAGGGTACCATATCGGTATTCGTGTACGAGTACCGATACCCGATGCGATAAATAATCTATAAATGCGAGTTAAGGATGGAAATCGATGTGAATATTAATAATCAAATTACGCCTTGAATAAATATGATAACATGGATTAATGGAGCTAATGAATGAGATTAATTATGTACGAGCCTAATTAGTAATAGATCGGTATATGTTGAGTGACTTGTTTGTAATAGCAACTATATGGGTCATTGGTGGATCGTGTGTTGTTACGTGCCAAGTAAGGGCACTTGTGTGGTTAAGTCACTTGATTGATGGGATCCGAATACCCAATGAGAGTTTGAGTGTGTTGCAACACCATGGTTGAAGACTTCTGAATGTAGGATCTCGATGTTGTGTGGACGCGAGCCTCAATCAAAGATGCTTGATGAGAGATCCAGAGCATGGATGTAGGATCCCGATGCTGTGTAGACCCTGAGCCTCATCCCTACGAGCATAGGATCCCGATATTGTATGGATGCGAGCCTCGCTCGAAGTGTAGCATCCTGATGTTGTGTGGATGCGAGCCTCACTAGGATTGTACGATCCCGATGTTGTGTGGATGCAAGCATCACTCCAGGTTTATGGTATGACTTATGTGCTTTCGCTCAGGTGATCTAGTGAGATCCCGAGTATGGTTGAGCCTTATGGGCTATATGTGATGATTTGCTATGATGTGAGAGCATGTGTTTAGGCGACTAGTGGTAGCGCCACGTGTTTATTTATCTATCTTTATTGCTCGTACTAGCTTGCATGCTTATGTTTATGATTAGCATGAAGTATGGTAGAGTAGATTTGTACCATTGAGATTTTTAAGCTTAGGGTTCAGAATCGTTGTTTTCGTACATAGGTTGATCGTTGGATCATGGAATCGATGAGCACTGTAAGTACAAGATTCCAACATGTAGAGGCTTTCAGAGTACGGTACATGTGTTTAGTGGGCTATGTATTCGTAAGATCTTACATGGTTAAGTCTGTAAATATTTCTTTTTCAATTGTATTTAATCAAGTCAAATGTTTAAATGTTTAAAATTAATGTGGAACTCCTTTCTAACGATTTAAATTGTTTATGTATGTTTTCAACTATTGGATCTAAATATTTTAGAAAATAACTTGTTTGAGCTAAACCCAGTTTGAAAATTTTATGGTATTTGATTTGGACTTGAGGCCCAAATTGTGACATCTGGGTCGGGGGTGTTACAAACCCTACTCGGTCTCTAAATTCTCTATGAGTCCCATCATATCCGTAACATCATCATCCATCTCATAAATATCGAGTCTCACAATATCGGTCTTTAATCATGCTTATTAATTATCTACCTATTTTGCAGGCACTAATATGCAAGGCAATCACATTTATGATGCTCATAAAGCGATAGGAGTTCGAGGTGTACTAACCATAAACCAATATCGCTAAAATCCTCATTCGGGATCCAAGCTTCCTGAATATTCCACTTGATCCGATATCCGGTCAAGAATAATCCTCGTATACCAATTAATACCATAAGTATCACTTAATCACATACTTTAATGAATTTGAAGGGTCAAACGAGAAAAAAGCTTATTGTGTTCGAATTTGGCAAAGCAGACTGCACCATTGGATCTGGAACGTCAAGAAACCCCTAGGTAGGGTCTCCCAAAAAAGTCAACAGCAGCTAACAGCACGGTCAACGGTAGTGCGACTTGGCAAACCAGCTCGGGCTCGGCTAGCTGGATGGTTCTCCAGTGCTGAAGCATGCCCACACGCAACGACGGTACGCGAGGGTTGCTCTAGTGGTCAGACGGTGGTGGCGAGCTCTAGTCCTGCTGTCTCAACGCCAATGCCCTCGGATTTGGGTTTTGACCACTAGAACCACGCACCCTATTCTGAAACGGCCAAACTTTCAACTCTTCACCTCCCTCCATGGCAGCTCCGACGACGACGCCCCGACCATCAATAGACTTGTCTCGGCGAGGAGAACTCAATGGTGCCAACGGTGTTTAAAACATTCCCCTACTTTTTCTCTCTTACTTTTCTCTTTTTCTCTCTCTCCCATCTACTTTTCATTTTTTTTTCTTTCTTTTCTTTCCTTATAATATCTTTCTCATCTTTTCTACCAACAACTCCTATTTAAAATTTAAACCTCTTCTTCCAATTTAATGGGCCCAACCTAAAGGCCATAACTTATTTTTTCAAGATAAATGTCGATAACCCAGGCCCGAGACCCGATTCACTCACCTGAGAATTGGGTCGTTACAGATTTCCCTTAGTATAAGAGTTCTAGATAATTTTTACACTCTTTAAAAGTTCAAAAGATAAAAAGATACACTTTTTTAACAATTTATACCTAAAAAGATGGAAGAAAAACTTACTTTTAATGAATATCGAACTTACAACTTAAGAAAAAGAAAAGATGTAACTAAAAGATTTTAATCACGTACTCTACAAATTATTGACATAATAAGATGCACTTGGCGTACCATAAGTGATACGGGAGATAAAAGAAACCCATGGGTTAACATAAAGGAAAATACTTCGATACAAAGTTTACACAAGTCTTTCAATTTTAGGGTTTAGAGTCTAGGATTTTAGGTTAGAGTTTAGGGGTTTAGTGTGTAGGGTATTTAATTAAGGTTTATAGTTATAATTTAGAGTTTAGGGTTTAAGGTTTGGGTTTTAGGGTGCTAGGGTTTGAGATTTAGGTTTTAAATTTTATAGAAGAGTTGTGTAAATTTTTTTACACAACTTGTGTATCAAATATAATCCTAACATAAATGATAGACATTTTAAAATTATATTAATGAAGTCTACGATAAATTGTCTTTCAATGATACTTCAAAAACTTCTTTCAAAATAATAGTATCTCTCAACATGAATTAACAACTTAAAAAACATAATAAAAAATATATTATTCACTCAAATACAAGGCATTAGATCATAATATGTCAGGTGATAATTATATATGATTTTTAAAAATAATAATAACATTTAAAAATATAAATTACAAACATCATCATTTAACTTTTTAAAAAACAAGCTAATACCATAATCACTATGTTTGTATATAAAAAAAATCTTCACTATGTTTGAAAAGTTATGTTATGGCCACTAACGTTAGTGTTTATCTTTAAAATGGTCACTAATATTATCATTTACCATGAAACGGTCATTTAGTCGTTAGATCCTATCAAACTGATAATGTGGCACATTAAAATAATTAATATAAAATTTACCTTTAACTATTTTAAAATGTCAATTTGATCATCTAGCAGATTTTTTAACTATAATTTAAAAAACTTCAAAATACCTACAAAATAAAAAAAAATCTTTAGAATAAAGAAATTGTACTATCTGAAAACTAAAATTAAAAAAAGTATAAAATTTGGAGAATATAAAAAAATAAATTCTAATTCTTTTTAAGAAAATATTTGTTTGTTTTAAAAAAAAGTAAAAAAAAACTATTTTCTATAGTTTCCGAGTATTATCCATTTTTTCATGGATCGAATGTCTAGGTCATTGAGGGGAGGGGAGGGGTAGTATCTTTCTTCGACTATTTTTTTTTTTGTTCGGCAAATATAATCTTATTAAAGATTAAAACATACACATTTTAACCCTACATGTGTGCCTCGTTAAAAGCCTCTTTAAACCTAAGTGGAGGAAAATAGTGCAACATATATAAGGACGAAACTACTCTAGAAACCAACGACCAAGAAACAACAAAAACAACCCAAAGAACCACATGAAGCTCATATCCTAATGACGAAAGCAGGCAAACACCTACCAAAGCTAGAGTTTTACCCAACCTAAAACAACACAAAAACACCTTAAGTCGAATCAATGAAAATAAGCAACACACTACCTCCAAGATTAACAAATTATAAGCTCTTCCAATTTTCCAAAATCTGAAAACACCCATGATATTTATGTCTTCGATTCCAATAATATGTTAATTGAGCAGATTGGCTTATAATCAAAATCGACGCAAATCACCTAATCCCACTACTACAATGCACTATAAACTCTCCTTAGAATTAATGAGACGTCTCCTCCACCTACAGACAATACCCTGAAAGCATCCTTAATGATCTTGAAACAAACATCTTTGAAAAACAGGCAATAAGAATTAGATTGCATCCAAAATTCAACCACCAAAACCTGACGAGCTTACTCCTACTCTAAGGACCAAACCATGTAAAAACTTAAACCAATTAAAGGCACGACGATCCGTTTACCACTCTAAAAAAGAAAAATGAAAGCAACCGAATTAACTTAATTCTCCTAAGGATCAGCCTCCTTCATCTCTAATTCTGTAATATCTCGAATTACCTCATCAACTGGGCCAATAAACCGAACTCCTAATTTGGATCCTATTGTAACAATCTTCTCAACTTCTTTGGTTGCATTATTCCATCTTGCCTGAAGATCAGAATCTGACAAATATCTCCTTTCCAATTATGAGCACTCCTCTGCCAAAGTTTGTTCCTTTTTCTTCTTCGCGACTTGGTCTCTCTTTTTTTTTCCCGCCTTTGACAACGCGTTCTCCTCAAATACCGCCTTGGAAGGCCCAATGATGAGTTCTTGAACATTACCAATCGTAGCCTGATTCCTTAATTGCTCCGAAGGGAATGAGCCGTTAAAATTATCCTTGGGACAAGGATCCAATTTGTCCTCACTCACTAAATACCCACATCCCATCATCTCGTAAACCCCAGTCTTGCTATTTGACATCATCTTTTTCTTATCGTCTAATAAATTATGAGATTATCTAACCTATGCCATGAGACAAAGAATAAATATATTGGACTTGTTTGGTAAATAGTGGTTTAAATTAAAATTAGAGGTTTGAGTTAATATTGGAAGTTTGACTAATCAAATCTGTTAATTTGGATGTTTGGTGAATAACGGATTGTGGTGAAACCTTTAATTTTAAATAAAGCTGCTAATATGAGCTTTTTAAAATTAGCGGTTTGACATAATGGTTATAAAGACCCTTTTACCCTTAATAATTATCAAAAATCTCCAAATAACTTAAATTTAACCTTTTTATTTTAATTTTTCACTTTCACACATTATATTGTAACATTTGTAAAGTAATACTTTTTTATTTTTTTTATTCTCACACATTTATATTTTTATTTAAATTTAATATTTAATTAAATTATATTAAAAATAATTATATAAATAATAAATTAATATATAGATCCTTCAATATGCTTATTATTGTTATATTAAAAAACATTTTTTATAATCTAATTAATATTAATAGATACAAAATATTTTTTTGAACGGTAGATACAAAATATTGATAACTAATAAACTATTCAAATAAATATCGAATATAATCATGTCCTTATATGTCATTTTGCTTTTTTAAATAATCAAACAGCTATAAGCTATCAGTTAATTTTACCAAATACTTTTATACAATCAGCTAATACAATCCGCTAATCAAATCAGCTAATGCAAACAGCTATCAGCTAACGTAATCCGCTATCATATATCCGCTAATTGCCAAACATGGCCATTATATTGGGTAATTGTGATACTTTTCAAGTAAATCCTTTTAAATGAGGTTATATAATAGAGTAAAATTCAAAAAGTTACCTAATATAACACCCTTATTTTTAGGGATAGAGCCTTTGGGGTTGGAGGGGCAAACTCTAAATGTTTGAAAGTGGAGGACAAATTTATAAATCAATTTCAAAAAAATTAAATAGGGAGACAAAGGTAAAATGATAAAAGAGTTAATAGTATCCATGTTAAAGATATACTACTACATGGAACATATAGTATAAGAAAGGTTTTTATGTCGAACATTTTGGCTTGGTATTGTACAGTATTTTAAAGTTAAAGCATGAGTTTTGTATAGTACAATATATAGCACATGAATGCAATAAAATGTTAGTTTGCTCGATATTAGTTTTAGAGCATTCACTGAGCTTCACGAATCTATGTGCATTGTGTTACTTTTATCTGTGTAGGAACATGATCGTGATTGAAGAGACTGTAAGTCGAGGCCACATCTTCGAAACGAGTCGCAACCCTTTTTGCAATGTATTGCCCTTTTGGTATCTTGATCTTGTTTATAACTATAGCATGGAGCTAGACGTAAGGGATGCTCTTAAATCTTAGAATCCCCATAGACTTGGAATTGTCGTTTCGTTACCCCTTCTAGTTTGTATATTCATACGACTTGTGATAACTTGGGAACGATATTATATGATGAGCTTATACAGGAATGCACCGAGGAGGTTGAAGAGACACTACACCAAGCTTGGCATATAGCGACACTTTTTACGGCATTTGTAGGGCAAACACCACTAATTGTTTACATCTCGTGGCGTTTAAATAAAAAGCGCCACAAAAATGCAAAACTTGCTGCGTTTGAAGGAAAGCGCCGGAATATGAATGTACTTTTAGTGGCGTTTTAAAGAAAAATGTCGCTATAGAATAACATATACTTACGTTTTTTGTAAAACGCCACAAAAACTCACACTTTAGGGGCGTTTTAAAATGAGCGCCGCGATAATTGTCACTTTTAGCGGCGTTTGTTCCGTAATAGGTATAAATCACTAAAACATTTTAGTACTCCTCAGTCGACTCTCCTCACCCAAAATGCCTAATTCCTACTGCGGTACCATACCTCTCCACGCCTTCTCCCAATCCGACGTCCATTCCTATCTCCTCGGTCCCAACTCATCATTCTCTTCCTCCACCCGTCGGCAATTCCACCATTGTCGCGGTCGGCAAATTTGGGTCTCTTTCTCCTCCAGCCGACAGTAATTCTGCACTAGAGGAAGGTACGGTCTATTCCCCCAAATTAGTCTGGAAGCATGACCCTTTTGTAGAAACACATATGATTCATCCATTTGTCGACAGATTTTGTCGACATCCAAGCGATTACCACAACAGGAGAAAACACTTTTTGTTCGACGAATTGGAGTAGATCTGGAGAACGAGCAGGGAGTTTTCGTGCCCAACGAGGGAGTTCTCCACAATCGGTGATGGCGTCGTCGCCGAAACTCGGCCTCCTCTTCTGTAGTAGAAATTTCGGTGAAAATAGAGCAAGTGATAAGTATTTCCACTAAAGAGATGGATAGTAGCAGAGACTCCCAGGAAGACACCAGTGGCGATGATTTTCGCGTTGTAGTTGAATGCAGTGGCATTGAATAACGGTGAGGTGTTGTTGAATTTATCTTCATGAACTTCTCTGTGTTTTAGCGTTAGGATTCAAAATCTAAACGTTTTGTTTCACAGTTTGTTTCTGGACTTTGCCTATTACCTACCTTGGTTGAGTTGGACTGAAATTTTTACCTGATTTTGACTTCCTCCATTGGTGTTCTTATTGCATAATACCTGTTGCGAGTCATTCATTTGTTGTCAAATTTGATAGTGTAATTTGCTATTTTGTCGAGTTGTATTGTCTGCAATAAGAATAGCAATCTATCACTGGCTTACAATTTTAACAGATAAATTTGGAAGTTCATATTGACAGAAGTTAAGAGTTATAATTTGTTGAGAGTAGTTTCTTCTCCAGCTGGAGTTATGATTTATAAATATATTCGAGTAAGCTGAAATAATAATACCATAAACATCTTTTCTTTGTTTTGTTCTCTCATTTCTTGGTTACTTATTCATGTCCAATGCCAATGCGAGGATTGCTCGATGAAATGTCAGAAAGCATTTTTTTTCTTTTTTCCATTTGGAAATAACATTATACAAGGAGGCAACTTAATTGGATATTGCTCAACGTTTCTGTAGATGGTGAAATTTCTTGAGTTCAATGTTAGCAGTAAGCAATTTCATGCTCTAGCTTCTTTCTTCTATGAATCAGATTAGGTAATTGAATTCTTTGAGTCTTGGTTAGCTTTTAGCCTTCCCCTATTTTTGGTTTAATTTGTTAAGTTTGTATCTGCAATTAGTTTATATACTAACAAAACTGTTGCTTGTGCTCTTCTATGAATCAGATCATGTTATTGAATACATTGAAAGAATAGAATCCTATGAACATGTCATATTATGTAATCGCGACTAAGGCCATTTTTTGTGTTTTCTGGTATTTGGAAGCATTTCTACTTTTTGATTTCTGTGGTTGAAAACTGAAATGCTAATAAGAAATGATGAAAAGTGCTTTTATGAAGTTCTCTCTTCTTGTTTTTCTTTATGGAATATGGATAGACCCTCGACTAAATAATTTATTTTTATCATTACCTCTTTTTGGTTGAATAATATTCTGATTATCTACTAAATAGACCCTTGACTAAATTTTATTTTCCTTTTATGCAATATGCACAACTATTATGGATCCATAGTTCTGTACAAATGATCAAATAACAAGTATCCCTTCTCTTAATTAGCAGCATACTCTTTATATTTATAATTGTTTCTTTAGTACTCTTGATTTTTCTGGAGACATGATTACTTTCAATATAGATCAATTATATTCAACTCTATCCCGTTCATGAGCATTATATTCATCTATAAGTATTTGAAATTTAAGCAGTTGGTGAGAATTTTATTTCATTACTTTTGTTAATCTGTATGTTTTTCTACCATCTTCATAGGATATGCCAAATGAGGGAATAAACTGGTTGTGTGATTATGCCCAAATGATGAAACAGAATAAACCCACTGATCGGATTCAAGTTTGATTATGCTCACTGATGAAACAAAATAAACCCACTGATCTGCAATGAACTATGTCTTTTCCATTTTATCTCTCTTTCTTTCAATGGTATCTATTGGTCAAGATTCTGTTATGCTAAAGAATATATTGTGGTATACTTGAACAGCTAAACCTACGAACAGATGATTATTATTCTTTTGGATCACTGCTGATCACAATCATATTTCTTCCGCTGTGTTATCTTATTTTAGGCGTTGGCTTTGATGTTGATTCATATGCTCATGTTTCATCATTCCGTTGAGCAAAAATATATGGGATCAATTGCTAAAACATTCTATTTTTCACAGCTGTTGTTGAAAGTTTAATGTTCCATATGTGTTTTTTCCTTCAGAGCAAGCACTTGGCCGTGCATGTGGTGTAACGAGACCTGTAATTGCCTGCTCTGTTACAACAAATGAAGGAATTCAATTGAAATCTCAAATACAATAGCTCAAGGTATACCGTCTTTCTAAAATATTCCATTTACATTACAAGAATTGTTGTTTTTGTATTTTCTTATGTTGTTTGTTTGTGAAATGCAGGATGCCATTGAAAAGC
The DNA here is from genome assembly GCA_019671005.1 of Hibiscus mutabilis. Classification (NCBI taxonomy): domain Eukaryota; kingdom Viridiplantae; phylum Streptophyta; class Magnoliopsida; order Malvales; family Malvaceae; genus Hibiscus; species Hibiscus mutabilis. The sequence goes on along the minus strand of CM033714.1, from coordinate 68,207,061 downwards.
TCCTAATTTATAGATATTATGTAACTCGTATTCGATGTGTGATGGGCCTCTCAGAATGTTGTGTTCGCTCCTTTAGAGGCTTTGTCTAATGAAGTCGTGCCACTATCGAGCCAGCCTTTTAGTGTTCGACCTTAAAAAATGCCATCGTTGTGTTCTATTATGTTTTCTTATGAACCGAGAAAAAAAAGGTTAATCTTGAATTGATGTTTAGCTCAATTCAGTATGGATGATACTATCTACTAATGTTTACAAGAACTTGTTGAATATGTTCCATTTGTGTTGTTATAGTTTCATATTTTTGGTATAATTTATCAATTTAATTTTGAGTTTTAATTTTTTTATTTAATTAATCAAATCAATTAAAAATAGTGGTTTAAGAAGTGTGAAAATCACATTGTGTTCTTTTGCGACGTTTGACAAGAAAAATGCCACTAAAGACTAGGTATTAGCGGCCTTTGGATAATAAGCGCCACTAAAGACAAGGAATTAGCGGCGTTTAGGGAAACAAATGCCACTAAATACTTCGACCTATTGCGGCGTTTGTTTTTACAAACGCCACTAAAAACAATGTATTAGCGGAGAAACAAACGCCACTAAATACCTTGACCTTTTTTGGCGTTTGGAGAAACAAACGCCACTAAAGACCTTGACCTTTGCGGCGTTTTTTTTTTTCACAAATGCCGTTAACTATTGCGGTGTGTATTTAGCGGCATTTTTTGGGGCGCTCTTTCTAGCGCCATAAGGGTTTTTTGAGGCGCTTGAAAATGCCGCTATAGGGTTAAAAACGTCGCTAAAAACTAGTTTTGTTGTAGTGAGAGCGATCACCCCTTGAAAATTTAAAATCCGTACATGTTTAAAAAAAATTATCCCATGAAATTTTATAAGTTCGTCCCTAACATAGAATTATACATTCGTCCTGATATAAATACAAGTATGCAGTATCTATGAGCCTCAAAATAGGGTTGGGTTATATAATGTTTTTTTTTCTGAACTGATTATGTGTCATCCAAGTCATTTCTATACTAGAGAATGGTCGATAATGTCAATCAACTTGAAATGAGGATACTGAACCCCGATTTAATGGAAAAATCAATTGTATAAAACAAAAAAAATAGAGACAGCCACTATAAATCCGTTAAAATTTGAAAATCAAGACAAAAAGATGACGGATCAAAACTAGTTGAACCAATTACAATTTTTTAAACAATTGTTTCTTGTTTTTACGTATTTTTATTTTTATTTAACCGGTGATTAAGGGGAGTGTGTAAAACTAATTTCGATTAACCGTTAACAATTTATTTTGGTTAATAGGTAAATTTGAACTATTCATTTTTCGATCCTAGATCGTATCAATTAAATCAAATAATTAATTGATCGGTTAATCAAAATATTTGGTCATGTTGGGGTAATATCTTTTTACTTTGCTCATTAAAATATCGAATTTAATAATAGGATAAACTTAATAATTGTTCGATTGCGATAGAAATGTAAAACAACTAAAAAGTCAAAATTGAGAGTTCACACATTCTAATGATCGAAATCACGACAAAAAAGAGTCTTCAAAGAATCATAGAGACATCAAAATCAATATAGTGTATGTCGTTCTAATGCATAAAATGTATAACTATTGTAGATAACCAATTGGATCAATTAACCAATCTTTTTTAGAACTGTGAACCATAACCGAACCAAAATATTTTTTTTTAAATTCATACCGGAATAGAATTTCTCAATTTAAATAACCAACTTTTTTTTCGGGTTTCGATTTAGATTTCCGAATAGCGTATTTATCAATTCAATTCAACGGGGCTAATGCATCATTGAATTGAATTGATAAATATTAAAATAGATAGAATTCGAATATCGAGCGGGTTCAACTAAGGCTTAAGGATATCATAAGCCCTTTAATTTAAAAAAAAATCAATTAAGCCCCTAAACTTTTTCTGCATCCAATTAAGCCTTTATACTCCAAAATTTTATCAATTCACCCTTTTGACCAACGTTGACTGTTAAATCTAACTGTTGTTTTGGACCAGTTGGTGCAACATGTCGTGTTACAATTTTATTACTTGACATTTCAAGAATTATTTTATTTTATGTAAAAAATTCTTTAAAAGATCTAAAAAACATATAGAAAATAGTTTTCTAAAAAATCTGTAAATGTCACATGACAAAATTATAATGAGTCACATGACAGTAATATCTCAAGAAATATTCTCAAAAATTGATGGTCAAAGTCAGTCAAAGAGCTTCATTGATTAAATTTATTAGTTAGAGGACTTAATTGAGTACAAAAAAAATCAACTAGAGATTGTCACCCTCAATAAAATTGAGGTTCAAAGTTGAAATCTCATATTGTTTAGAAAACACACACCAAAAAGACTTTACGCCCTTGAATCAGGTGATGGGAAAATGAATATATATGTATTGAGAGAACTTCTTCTTCTGGCAAAGAGAGTTCGAATAAAATATAGATTGTACAATAGAACAAGTACATATTTTAATAGGTATCCAAAGCCAATGGCATGGTAGGATAAACTAAGATTTGTTCAATCCTATATATACGCCACAGTTCAGACACCAATCGGGCATATTCTTTTACTGCAAATACAACTGCAGAAGACATAGGATATCATAGATAGGACAGAGTCGGACACAATATTTATGAAGTTTACCGAACAACTTTACAACCGGGGACGTTAATCCACTCGAGCTCGAGTTCTATTTCCCCACACTCCACATTTCTCAATCTGAGGGCAAGGTCTTGAATAACCTTCCCTTCCCTCAAAACCACGGTGCTCGCTTCGGCCAAGCAGTTTGAGCGGGACGGCTGCACTTTGGTTAATATGGTTCCGTCCGGGGAGTCTTTATAATTCATTCTCAGGGCTTGTATGAAGCTTTTGATATCAAACTCGGCATCACCCATTTCGTCATCCATGCTAAATGTGTCGTAGTCGTACACAGTCAGCAATCAATCACAAAAACACTACTCTTAAACAAACTATATTTTACCAGATAATCAAACAAACTTAAATATAGAATATACCTTTAGAATTATGAGAGAGAATTACTTTAAAGAGATGTAATCTTTCTGATCTTGGCTACGTTGTAGAGGTTGAAGAGATTGTTTTCGAAGAACGTTGGAGGTAGGGACTGACAAAGGGGTGTTGGGAGAATTGCCCCTAAATATTTTAAGTTGCTTTATATTTTATATATTTTTGTATTTTTTATTGATAATTTAATTTCGCACCTCATAATTTTTTTTTTAATTTCTCACACCCTACATTAAGTAGTTCTCACCCACTTACATGATATCTTATGTCCATCTCTGGCCGGAGAAATATTTTTGGATACATCAAATTTTATTACGAGATATATAAGATATCATGTTTTTTTGCGTGTCTTGTTTTCTATTGATTTCGCTCTGATTGTTATTTCATACAAATTCCTACCATTTTCAACCTAAGTTGCATGGGCGGGAATAAGGAAAAGGATTGCTGCTAAATGTCATGTACAAACCAATGGAACAAGATGACCTACAAGTTTGATTGGCATCTCAGGATCTGTAATTGAAAGAGTTAAGTCTTCCTCCCACACAGGATTGATATGCATGTTTATGACTTTGGTCTTCAATTTCTGCAGGAAACATAAGATTACAACAGTATGTAGGATGCAGAAAAATGACCATAAGCTACAAGCCAACAATAATCCATTGAGTGGTCCAAGTGTTCCTCCGTAGCGTGCACTGGTGATAATGAGCCTGACCGAGCTTAGCTCGGTTAAAGTTCGGTCAAAGCTCGAAAAGGTTGTAAACAGGCTCTTACAATGAGTTCGACGAGCTTTGAGCCCAATAATATTATTTCCGAGGCAAACCCGAGCCTTATCACCACTATGCACGGAACTTGCATGTTTTCAAAAGTTTCAGGGTAAAAACCAGATATTACCATTTAATAAAAAAAATATAAACTCGTGTCTAAAACTCTAGAATGTAAGGCCTGTTCGCCCATAGTAATAAGGACGTAAGGATCGCTGGTACGGACGGCGAGGTTTACGCCCCGTTTGACGTGAATCCTCAGCAGACCCATAATCTCCTCCATCGCTGCTCTTAGTTTTATTTACAGAAAAAGAGAAACAAAAACAAATCGCCCCCCTCTTATATCCAGAATTGTGTCGGTCGAGAGAGGCAGAGACTCTGTTTTTGGATTTTTATTCTGCAAAAGTGGACGGGGTGAGAGCTTGAGGAAAGGGGAATGCGGGGGTCAATGATGATGGAGATGGGTGTCCGATACAACCGGGAAGCCGTTACCGAGGTTGTTTTACTTAGAATAAACTACGACCAAGGCTTAACTCACGCTTTTTTTTTTTAATTTATATCACCACGTGTCCTTAAACTACTGGTTCTCATCATCTTGATTTCATTTTTCTCATTTCAATTTGCCCTTTTCTTATTTTATTTCATTCTTTATTTAAATTCAATGATATCACATTCACAATCTAAATGAAAGTAAATAAAATTTATTATAAGAATGATCACGTATAACATTAGGATTTATATTCAATATACAATCGATGGAAACTAAAAGTTTTTATAATCGTCTTAGTTTTAGAGTTTAGAAATTTAATTTAAGGCGTAGAGGTTAGGGATTTAGAATTTAGGGATAGTGGTTATAATTTATGGTTTAGGGTTTAGATGTTGGATTTAGTTTTAGAATAATATGGTGAGAGATTTAGGTTTTAAAATATATACCCTAAACTATAAATTCTAACCACTATCCTTGAATTATAAATCCATAAACTTAAACCCCTAAACCATACACTCTAAATTAATTTTTTAAACCCTAAAACTAAAAAGCTTGTAGAAACTTTTAGTTTCCACCGCCAGTGTACAGAATAATTACCAATAAAACTATATATAAATCTTTATTAATCTTGTGTTTGATGTTTGATCTCCTAATTCGTCTTAAGTAATGACTTAGACTTAAAGTTAGTAGAGAACAAAAAATTATGTCCCTTTTGGTGTTCTTTTTTATGCTACAATACTAAAAAAAATTAAATTTTAAAATTTAGCCTAAATTTTAAATCATAAACCCTAAACTATAAATCCTAATATATATACCCTACACCTAATATTCTAAGCCTTAATCATAAGCTCAAACCCTAAACTTTAATAATAAATCATAAACCTATTTTTTGTGTTAGGACACATAAAAAGGTAGAAAATTTCTATCTGTCAGTAGAAGGCTTATTTATTCATTTAGTTTGTTAGTAAGTTAATTATTGATATTAAAAAGATTGATAGTGATTACAATTTAGATTGTGGATCGAATATTTATAGATATTTGATTTGATTTTTGAGTCGAATAATTTGTAAATTTGAATGTTAAAATTACTATCAAGTACAGATTCAAAGGAGATATAGAATGGCGCCCTTATATATCTAATTATTGTTTTGGTTAACTACCGATGCCCAATTTATTGGTTAACTAATTTAGAATGAGCACTACATGGGTACATTAAGGGGACAACCCTCCCAACTCAATTTGCTCAATTCACAACAACAAAATTTAAACTCCTGACATTGCTTAAGAGATTAATATCTCGTCCATTATTTGAATATATATTACTTATGCTTATTCTGATATTCAAATTCGACGTTAGATTAAAAATGTTAATATGTCAACTTCTAAGGGGATTCATAATTTGATCATGATTTTTAACGGATTCAATTATTCGACATTTAATTTAAAATTTTGATTTCTATTTTTTCGATTTTAAAAATCTGACGGATAATGATATCTAAGTCGGATAATACTTGGTCGAATAATTTGCAAATGAAAAATAAGTTCAAATTTGTAATCATATTTACAAATTCAAACATAGTCCACATCAATGCTCATTAAGCTATCTTCTACTGTGGGTGGGAAATCATGAGGATGCGAATCGACGGGATAAAGAATAATTAAATCTTTATTTATAGGGATAGAAACGGAAAATTTTTATCACCGAAATTTAAATGGGGATGAGACAATAATTATTATATCCAAAGCGTAGAGATAACTGAACTGTAACCATATAAATAACCGTGAGATCTCAAAAAATATCTACAAGTATCACCGATATTTTACAATTTTTTTAAAAAAATATATATTTATTTATCTATATACTCTTAATATATATCTTAATAAAAGAAACCCTAACTGTGTGTTATTTTCATTTCAACTTTTTCTTGAACCTAGACACACTCAAATTTTTCAACATGATTCTATCTTATTTGTTACATTTAAGTCTAAATCTTTCCCAACACAACACTCTTTCCATCTTCATCGTTTCATAATTGCTTCCAATCGAAGTATCCAAACTTTTATATTTTAAACTGAATTGGCCATTTATTTTGGTCAGTAAAATAATAATTTTATTTAATGATTTTGGGGAGTGAATTCTCCGAAAACCGCAAAAATCCACACGAAAAAGTATGAGGATGCTCTAAAACTGTAACCACAAGTGTTAGAGACGAAGTAAAAAATACAAAACCGTCATCGTCCCCGGTTCCCATCCCCAGGCACTACTTCCATTTTCACTTAAAACACCTTTGCTCCTCAAACTATAACAGCCCATTACCATAGTATCAAACCCATTACGTTCAAAGCCCAGTTGACTAAAATCCTCCAAAGCATTCAAATTACATCCCAAAGAACCAAGGTATCCCAAGCCTCTGCAATTCATTTCTTTTGAAGTGTCTATGTAATTACAATATATTATTTGGTTATTAACCATAGTCTCTAAATAATGCATGTACATCGTATAAAAAAATTGTTCGAACTCGAACTACTTAAGGATAATAATATTTTTTCACCGGAACAACTTAATGGATTCAATTCTTTCAAGAAAAAATATTATATGCACTAGCAGTGGAAAATAAGTTTTCCACGATCGCCTACTTTTTAGTGTTTAGTGATTAGATTTTAATGTTTGAGAGTAGAATTTATGGTTTAAAATGTAAAGTTTAAGGTTTAGAATTTAAGGCCTTAAGAAGGTATATGATAACTTTAGAAGTTTACTTGTTGGAAAAAATTCTATTGACAATATATCAAATAATTACCCTTATTTTAAATGTAACATAATTCACAAATGAACAACAACATACATTTTCTCGGTAATACATCAAAAAATTCAGATTTGGCTAGAAAATTCTATTGGTCAAGCTGCTGATATTTGTTCCTTAATATTTCTTTAGGTCATATATTCTAAATTTACTAGGAATACTCATCTTTTTTCTCTTAAAATCCCTTTTTCCCTCCCTCTACATAAGATTAAAATTAGATTTTGAATTTGTAAAAAAAAAAAAAAAACTCTCGCCATGTCACCAACTCAACATCAAAACTCACCTAGACATGACCATTGTAATTGCACTATTATCTCTATTAATTCATCCTCGTCGACACATATAAAAAATTGATTTCCAAACAATATTTTAATGTTGCCTTCTGACAAGCCTACCACCAATTTAATGTGTTTTTTAAACCAGTTAAATATATGAATATCCATAGAACGAAGATTTATTTTTAAGGTTAAAAAGCAGTAAATTTTAAAACTTATAAAATAATTTAAAATGTCATATTCTTTTGATAATATTTTAAGTTAATTTTTTTTAACAAGTTTCGAAACTTACTTTAAAGTTTTTTTTAGGTTTGTAATTTTTTTGACAAGTTTTGAAACTTGAGAAAAATAAACCTAAAATATTATAAAAAGTATAACATTTTAAGTTGGTTGAAAAAACTAACTTAAAGTATAACGTTTTTTAAGCCTTGAATTAAGATGTTGTATCGCATAACTGTCGGCTTAACTAGCATCTCCTGTTTGCTTTTTGTCAACCATTAGGTCATTCCCCAACATTCTATCCCTTATCACTCACATTCAACATGTTACCAAATTCCATTCGATTATGAATGATGAAAATAACTGTATTTAGGAATGATAACAGAGTTGGACAGGGACGAATGTCATCAAATCTATCACCGTTTTATAGTTGACACGTTTCGTTCCGCCATTCGTCCAATTCTATTATGAATGTGTAATTTTGAAATTCAGTGTAAAAAAAAAATAGGTCTAATGACAACTCAACCGCACCCTATTACTTTTATTTTCTTTTATAACTGAAAATGACAACTCTGTAATACATATACATATTTAAAAGAAGGGACAAGCACTGTTGTGTCTTTAATATAGATATGGATTTATAGATATCCAGTTATCCACAAGGTGCATGAAAAAGTTGGGGTCAATCCAGGAGAGAGTGGTCCTAACTCCTGTATGCTGTCCCCATTTGTATTTCCATGAAGTGATCAACCCTAGCTCCAACAGTAATTCAATAGCGACTGCGTTAGTTCTGTGTGTCTGCCGATACCAACATCCACATGCTCAATGCTCTACACCAATGGCAATCCTAGATATTTTATTTAGTAATTCGGACCGGCCAAAGAAAAAAGACCATAAGAAAACTACACTACTAGTTTAGATAAGTTTGTGTGTTGAATTGATTAGTTTTTCTTAACATTCTAATCTCGTTAAAATATTGTATCTTAGTTCGGTTTCACATTTTAAAAAAGTATTGCCCACTTGCAAAGAATGCTACTCGAACTCGAATCACTCAGAGAAACATCCCACCTTTTATCACTGGGACACTCAATGAGTTCGTCTAATTAGTTAGTTAAATCTTAATTATTTTTGTTATACCTAAATTATTTGCCTCCGGCCTTCCGCACAATTTCAAAAATACTCTTTAGAATCATCATATTTAGTACATTCCCAAAATAGCTCATGGCAACAACTCTTATTAAGAGTAATATTATCAGAGCCCCCAAGCTATCTTGGGAATAAGCATTCTTAGTCGCTACAGTAACCATTTTCACTGACCATCATGCAAAGCCTAACTCTTAGAAGGTGAGCCTAGTCATGTCAATCGTTGTCACTAGATCTGGTATTATTCAATCATCAACAGTATTAAGGGACTATAAATACTCATGCCTTCAATGAGAGAAATAAGTCTACGAGCGAACATATACACCTGACCAAGGCCGATTTAAGAGGGTTGTACTCTCTTTTTTTCCTCTCATCTTCTCAACTTCGACTACCTTCTTGTTTGCATCTCTACACCTCAAATCGACAGAGATGAACCGCATGATTCTGTCACAACTATTTGGTTCATGTCTCTACATCTTTTATTCGGTATCTTTTCATTTCGACATCGACAAACTTAATTTCTTAATAGATGAATTTTAAAAAAAATGAAAAAAAACGTGAAATCGTATAAAGACACTAACTGCAGATGTGGCAATGCATTTAAAAGAGCAATTAAGAGGAAGAAGAAACGAGTGTTTGAGATTGAGAGAGGAGGGTAGGAAATTGGAAGAGGCAATTCCAATAGAGTTTTGAGGGATATTTTAGGGAGTAGTTATTGTTGGAGTTAAGGCAGAAAAGCGAAAAGAGGTTAAGGTGGGAAGACAAATTAAAAGGACATGCTTAAACCACGTAAGGCAAAGACCACCAATGAAGCAAGAAACGATGAAAAGTAAAGCAAATATATGCATAGTTGGTCTACTTATAAGATCTTTTTAGGGTATTTTTCGTGTTCGTTCTACTATTTATGTTCGGTATCCAACCAAAGCTCGAATATAAAAAGTTATGTTAAAATTTTATATTCAATATTTTTAGATGAATTTTTTTTAAAAATTATCTTACAAGTTGCTATTCGATTTGACTTCAACCATAGTTTATTCGAGACCTAATATAATTTCGAATTTATTAGAATAAAACTTTAAAATGAAAATCAAAGCATCCCCATCTTCCCCACAACAAAGACAAACTTGAGGTACAAAAACAGCCAACGTTCGCCTTTAGTCCGCCCTCACCCACATTTAATGCTACATTTACAAATTAAAGAAAGATTTTTGTAGTGACGTTGATGATGATCAACTTGTTGTGAAATATCATAATCATCCTCTAAGTTTTTTTAAGGTATAGTGAAATTATAAATTTGTGGGGGGTTAAAATGATATTTAATTTACATTTGAACTTCAAAAACATATATAGTTAAATTTGCAGGTATCACTTATAGTGACATTTATATAAATTTACAAAATATTTATAGTAATATGGCATATAATTATTGTTAATATGTCTAATATTATAGTATCTGGTGTGATCTTATAAAAAAAATATTAGATGGATATGATTCACCAGTCACCAAGTCATTTATAGTCTCAGTCAATAAGACTCATACATCTCATTTTTTTTCAAGATAAATTTTCATCTTTTTACTGCATGTAGATAAAGGGTGGGTAATTATTTGGGAGTTACTTTGAGGTGGATGGATTTTATTGGTCGGGACCACAGATGGCGTGGTGAGCCGGGTCTATCTAATAATTTCTCAATCTTATGGTAGTTTATGTTCGTTTTTATTAGAACTTTGATAATGCACACAAGAAAAAATTAAAATAAATTTAAGAACAAAATGTTGAATGTGTAAGTAACGGGATCAAATGTGTAATTATACGAATTTTTCGACTGTCAAGTCAACATTTAAATAGATAAATAGTTTGATTGACAAAATTGATAGATCGTCAATCAAAATAATTTTTTTGTATAATTAAGTGGCCATTCATGTAGTTCATTAAATAGTCTTAAGGTAATTATAAGGTAGTAAACATATTGCAGACAAAGTTACTCAAACTCAAGTCTTATAAGATAAACATCACTTTTTTTTTTTCTATTGAGACAACTTGTTTATTATGCTACTCATATTATTAGTAGTAGTGGTGGCAATATTGTAATAGGACACAATATGGCATAAAAATGCAAGAAATTGGTATAGGAGTGCTAAAATTACAAGTAAAATAAATATAATAGCAGCTTTGTTGTTGTCTGGTTAGGTTTGTATGGGAGCCTTTCGTTGGTTTCATGGTCCAAAACCCTCCCATACTATGCCTCCCTCTCCATTTCGTTTGAATGGGCCATGAACTTCAACTTTTCCTCCGGATTCCCTTCCCCGGCCGCCGTCCCCAGCCATGAACCCAATCACTCAGGCGACGAACAACAATCTGACTCCGCTGCTCGTTGCGAATGGGATTTCTCTCTCTCAACCGTCGTCTCCTCCACCGCCAACGCCACCGTATCCGACACTCTAGGCGTCATCGAATTCGATCCTTCTAATACCATCTTAGCAACCGGCGGAATTGCTAGAAAGATTAGGATTTACACCTTGAATTCTTTGTTGCCACAGGAGGAGACTGAGACTGTCCAATCCCAAGGTGAGCGAAGCACTGCCTTTCTGGACCATGCTAATGCGTGTAATTATTACATCTTTACCCCAGCTAAGCTCAGTAGCCTTAGATGGAAGCCCGGGTCCGGCGGCCGCATCTTGGGATCCGGAGACTACGACGGCGTCGTAATGGAATACGATCTAGAGAGGAAGGTGTCGGTCTTCGAACGCGACGAACACGGCGGGAGGCGGGTCTGGAGCGTCGACTATTCTCATTCGGACCCTTTCCTCGGGGCATCCGGCTCGGACGACGGAACCATGCAAATGTGGGACCCACGTTGCAGCGAAGGAGGGCAATGCGTGGCGAAGGTGCAGCCAACGGCGGCACGCAGCCCGGTCTGTTGCGTGGAATTCGACCCTTTCAGAGACGCATTGGTAGCCGTGGGATGCGCCGATAAGAAGGCCTACGCCTACGACGTGCGGAGAACGGCGGAGCCGGTATACACGTTCGACGGACATACCAAAACCGTGGCGTACGTAAGATTCCTCGATGCCGGAACCATGATCACCGCGAGCACAGACGGGTGCTTGAAACAATGGAACATCGACGATTCTCGTTTGATTAGAACATACAAAGGGCACGTAAACAGCCGAAGCTTTGTGGGGCTATCCGTTTGGAGGCACGGAGGGTTGCTCGGATGTGGATCAGAAAATAACCAAGTGTTTGTTTACGACAAGCGATGGGGTGAGCCCATTTGGGTGCATGGGTTCGAGCCAATGGGCGGAGATAGGTCCGACCATGGCTTCGTCAGCAGTGTGTGCTGGAAACAAGTCACCGAGGAGCAGTGCACACTTGTGGCAGGTGGTTCCAATGGGGCTTTACATGTTTTTTTAGGAAAGAGGAAATCATAGTTGTTTCATTGAGTCGGATAGAATTACAATGAATATATTTATTTTTCAATTGTATTAGTGAAAACTTAAAATAAACTGAAACAATTTCGTACGGATCGATCCAACTTCTTGATGTTCGTTATTTTTCTCACTTCAGCATTGTTGTGTTAACGGAGTAATATTTAAGTTTAGGGTTTGAGATGATATGTGTTGTTAGTATTAAATTAGCCTCCCAAAAGGGGAAGGAGGGCAAGGGGGAAGCAGCAGCTGTGTGTGATTGGGTTGGTTTTGTTTTGATATGTTTGGAGATCTGCTGACTGATCATCACAGCTGTTTGATATTAAAGCACAGTTGCATGGATCTGACATCTTTGCCACTCCTCCACCATGTGTTCTCCCCAGGCTTATTCTCCCTGTTCAAGTTTAAAAAAAAAAACTACTGATTTCATGTTCCAATCTTCAATAATGTTCTTGTTTCTTCATCATTTGCTTTTTAGCTTCTTTATTTATTAAAATATTTTAAAGTAATGAGTTATATTTGAGAGAAATTATGGTGTAATTATATTATAGTATATGTTTTTTTTTTTAATTTTTAAGAAGGTACACACATCTTGTAGAGAGAAACTGCTTGAACTCGGGTCTTCAACGTTCTTTTTTTTACTGGGATCAACTCAATAATTTTATCTTATTGAATGAATCGAAATTCGAGTTTGATTACATAATAATATTTGCTTTTTTTATTTGCCCGAAGTCGACATGCATTACCAACTACCTCTAATGAAACTATAACAAATACAACAGATCACAAAATAAAAAATAAAATGTAATATTTCATTCAATATTTTTCCAAGTGCAATATTACTACAACTTACTCTTTAACTTGGTTTGAGTTGTTGTTTTATATTATTGAATGATTTTTTTATATATTTATATTTTATAAACTTATTTATTAATATAATTCATGAAAAATAAGTAAGTAAATAAAATAATTTATATTAAACTATACTAATAACTTTTAGTCTTATTTTTTACTAATAATAATAAAAACAGCTAGTTTTATTGAAGAAAGAGTAAATATAATAGAGTTATTAAAAAGAGTACAAAAACTAGAGTAGACTAATATAATAAACCGATCATTGCACATAAAACTATTAAAGTACAAAAAATAGTCACTGGTGAATAAAATAAGACCATACAAGAAAATGGTTAAAAAAATCAAACCAAACAACTCGGAAAATTATAAATACAAACAAACACCAATGTCGATGGTGAAGGATAAACATTATCAACAATGCCATGACAATGCATATAACAACAATGACACACGGACAAAATGACTTTACAACTCAATTGTAATATATCTTTGGTGATTGCGAGCACCTATTAATATGAGAACCAATTTGAGAGTTCAAATAATGAATAAATCAACAATATAATTAAATAAAAATCAAATCAATCTCTAAAAAAAAGAAAAAATATGCTACATAAATAGAGGAACGTACTACGAGAGCGGAAGAAAAAAAAGAGTTATCAACCAATAACACAAACAACTCAAATATGCATAAATAAAAAATTAAAGAGATAAAAAAAAATATGTATGTGAACACAACAAATCACGACAAAAACATGGATAACGATAGCTCTGTTAAGGCTTTATCTGATAGAAATGACGGAAAAGATGAAGGATGAAAAATTAATTAATCAATTGAATTTTAACTATTTAATTAATTAATTTGTTTTTTTTCCTCATCTTTCTAAAATTAAAAAGTCGACAAAATCACTCTTCTTAGTTAAAGAAGAAAAAAACTAAATAAAAATAATTGAAGCGGAAATAGAATATTTATATTTTTTTAGTGATATTACAAATTATATTATACTAATAAACTAAATATATTTAAATTATAAACGAGGAAAAAAATGTGGCAAAATTATTTGCTAAATGCTCTGATTAGTTTTGCTAACAAAAGTTTCTAAATATGAACATTTCTCGCGAAATGTAAATGCTTCAGGAACTCGGGTACTTAATTAAAAATAAGTATTTAAATTATATATATATTTTAAATTTAGATGTTTAATTTTTTTTTGTAAAAATAAGTGTTTAACGTTTTATTTTATTAATTTTACGTGCTTGGTCATTAACGGTTGTTAAAAAATATTTTATCTAATTAAAATATGACATGTGACATGTTTTTTTCTCTTTAAAAATAATTTAAAATAAATATTTTTTAAAAAGTAACTCAAAATAGTCTCAAATCCTTAACTCAAAATCCTCAAAATTACTTTTATTGACGCCGTTGATTGTCTTTTTGGACTCTACCACTGTCGTCGCCGAATGTTGCTGTCCATTTCCCCAACTGCCCATCTCTAGTAATCGACATGAACGTGCCGAACGTCAAACAACAAACGAAAAAGGTTCAAACCGAACAACATCTGATTGACACACATATCGTCGATTATTGGTGATAGATGGTTGGAAGAAATGGGCATCGATGGCCGATAGTGGTAGTGGTGAGAACCGAGAGGCTATCGACAACGACAATGGTAACAATTTTGAGTTAAGATTTTAAGAATTTTATTTTTTTAAAAAATTATTTTATTTTAATTTAAAAAATAAAAATATATACCACATGTCTAAATCTAATTGGGTGATAAAAATTTTTATAGCACAAAATTAAAATGGTAACAAATTGAAACTTTAATTAAAGAAATAAAACGTTAGACACCTATTTTACCGAAAAATAATTTAAGCACATAAATTTAAAACACGTATAATTTAGACACTTATTTGTATATTAAGCCTAAATTGGGTTTCACACAAATTATTATTATTTATAGGCATAATACCAAAAAAATGTCCCTAATGTTTGACTGAATAGTCACTTTGGCCTCTGTTCTTTTTTAAGCAATTTAACCCTCAATATTTTATTTTGGGTTAAAATGACCTATATGTGGATGGACACTGTTAATCAACTAACGGTAAAATAGCTTGAAATGAAGTGACAAACATGCATTGCAGTGTCATATAGTCAAAGGTATTGACTTGAAAGAATGTCACATCAGTTAAAAAATAATATTATAAAATTATAAAAAATATAAAATTATTTTTTATGCTAACGTGTTATTTTGTCAAATCATTTCAAACTGTTTACCGGTAGTGACTAACAGTTTTATCCGTAGATGAGCTAACCCAAAATAAAACGTTACGAATTAAATTATTTCAGAAAAATAGAGGCTAAAATAACTATTGAATCAAACGTGGATGACATTTTTTTTTTACTTTACGCTTATTCTATATAACCATGGCTCGGTAAGACAAAAAAAAAATGATTTATTTTAAAAATATTTGAATGTGAATATTATTCATTGTATTAGTAGCATAAATAAATTAATATTTAAATAACATTAATGTAAACTTTTCTTTTATGAAAATTCCTAATCAGTTAAAAATACAAAAGAACTAAGGGACCAAAGCATAATTTTACCATAATTTTAATATTTAGAGGGTCCAAAACAAATTTTCACCATAAAGTTAAGTAATACTATAATGGCCCCCCTGACTTCGTCACTGCAATTTGTACACTTCGCTCAACTCGGAAAGATCATGCACGTCACAGCATGTATAATATGCTAAAATAATTAAAATATCATATTTAAAAAAGATTTTATATTAAAATAAATTTTTATTTTCTGCTTTTTTTTAAAATTAATTGATACACTTATTTTGATTAAAAAATTAAATTACTTATTATCGTGAACTATGTGAATAGTACTTTATTATAAATTATTTAAATTAGGTGCTTAAGAATTTATAATGAAATGTTTTTTCTAAATAGAATTAAAAAATAAATTAATTTTATAGATAAGAAAAATTAAATTGAAAAGATTAATTGTAGCATAAATTATTAAGGCAAAATCTTGAAAAAAACTAATGTGAATTAATGTGGCCCAAACCATAGAATCGTGTCCCATCTCAAGCTTAAATCTTATCCACTTCCAGTTCCAGGGTGCAATTTAACTGTCGTCTCTTTTATGCCCCCACTACTTTAACCCTTGTAACCATTTTGCCCATGATTTTTGTCATTAATTTCGAAAACCCCCACCACCCTATCTAAAACTTAATTCTGCCACACAATCTCCTCTTCCTCTTCTTCATAGCTGCTGCCCAAAGTTGCAACCTTGCCAGCTTCATCAAGGCTTACCTGCTTCTGGGTATTTTTCTTTACTACATGTTTTCTTTTCTTTTCTTGATATACAAACAGAAAATTGACTATTTTTCCATCCCTAACGGATTATATTTATATATATTCTTCATTGGAATCAGTTTTGAGGGTTTAAAGTAACAATTTTTATTGATGTTTTCTTTCCATTTAGGTAGGCAATTATTTGGTAGGCATTTACTATTATCTTTACAGCACTTTAGTAAAATGGTAATCTTCCAGTCCTGAAGCCTGTTAACTCTTTAAACAAGATTGTAGGGAATCACTTTTGGAAGCAATTCCTACCATTTTTGGCACCTTAATAATGTTTTGTTAGTTGTTGAAATATCATCAATTGATTAGAAATTATTTTGTTAGAATATGCAAGTGGAAAAAGAGATGATTGTTCATGTTTTGTGGTCAGAATGAAGAATTTTGTGTTCAGAAGAAGGAACTTATTTTATCTTTATTTTTTTTTCCTCAGGAAAAAGAAGTACTGTGGAGATGCATTCTCTTCTGCATGTACATCCAAATAAGCCTATTTCTTTACTAGGCACTTCGGGTTTTCCTTTATTGCAACCATCGACGACATCGGCTACTGCTTCTTTCATACGAGGTAAGTTCCTTTGCCCCACATGTCACTCATTTCTGTGCAGGTCTTGCTCTGTGTAAATTCTTTTGCTTTTGTTGGACCAGATTTTATTCTATTTCCAGTAGGGGATACTTTGTTGTACTGTTATAACTTCCATTTTTACTGAAGGTATAACTTGTGCACTTAGATTGATTATTTGGGATTTGCCACAAAGCATCTGAAATTTTATGTATTCAATGAGCTTGAGAGTGGTGAATTATGGGCCTGTTAGTTAATGATATGTTAAGTCATTTGTTTTGAATTTTCTGGACTCAACTATGACTGAGAATCTATCAAGCTTGATTTTATAGGATGGAATGAGGATTTGAAAGATGAAAATATGGAGAAAAGTGAAAGAGAGGAAGAAATTATATATTTTTTCTTTCCATTGGTTGATTTGTAAAAAACATGAAAAAATAGAAAGAAAAAGGATCGTTTCCCATCCATTACTTACTTTCTAGAGTTGGAAATGAGAAGAAAAACAAAAATGATATTTTCTCATTACACCCATTGTAAATTAAATAAAAGAATATTATATTAAGAAGCTATGAATAATCCTATAGATATGCATGCTTAGCTCACATTTCTTTTATTCTCTTCTCTAAACATTTCAATTTAGAATGATTTGTTTTTTATATTAAGATAGAAAAAAATCGACTTTCTTATTTTCTTTTCTTTGACTCTTCTTTCCTACTAAGCATTCTCAACATGTATTTTCTCTTTGCTTTTCCAACTTCCTTTATATATCCTTCCACTCTTTTGCTCTTGTAGCACACCTTTAGACTTTACTTGATAGGGTGAAAAGAAAAATGGAGAGGAAAGTGAAAATATAGAAAACATGTCCATTGGTGTGCTTGGCAGGAAAATAGAAAAATTAAATGACAACGTCCATATTTTGTTTGGTAGAGTTAAAAAATGAAAAGAAAAAGATTTATATAGCTTTAGTATTACAGTTATAACATTAGTAAGTTAACAAAGTAAAATCTAAAAAGCCTATGAACAATTTTTTAAACACAAATTGAATAACATCTTTTCCTTTTTCTTTCCATTAATCTTTCCAGTTTAGAATGATTTGATAAAAGAAAATATCTTATGTCTTTAGTAAGTTAAGATAACAAAAAATGCTATTAACCATGGACAATGTTGTAAACAAACACATTTGAGTAACATCTTTTCTGTTTCATTTCTATTAATCTTTCCAATTTGAAATGATTTGATTGTCCGAATGAGAAAGAAAATGTCTATCTTTTGATTTTTCTTTCATACCAAGCACCGGCAAGAATCATTGTTTTGGGTACTTTTCCACCAACCTCTATCCATCCTTTTGAAGTTGTTATGTCTTTATTCATTTTTTGTTCTTTAAAAGAGGATGTTTTTCTTATGAGAAATGTTTAACATAGGAAACAAAATACATTGCTCTTTTAATGTATATCTCATTATGTAATATTATTCCACTTTGATTAAATTTGGGTTCGCCATGTAAGCTTAACATTATGTCAAATCCTATGTTATTCGCTTCCCATTTATGTTTGTGTTTCTCCCAATGTCTTTATGTTTTATTGGTGTTTTCGGACCTAATATGCTACCCCATATCAATTACAACTTCTTTCTGGCCTTATGTTCAAGCTAGCTTGTTACCTATATTAGCAATTGATTTGATCTACTGCCATATCTTTGGCTTAACATATTTCATTGAACTTGTGAATTGGAGCTTATGTGAGAGATAATTTTGATGAATAACTCAAAACTTGTTTGGAAAGGAAATATTGATGGCAACATTAACACTACTATAAGGCTTCAGCTGATTATTAGCTTGTTATTGATTGATAGAGATGTTCTAAACGTCAATTATCATTCCTTAAGAGTACAATTGCTCCTTGGTACTGTGAAACATCAATGCTAAAGTATTTGTTATTCCATTGTGTTTACTGTAGAAAGTAGTAAAAACAGAAGAGAAAGTTTGTGAAAACAGAAGAGAAAGTTTCTGTTTCTTTTCGAATGAATAATAGGTTACAACATAGAACTCTTTTATAGAGTCCTTGAGGATTTAACTCTAACTAGGACTCCTTACAATAGAAGACTTCTTAGATAACTCTTAATCCTTATCCTACTAATAGATAACTCTTGATCTTTTACATAACTTACAAGACTTTTACATTACATACAACTCTATACATATCGTGTTATCCTACATTTACGTGCATGCTTTGATACTTCTTTATTTCTTTCTTCCCTTTGTAAAGCTAATGAATTTATGTTATTTGTGAAGTGCTATTCACGAGTTTAACTTTTCAATAGCTATACATATGTGTGTATATACGCGCACGTGTATGTACGCATGTATATGATTCAAGTAAAAGTGTGTGTTTATGTTATCTTATTTGGCCCAAGCATCTATTGCAAATGCAATGTGCTAATATGGCTTCTTTTTTTGCCAAAACTATTATGGCTTGAAGGAGACTTAATTTGTTATTGTTCAATTTTCTTTTCCATTTGAAACATTGGGTAAACCAATAGGAAGCATTTTAGCAGTGATCATTTTTGAGGAACACAAGAAGTTCCCCTTTTTTTTTCTCGAGTCTTTTTCAATGTCAATGAAAATCCTTTGGTATAAATAAAGAAGACAAAGAACACCTTATAATGTTGTATTTGATTGCGGTTTTTTTTTTTGTCACATTGCTTAGGTACTGCTGTGCCTCAGATCTTGTATAAAAAGGAAGCCTCTCTCTTTCTGCAACACGTGTTGAGCAACACAAGGTCGAAGAAACTGGTTTCCATTGCTCCCAGATGTAGCAGTTCCACAGACTCCAATGATAGTAAAGATCAAACTAAGGCACGCACTTCATATTGCTGATAAATGAGCTGAATAGATAACTTTTTTCTGTATTATGCATGCATAATTTACCTCTAGATTATTCTTATACATATTCTTGTAGAGTGGAATCTAATTTGTAGTTCCATAAGTACCCACTTGACTTTCATCATGAGTTGATCCTGTTGGCATAGTTACTGAAGTAATATCTTTCTTGTTCTTGTTCAGACACCTTTTGGGTACACAAGGAAGGATGTCCTATTGATTGGTCTTGGAGTCACTGCCGTTGGATTTGGGTTGAAAAGTGGATTGGAGGTATTTTGGTTCACTTTTGAGTTTTGATAATTAGGCTTAAGAGATAATTGCCCCCCTTTAATAATCCCAAATCAACAATTTTGCTCCTCATTTTAATTTATCAATTTAACTATTGAACTTCTGAATTGCCTCAATCTCACTTTTTGGTCGTCATTGACTAACATAGTCGTTAAATTCTGCACATGCGGTTGCTATTTGCTTCCATGTCAGTCGTTATTGTCAATTGTCTTGCCGTGTCAATGATGACGGGTCAGTTTTGATGACGTTGTAGTACGAATTTAGGGTTTCAGAATTAAATATTTATTTCAAAATTACATATATATTTTAAAAAAAAAATCCATGTCAATTGTATTTTAACATCATTAAAACTGACTCGTAGTCATTTTATTGGAGGACGTTGATTTATTAAAAAAATGACACAAAGGAATGCTAATTCAGACACTGTTAATTGACAAAGTGCTTGACATGGCGAAGGACGATTGGTGATAAAGGCTTTGTCAGTCAACGACAGTCGGAGGATGAGATTGATGCAATTTGAGGAGTTTGAGGGCTACATTGATGAATTAAAGAAATGAGGGGAAACATTGCTGATTTTTGGACAGCTACAAGGGCTGGAATGATGAAATTAAAACAAAGTGACAAAATCGTTAATTTTGGATTACTACAAGGGCAAAATTACCCCTTAAGCGTGATATTTTTGTTTGTACTTTTTGCCGAAAACTTCAACTATTTTTTTCCTTTTACATGCATGTTTTTTTTTATTCTATATTCTTGGTAACATTAATTCAATACGTTGGTGAATTATGAGTGCCATGCATCGATGAGCAATTTCTTTCTGTAAGAATCCCCTTGATGATGGTTTTGCAGTTCGTGGGAGTTGATCCTTTACAAGCAGGAAATGTAGTTCAGTTGGTAATGGTTTTGGGCCTCACAGTTGGATGGATTTCAACATACATCTTTAGAGTCTCCAACAAGGAAATGACGTACGCTCAACAATTACGTGACTATGAAGTCAAAGTCATGGAGGTTTTTGATTCTGCACTTTTCTCTTATAACTTCCCAATTGATGATCTACTATTTGATACGTATTCTTTATCGTGTTGCTGAACTGTGTAGCCTTTTTGATCATGGTAAAATCATAAATACAACCTCAACCTAAAATTCATTCATTTTAGAATAGTTCCTTTATTTGATAGATTTGTCTTGGAATGTCTGTTTAAAAACCGATGCTATGAAATTGCATGTGAAATGACTCGAACTAGGGTTCATGCATAATCCGGTTTGAGACCTTAACTTTCACTTCAAAACATTCTTGAATCTTGTTTCCACATCACAACCACAAAAACTAGTAGGATCACCAGTGTTTTAGCTAAGAACCCTGACAGAGATATACTACGATAGGGGTTCGTCATTTGCAGCTAACCTGTAACATAGCCGAGGTTATCCAAAGACCAAAAAAGACATTGGCTCATTTTCTTATCATATACCAATCAGCAAGTAATGCATGTCACAAAATTGATGTGTTTTTATATCTGCAGAAACGGTTAGAAGGTTTGACAGAAGCAGAGCTGGTAGCATTGCTTGAACAAGTTGAAGAAGAGAAGCGGCAGCAAGCAAGCGGGGAGCAGGTTAATTGAAGCTCTTCACATTCTAATATACATAATTAAATTTTGACAGGTTGCTGTAAATTTGATATGTATTGCAATGTAATTGAATTTTAAAACCTTCTTCTCAATCTCACGTGGATGGATTCAGTAACCAACTACTAGGAAACAAAAACCAAAATAATCTACAGTTTACAGATGCATACATGATCCAGCAAACAACTTCTCAATGTTAATGAACCTCAAATCACAAACATTATAAAATCTTCCTTCTTCCTTGCTTTCTTGTCTTGAGAAATATCAAACTTTGTATGGGTTTTTAATTTTATTTTTGTTTAAAGCAAACAGAATGTAGCAAAGTTCATCTGTTTCTTTCCATTGATAAAAAAAGCAGGAGGTGCCTTTCTAGCAACTCGCAATCAGCAATGTATGCTTGTTCGCTTGTCCAAGGTCCCCAATGCAAACCTAGTACAAAAATAAATAAGTAAATGAATGACGGTATTTAAACTTGCCTCCTGCAAAAAAAATGAGATACTAACATCAAATCATGGGCAAAAAGACTAAAAGTAACAAAGCACCCATTGTTCTCCAAAGTCTTTTTTCAATGAAATACGAGTTCCTGAGGATCCTCCAAATACATGGGGAAAAAACTGAATATACTGCATACTCGAATCCAAGTAATAGGTGCCACCAAACAAACAATTTCTTGTTTCAATACGTAAGTCACTTGGGGTTAAGAATAAGTTACAATCAATATGCTCAAATGCACTTCAGAACAATCATCATAGGAATAAATTATACCTCTTAGAATAATTCTTCTATCTCCTACTACTTTTTGGCTTAAGCCTCTTGAAAGCCATAAATGTAACTGCACCAGACAAAGAATACCTGCAGAAAAAAGGGATATATACCAGGTAAGAGGTAAGATAGGAGGAAGAAGAATTAACTTTAAAGTTCCGAGATAAATCTGTTATTTTGTTGTCTTTTCACTAACGAGCTGTTGATGTGACACCGTCATTTACTTCAGTAAAAAGCCAGCAATAGCAAGAATGTGCTCAAAATAAAAGGTGTACTAACAGGCATGCAGAAATATAAATAATACCAACACATGCATGCTTCCTTGCCACAATCTATCATGCATCCATAAACACATCTCTACAGATGAAAGTAGAAGGATATATGAATCATTATGGCCCATCATAAGACATTTTATTGAAGCGAATTTTTGGTAAAGACGCATATTTTGGCTATGCAGAATATTGAACACACAAGGTTTTACATACAATCGGTTAGGCTTTGGTAGACTCTTCTCAATTCAAAAACTACAAAGTATATGTGTGTGTGCGCGCACGCGCAAGCGCAAAAATCCTTGATGCATAACTGAACCAAATGCAATTAACCTATGCTCATTTCTACAAGATGTTAATTTGCCAAGTAGCTCAAGGAAATAATAAATCTGAGACTTCCCCAAGATATTCAGATCCTACTCGGACAATGGATTATAAATCAGTAAGCAGGTAACGCTTATTTCCCTCCTTCAATGCAATCACAAGAAAACACAAAATATTCTAATGCTGGAAGGAGAGGGGGGACGAGCATGCAGAATAATATAAAATATCCCCAAATATCTCTAGCAAAGGGACTATATCTGCAGGGACAAAATATTTTGGATCGTATAATATAGTGACTCATACCATGTCAATGTATAATTTAGATGATCTTGAGGCATAACTGAACTGCGAACCAAGGCATTGACATCCTTTGGAACAGGATAAGGGTTGCTTGGATCAACATTTTCATTGATATCTTCAATTAAAAGTGTCTCCTTTGGAAGCCCACAAGCAACAGCAATTGCAGGAACATCAACATAGAACCACTGTCCAGAATTTGGATCATTTGCTGGAACAAATATGCTTGGCTTCTCACTCCCCCGGACAACTCCAGTAACTTCCACAGAAGTAGTAGCAGGGGCTTGATCCTGTATCCCAAAAAAAATACTTTTTCTCCTAAGATATGTATTGTGTAATTGGTATAAACAAAGAAATCAATGGAAGATAGTCAGATAGACAACCTCAACAGTTTTTTGCTTATTAGACCGAAACATTCTCCACCAGCTTTGTTCACTCTGTTGGGCAGGAACAGCAACCATACTTGAAGACTTCTCCCTGTCTTGTGGCACTTCAAAAGATTTGTCTCTCCAGCTGCGTGGGACCCATCCTCTATTTACAAGAACTGGTGACTGCACACTGGAAGTACATTTAAATTATTCGAATGGAAACATAGTAAGCAATCCCATGCATCATATTGGAATATGAAGTCCGGCACAAAAAATGTTTAACCTTCAAAAGTGAGTATAAAGGGAAAATACCACTTATCACGAAGGTAAGGGAGAACCTTAAAGACTTCCTCATTCCATCTTGCTGCTTAGCTCACTATTTTTTCAAAAAAAATCTAGAGCAAAGCAGCCAAAACCGTATTTTATTTATTTGTCTGTATGTGACTATGTGAGTGTGTGTTTGGGTGTGCGGAGAGTAAAAGGGCACAAAATTGAAGCACCCAAATCCCTTAAAGACAGGTTACTTTTGAAACATATAAAAAAAGGTTTTAATACATGCCAATAAGTTTAAATGGGGTCTAAGGGATCACAGATGGACCCACTGGTGAAAATGTAAAGCTTGTCCAGAAGCAATGGCTTTAGTAGAGAAGTTCAGCCATAAATACGTAATATGATTCTAATGAATAATGCAATGTCTGACATACCGTTATGTGATTCTTCAGGACATGCTTATCACACAAAAATTAGGAAGCTTCAGAACTTTCAGATTAATTGTTTCATAAGCCCCTTTAAATAAAAACCAGTCAAATTCCATAAACAGAAAGCCTATTCTACAAGGAAATAAATTAACTGAAAAAAAAACAAAGTCCAGAAACCTAAGGAAAGCAGTAAAAGCATGATCTAAGTCTTAACTAGAAGAACCCAAATTAATAGCCTTTCCTAACATAGAATCAGCCCATCATGCATGTCATCTCCATAGTCCATTCCTATGCATCCTCTTCTCTACCCATTCCCATAAATATGCTTAAAGATGATATCAAATGAAGACAAAAGAGGAAACTAATGCTAATGTGTTTAGGATATATCTGGAAATGCAAAGCTTTACGAGTATATTTATATAGAATAGAAAATTAACGTTAATTACCTCTCAGCATCCCCCGGGATTGGCATTAGGGGTGTAATGACATAGTAGCCATTTTCAGTCACTCCGGAAATGCTTCTAGAGCGAGGCCCAATATAGATAGACCTTCCATTGTCAAAAACTCCTTTGCACACAACTCGCCTAAACTCCAAAGTTTCCAATCTCTCACTCGAAGGAGGCATGTCATTTAGTTTCAAAGGTTCCATTTCCAACCTTTTCTGTCTGTAATCCAGTGTCTTTATCTGTATAAAGTATAACAAATAAGATATAAGCATGCTATTCTGAAGAAAGAAAGAAAAAAACTGAAACAATCCTAAAGGCAGCAAAGTAAGGGAATACACATGAGAACAACATGAGCAGCAAGTTGAGCGCACATGTTTCTAAAAGATGAAACATTCCAGTTAAAGACAAGGAAAAGGACTTCTATGGACTCTTGCAGCATAAACCTGAAAAGCACATGGCTTAAGTGTCATGATCCATGGAAAATGACGGGTGTCTATGCTTATAAAGTTCATGTCATATAAATAAAGAAGATTAGTGAAATAATAGAAGAGGCATGCCAAATTATATATTGTTCATTTATGCATTAGCATTCTTAAACTATTTTATTCATTCAAATGGTTTATCTATATCATGGAAGTATTTTATGCCAGAAATAAAAATAAATAAAAATGGAACACAAAATATGAATTATTAGTCTTCCAAATTTCAAGTGTAAATGTAATAATAGCACCTTTAGGAGTATATTTCTTAAAAAAACACTATGGACTGCTATCGTCTCAGTGCTTGACTATGTTACTGGACTTGGGGTGTTTGTCAGATACGAATATGTATACGACACAAATGTGCTGAATTTATTTTTAGTTTTTTCCATATATTTGGAGATCGTTTCCTATACAGCTTACCTATGTCTGGATATGTGTAGGAGAAGACATAGAAACATGGATACTTCTCGAAAGTTCAGGTAAAATTGGTACCTGATTTGCTCAAAGCCTAAAAGCATACTGTAGACAGACGCCCAAACATCCTTCTCCTATTAGAACACTCCTCTAATTCTAATCAAGAAACTCGGCTTGAAAATCCCATTTTCTAGCTAGAAGTCAGAACCATTATCATTGGTTTGAGCTTTGTTTCTTCAAATAATCAATTTCGAAATTGATTTCATAAAAAAAAAAAAAACTCACTGCCATCAAGAGCATTATAATTGATCCATTCCTAGAGCAATTCAAACTCACTACAATGGCAGTAAATGTTAAAATTACTTTGACTTGAATGTCTTGCCTTGCCTAACAGAAAATGCAATAGAATGAACGGAGTGTAAAAGAAAAGGGGGGAAATAGTCGACCTTGTCTTGCCTTCTGAAAATCTGCCAGGTTCCAAGGCCGAAAGTGATAGCTCCAGGAAGGAAAAGAAACCATCTTGACCATTTTGATCCTTTCTCTTTATCTGCCAAACATCAACAAATGAAGATGGCAAATATTCTATGTCATTAAACTCTAAAACATTTCCCCACATGATGAGAAACGCGATAAGGCTAAATACCATGATGAGATTGGGATGAAGAAGAGGAAGCAGCCGCAGCAGCAACAACAGTATCAGCAGAGGTGGAGATATAGAAGGAAGAAGAGGGTACCCAATGCTTTGGCGGGAGGGATTTGATGGAAACGGCAGATATGGCCCCAGCAGGGCGGGGTCCGGTTAGGGATTTGGAAATAATAGCCGTCTTTGCTCTCAAACTTGATGCCATTGCCAGCAACCTTCTACCCCTTCGGTTTTGAACCTCGGAAGAGAAAGAGGGGAGACTAAATTCCAAGGGTTTTGGGCTTTGAGCTTGAAGTGACACATTTTTTGTGTGGATAAACTACAATTATTAATAAAATTATGATTGGTCACTTAGCTATTAGTAAATCTACGTTTGGGTCACTCGATTAAATTTTAGTTACACTCGAGTACTCCTCCTCCATGTACACCTAACAACGTTTGGTATAACGATAATTTAGTCTTCAAAATTTATATATTATACCTATAAATTTGGATTGTAATTTCATTTGTAAACATCTCATTCATTCTATAAAATTACCTTTGTGAGAATTTTCTCTCTTTTAGTTCTTAATTGAACTTTATCGACTTATCAAGTACTTGTACTTGTGGCGTCAACCCCTCTATTTTCCACCTTGATACTTTTGGTTCCTATCTCTTTATAGATAGTGGGTCAAAGCCCTTTCTACCACCCTTTAAAGCAATCATATAAGGTCCAGGGCTTAGCTTTAATATAGCTTTGTTTCATCCTTAGATTCTTTAATATATTATCACCATATTTCGCCCTATCCATCACCATCCTTCACCATCACTATTCGGCCTCATTCCCTTAACAAAATCTGCCCATCTTTTATCATTCTTCCGTACACCATTTCCCATCCATTTCTTATCTTTAATTCTTTCTTTAAGCCACTTACTTGTAGGAATACTTGTTGCCTTCCTAGATCCTACAATCATGAGTTCTTCATTTCATTGGTTTAGCATGTTATTCCACAAATTTACTCATGGATATACAAGAAACCTTACTAAGTTGACTGGTGTCCCTCAACACCAAAAATGGATCCAAAATTAAAGGTAGAAAGGGCAAAACATAAATGTTAAAAAATTGGGAGAAATAGATTTGTAATTAATATATTTTTAAAATAATACAAAATAAAGATAAAAAAATTATCGTGCGCAAGGGGATAGAACTCCCTAGAACCCACATTGATCTATCTATGCTAAACATAATGAATCTTGTGTCAACTATAGAGGCAGTCGTTTATAAAACGAGAGAACTGTTGTCCTTCTAATTTTTTTTAGTATAATAACAATTTAAACTTTTTAAGTTTAAATATTAGCAAATAAAGTATGTCATCATCGATATTTAGATTTGCATAATAAACTTTTATCCGTTCTAATATTTAATCTTAGTTTTGATCTTTGGTGTCAACTAAATTTTACATGTTACCTTCAAGTACTTTTTAGCTCAAATTACAAGTGACTCATAGACAGAGCCACCCATTAGTACGAGTGGTCAGAAGATACCTTAAAAATTTTCAGATATTTTTTTATATATAAAAATTTTTGAAAAAAAAAATGAGGTGTGATGTACATGCACTCATTTCAAGGGGGTGCAAGACTTCTCAGTTTGGGCCTCATATTTATCCTATATACCATGTTCGTATGGTGGCGCGATGTTCTACGTAAATCCACGTTGAAAGGACATCATACCAAAGTCGTACAATTAGGACTTCGATATGGTTTTATTCTGTTTATCGTATCGGAGGTTATGTTCTTTTTTGCTTTTTTGGGGCTTCTTCTCATTCTTCTTTGGCACCTACGGTAGAGATTGGAGGTATTTGGCCCCCAAAAGGGATTGGGGTTTTAGATCATTGGGAAATCCCTTTTCTTATTACCCATATTCTCCTTTCATCCG